>CM048821.1:46494091-46856369 GCA_026586065.1 Dioscorea zingiberensis | reverse complement strand
TTAATCATAAAAAGATGATTAGAGTCGTGGAATTGCAAAGAGATGTCGTCTCAGGTAGGCGTTTCTATTTCACAGTGTGGTTCCCCACCATTCGGAACGTAACTTTAGGAGAGGCGGAACTTTCTACAACTATGGACCAGGTGCACTAATAAATCCGCACGTTTCCCCTTTTTTAGCTTCTTGAGTTGTGAAACTTGAGGTCCCCTTGAATTTCAAGGTTGATGTATGCTGCTCAATTGTCCTTTCGAGGCGACATCACTTCTATTGCGTTCAATCAAATTGGGTACACACTTTTTAGGTATCATGTCCTTTGGATTGATGAAGCCCGACAATATTTCTTACTATTCTTTTGCTTGGATTGGCATTTAAAGTATGGAGTTCCGGCCATGTAGGAAGCTTTTGTTCTTTGATTTGCATAAGGATGTGGCCTTGGAGGGTTTGATTCATTAGGGGGTATGGTGATCATATGCGACAATTTTTTCTAACTTCCCTTTGAAGGTTCTGCAGAGTACGCGTATATACGTTGGGGTTGTATTTGAGAGTTTGGGACCTCCTACGTTTGCACCCTTTGTTTATCCACAATGCGGCGATCCTTTTTTCCTTTACCATTGTACATCCGGGGAGACCTTACATTTATGAAGAGTTGTGGTGGGTTTTTCCTTACGGGTGTCCATAGGTCCACGCCTAGCCTTCCCCTCTCTTCCCAACCCATGTAAAAATTTCCTGCGAGATTGTGATATATTTTTGGAAGCGTGGATGCATGAGAGCTGAGGAATGGTTTTGGTGGATCCAGGTCTGTGAGAGGGAAAAGCGAAAGGGGATTATAATAGTCCTTCCATTAGAGAAAGTCAAACTTTTGCGCCATCCAGGGAGGGAGGTCACGCAACATTAGCATTGTCTCGTCTAAAACAAATGTAACTTGGGCTTAAATAGGCCTGGAGGTTTCTCCTCCCCTGTTGTTTGTCAATGCGGGGAGGGTGAGCAGCCGGGAGTTTTCTTTTTGCTTTAAGTAATGGTGGCAAAGTAGGCGAGAGGAAAGCCGATGCACACTAAAATGCTGAAAGAAGTAATGGTGTACTAGATGGGAGGATGTTGACAAACCCGGTCTTAGCGCTTTTCCCTCTAAGGTGGCGGGAAAAGCTCGGCACATGCGCGCCTCTGTGTCACAGCGTGATTCAGGTGAGGAGCATCTTTGTAGAAAAAGACTTGAGGGTCAGCCGGAGACCGGATCGGTTTTACCTTCATATGCGGTCATAACCAGTAGGATCGAAGCTATAAGGAACTTGTTCTTCAATATTTCTTTGACAAAAGGCCGAACACATCACGAGAATATGCCGTTGGACTTTCCGTTTTCTTGGGAGAGGTCATGCATTGCCGAGTCCTTCTATCAACCGCTATTTTGAGCGGATGGACTTTATTCCGTTTAGTTCTTGTAGTGGCCTGGCTTTATGCGTCGAATGTTCAGAGCAGAGGGTTACGAACTAGCGGAAAAGGCGGTTGCTTTCTTTCCGCTCACTTCTAACTTTTATGGAGTCTTTGGTTCCTGCGTCAACTTCCTACGCTTTTCGGAGAATTATCGATTGGGGCTCATTTGTTGGGTATGTTTGGTCTTTGGAACTTGTGCTTAGGAGGAGGAGGAGGATGGGTCAAAGTATGAGCAAATTTAGGTCAACCCAGATTTACAATTGTTGCTAAATGTTAAAGAGTGGAAACTTCTGGAGCAATTCTTGGGGGCGGAAGGAATTTACCGATACAAGGGTAAGGATGGGAGGATTATCTACGGATTTCTTCATGCCTTCGGACTTCGCCGAGGGTCCTTCGGGATTACTTAGGGGCTCCCTGTTCTTGGATTAGTTTTGATCTCTTACGGCGGTGGTCATTTGAAAGCTTTTACGTTAGGGTCCCCGCAGGGCGGCGCCAATGGCCCGCTGATGCCAAAAAGGCCTGGTCCTAAATGTCCGCTTGTACTTTGGCCACTTCATTTGCCTCGTGGTATATTTTCGGCTCTCGACTCTCGGTCAGCGGTTTAAAATTTATATAGTTAGTGTGGGCGGCTTACTTACTGCTTACAATGAGCAGAAGCGTATGTAGGAGAACATTATGAAAACTCCGGTCGGAATTACCCATGGTAAGCGGAACACATAAAAGGAGGAGGGGGTAGCGGCCCGAGGAATTGGGCCTCTGCTACGGCCTGGATTCGGCCTCGGAAATGCTTAAGTCGAGAAAAACTTGGGAGTAAAGAGTTTTTAATTTAGGCAATTCTACGTCATGTGATACAGCTTTTCGATCCCAGCAACTTTTCTTTCCTATTAGCAGCTCCTCGCTTTGTTATGGCACCTTAGAAGCGGATTCCGAGGAAAGGCAAGGTTGGAATGAGGCGGTGAAGAGTTGAAGGCGGTGGAGTTAGGTAAATATCTCTCTTAAAGGCGGTAGGAGAAATATCACGCCACCTAGCAGAGTAAGATAACCACTTTAGCTTGAAGTAAAAGCAGGGGTAGATATCACGCCTTCTTATGTAGATAACACGCAGGCAAGAAGCAGGGGTAGATATACTGCCCACCGTAGCAAGTGGATGAAAGGCTCTCTGCAACCTACTACTTTGTAAGGCGTTAGATATTTCTCTCTCTCTCTCCTACCTACCATACTGAAGAGGGGTTTATTTATAATTCAAACCGGACTTGTATTTGTAGTGAAGAGGTTGTTACAGATTCCGGCCGGACTTGTTAGCGAGGGATCGTTTCAAGATATTTCTCTCTCTCCTACTCTCCCTACCTAACGCCACGAAGAGGGTTGTTATAATTCTGACGGACTTGTTTGTGAAGAGGGTTGTTACAATTAAATGAACTTGTTCGATGATTGAATCCTCACGTTATTTGCGAGCGGAATTGTGCTTAAAGACCTTATTGTCATGTGGTCAAAGGAACAAGTGGTCCCTTTAGGTTAATGACATCATTCACCAAATATATCCGTAACACAATAATTGGTTCACAAATTTCTAGCGGTTGAGCATGGATTTGGGTACCCCATATACCCTTCAAACTATGTTCTCCTACGTTGATATGGGGACAAGAGAAGAAAAAATAAATTTATGAGCTTGAAGCTTCGGTAAGCATCTACTAAAAATATTTGAACAATGCCAAATCATAACTATAAATATTTACAATATATGGTAGAAAAAATTGAAAAGTCTAAAGATCATAATTTATTATAGAAATAATTCCAAAGCAGTTCAATGTATTTGTATCAGAAATATGTTGGAAAAAGAATTCACTGGGTCATAATTATATGAGTATTTGTGTTATTTTTAGAATAGTAAAGTATCCCAACTATGTTATGGCCACTATTAACCCTGGTGGTATGGGTCAAAATACATTTATTTTACCTCAATGGCCCACGTAAGAATGCCATTATTATTACTGATGGCTCAACACTAATCTAGTTTATATCAGATATGCGTCAACAAGGTCAATACTAACCCCCATTGACAAAGTTCATAATACAAACACATTTGGAAACGTATACGAAAACCATAACAAATCCAACAAAATCAAATACAATATCAAGCAAAATATTTCTAACTGATTAACATTTCAGAAAAGCAGTTAACAATAAATTTAAGTCTAACATATTTGCATAATTCAATTTATGCAGACAATAAATAGCTTTTAGATTCTTTGAAATATACAAATATAACTGATAATCCAATCATTTATATATGAAAATAACTTTCAATAATTTGCATATGGAACACTTTGATTAATTTTATACATAAAATACTCCCATTAATTAATATTTAGAATACTTGCATACAAAAGTCCAAGCTTAACCAAACTGCATTTCAAACCTCGATAGGAAGATCTACAAAAGAAGAATATAGTCTTAATAACTGAGATATATAAATTCTACCGCTATGTACTCATTATTCGACCTTTCTACATAACCACTAGCATGGAAACACCATGTTCCTTATATTAATCCATTTTATGAAGGATTTGTAAAGAATTCAATCTAGAGTATTTAAATTGAACTTCAAAGGCATTATTAGTTATAGCAATTTAATTTTAGGCCAAACCAAAATGCAAATTTGGTAGCACTAAAATAAATGTAAATAGGCCATGCTTATTTTCAACACAGAAATTACATAATGAAAATTCTCTTAATTCAGCGAAAACAAATCCATAACTTAGTTCCAAGCATCATGATTCATCTCTAAATCAAGTAAACAAATGGCCATAACGAACTCAAGAAAACCTAAATGCTATGAATCAACAATAACCATTACAAACCATTCTACTCATCCAAATTTCTCGAAACATATTGTAACAAAAGATTTCCACAACACTAATAGTGAGAATCTTCATTCTTAAATTGGACAGTGCCAGCTTAGAACTCATTATAAAAACTAGTTCGCAAAACCTTAACATTTCAATTTTCCATTTTAACCCTTACTAATGATGCTATAAAAATAGAGCAATTGAAGAATTACAAGCTGATTTCCAACTCCTCACTTGCTACTAGTTGTGATAAGAATTCACTCTCAATAAGAACAAATTAATCCTTAGCTTTTAGAACCAAGTTCTCCTAAATCAATAAGGCTGACTTCCAAAGAAATCTCTTACAACTCCTCATCCACCACCTCTATCTACAAGGCAAGCACCATCTCCCACTGTAAGGTCCTTGCTCGATCAAGGCTTGGAGGCTCACAATGAGGGACTTATAAGTGGTGACTAGACCGTCTTAACGATACAATACCCAATAACATCGATCTATGACCGAATAGAGCTGAGAAAGAGAGAGCAATGAGAGATTTCAGAAACTAAAGAGAAGAAGGAGATAGAGGAATCAAAAAGCATAAGGAAAGAGAAGGAAATCTTAGAGGATTGTTTTTTTTTAAATTACATTTTAGTCCCTGATTCAGATATTTATTACAACAGAGTTCCTACAAAAATACAATTTAGTCTCTATAGTTTAAAACTTCTACATATAGATTCTTGGTTGTACCTGACTCAACAATCATAAAAAGTGAGGAAATAAATAAAGATGCAAGACAACATAAAAACATGTGTAGTACTAGATACGCTTGGAACCTCATATTGATTAGTGATGACTTTTGGTGAAGTTTTTAGATGAGTTGAAAACATATTCATTAACTGTTCACATTAACTCATGGCTAAACTCTAAAAGGAATTCCCAAGGTTGCTATGTTGTTGATCATTCTTTTTACCAGTTTGAGAAAATTTATTTATAACCCTAAATTGTTTGGCATTATGTCTTTGTCTTGCCTTGTGCCCAAGAGGATACCCATGTAGCTTATATTTCTATGGTGTGCCCACAAAAATTATAATATGTACAATATTGCATCTCTTTGTATTATTTTTCCTAGCACTAGGATGTTGACCACTAAACTTTTGGAATCATAATTTTTTAACAACAAAAGCCACGGTATTGTGTAGAAACCAAAATCACATTCCCTTCAATGGCTCTTTGTGATTCCTCTTGAGAAATTAGGCAAATACTTTGCTTATTGAGGGATGAGGATCTAGTAGTAACAACTGACCTCTAACATGAGAAAAGGAGTCATGAAACCCCATAAGAAAGGGCATGATGTATTCCATTTGGTAATGAGATTTCAAATTCTTAACAACACCATATATACAATTACCACAAGTACATACAAGCCTCGAATTTCATAACTAATCCCAAATTGTCTTCAATTTTGTAAAATAGATACTAACATAGTTTTTATCTTGCACTAATTTCATCAATTAATGACAAAGTTTAAATATTATAAGGCCATTGCTCTATTGAAATCGATATTTTAGATCCAACTAGATTTCATTAAGATGACTCGAGAAAAAATTACAGCGGCATAAATTTCTATTGAAATAGATTTCCAAAATCTAGGAATCACAACATTATTGTTTCGTAGCCATGAATCTAGAAATTTAAGGTTATTGTGTCTAGGATTCTTGATGGAACCATCAACAAAACCAAGCTTATTATTCACTAATAGCGCAATCATCATAACTCTCTTCTCGAGGAAGGCATAGTTATCTCCTATATGAGCTTATGAAACCAACATGAGACATTGCCTGTCACGAATGATAGAGAAAATAAAGACTCCACGGGATCACCGATAATAGATTTTCCATCTCCCAAGCGCACATTCACCATGAGGAAGAAAAAGCAAAGAGCAGAAGAAGGAGATGGTATGCTAGGCGCTTTTGAGCTAACACATAATTCTAGTATATATGCTTAATGTTTAGTGCTTAGAACATGTGTATTTATAATGAAAATGGGGAATGTTATGTCCTAATTACTGATGAATTGTACAATTTTTGTAGGTCCACTTGAATTATGTGTATTTTGCATGATTTCAAGGGTATGGGCATTAATTGAGTAATTTGTGTTTAATGCGGGGAAAGGCCAATCATTAGCATCATGATGAGACTTCTGATGCAGCGAAAACCTAGGAGCAAAAGCAAATCGAGCCATGATGATGCAAAGCTACATGATAAGATTACAACAATGAAGGATGCGTCTTGACTATTGTTGCAGAGAAGGCTGAGCATGCGCGATGTGATGGAAGGTCTCGTCCTGACTAGAAGAAAACTAAAATGACTAAGAATTTCGCGGCGCAACCTTCCCTTAGGAAGGGACACATCGCCATAAATGAACATCTTATTTGGGTGATGGGTTTTTGCGGCCCAGCGACCTTCATAGAGTTGTAGCTATAAAAACACACTTAGGGTTTCTTCTTATTTCATCCTAGGTTTCTAAGAGTAACTATGGCGACCCAGTGACAACTTCGAGGGGATGTTTGAAGGGGCTTCACCAACATGAGTGAGGTCGTGTTGATCCAGTGAGAGCATTTGAGAACATGGAAGATCCGATGGGACAAAGATCTGTATCCTACTCTTAATATCATTTTTTCTTTGTTCTTTATTGTTAAACATGACTTCTTACTTGTATGAGTGATTTGAACTTAATGATAATAACATCATGATTTTTCAGCTAGAATATTGTTTTTAGGGTTTGTGTGATGATATGGGCATGAAAACCTTATATATCTTGTGATTATATGGTTTGTTAGTTGAAGCATGGTGTGCTTTTGACATAGTCCTTATTAAACCATTTTGGTTTGGAAGGGCAACAACAAACATTTAGCTACTCTTACATTTGTGTGAATCTTGTTAATCATCGATTACGGAAGATAATGACATGTCTCAAGCTTCAAGTCATATGATTGTTAAGCGTGAGCGAACTATGATTCTCAAGGTGGATAGGTTGTGTGTGACCACGACATTTCTTAGAGCATAGGAATATATCAAGAATCAACTATGACCGGGACATCCCCTAGGATTAGTAATGTCTCACTCCACACCATAGGGATATGTAGCGAAGACCATAGGCATACTCCTCGGGAATAATGAATCAATATCCTACAGCTTCATGCGTCTGAAGTACTATAGTGTGTCCTTTGAATAGCCCTTGCCAACCAACTCAACAAACCAACATTAATCACAAGAGGAAACTATTATCATGCCCGGACATCACACAACTCTAGATTATCATCATTTATTGTCTTCCCTATCTTTACTCTCTCCATCCCATTCACTTGATTTTTGTTTGAATTTGGAGTCAACCAATGTTAGACTTATTTCACTAAAGTAGTATAGCACCTTAGTAGGTTTTAGTTCACTTAGTCTCCCACTCCCTCTGGATTCAACCCGATTACTTACTAGTTATTATATTACATTGACGACACGTGCACTTGCTTGAGTGTGTATATGCATCCAATAAAGTTTTTAGCACCGTTGCCGGGGAATGGTTAGGTCTAGTGACTCTAGCCGAATAGGAATATATGCATACTTTAGTTTTTTTTTTTTTTGAAATTCTTTTCTTGTAAATATTTACCTTGTTATCTTACTTGTGAATACATTGATCGAGTTTGTTTTAAATGTTTTCTTTGATACTCTCTTGTCTTGTGTAAATCTAATTTTTTTCATTCTGTTTAGGATTAGTTTGTTTGGTGGTTCTTCTCTTGTCACTCTCGTGTACTTGCATGAGTGATAGTGACCTTGCGCCCTTCAATCCCGAGATTGAACAAACTTGTAGGAGGCTCATGCAAGAGAAGAAGAAGCAAGGAGAAGTTCCCAGCTCCACCTCGAACCACATGGATAGTTTCGAGGATAACATGCCCATGTATGAGTATGCAATTCCCTTATTACAGGGATTACAATCATGCATTAAGCGGCAGGAAGGCCCAATGGACAACTTTGAAATTAAGCCCGCAGATATTCATATAATGCAAAACACGGGATAATTTTGTAGCCTTCCAAATGAAGATCCTAATAGACATATTAGGAGATTCTTAGAGATTAGTGACATTGCTAGGGTGAACAATGTCCAAGCGAGGGGCATTGTGTGCATCTTAGGGTTTTCCCTTTCTCTTTGAGGGACAAAACGAAAAACTTTTTCTACTCAAAACCTCCCAAGTCCATTGCAACATCGAAGAATCCGATGCGAAAATTTCTAACCAAGTTTTTCCCACCTTATAAGACTACACATTATAGAAGTCTTATTATGGCATTTTAGTCAACAAGAGTCGAGTCCCCTAGGTGGCGGGCAGCTTCAGGGAGATCTAACATGAGGTGCCCTCATCATGGTGTCCCCGCTATATCTTACTTGTCCACATTTTAAAATGGGTTGCGTAGCTCGATTCGAGCCATGCTTAATATTGTCGCGGGTGGAGAATTACTCTAAATCAATTCATGATGGCTATGAACTAATAGAGACTATGACATCTAACCACTACAAGTCATCAACCAACAGGTCCATACCATAACAGGTGGCTGGAGGGCATAACTCTGACTTACTCTGAGACCTTCACACCAAAGTCACGGACTTGGTGAAAAAGGTTGACAAGATGCCAAATTTGTAAATATAAAGCCTACAAAGTCTGGACAAGTTGTTGAAGGGTCACAACCAAGTCCCAACATGGTTCAAGAGGAAGTTAATGCCATCGGGAAAGTTTTTGGGGGTCCAATAACAATCCCCCCATTAGATGGAACTCCAATTTGCTAAACAACCCAAATTCCTATAGCCAAGATCTACATGAGGATATGAGCGTGAGGGACCCTCTTCTAGTAGGCCTCTTGGTTTATAGACCAAGTTTGGAGGACACATTTGAAAGCTTTATAGTGGAAACATGTGCCTCTATAAAGAATTTAGAAAAACAAATTAGGCAAATAGGGGGTGAACTAAGGAATAGGCTTGTGAGACCCTCCCAAGTGACAGCGATGTCAACCCTCACAAGGGAGGATCGGGAGCATATAAAGGCTCGACACTACATAGTGGGAGGGACATTAGATGAACCCCATAAAGAACAAGATGAATCTAACATCACTCTGAAACACCTACATCCGAGAGGCATGGGGAGGTTGCACTATATGTAGTTCAAGTACCCCCTCCTCAGGTACCCTCGAGACTTAAGGATATTTATCTAGATTAGCGGTTCAAAGGTTTATGGAAGTACTTAAACAATTGCACATCAATATCCCCTTTGCTGAAGCGCTTGAACATATGCCCATCTACGCCAAGTTCATGAAAGATTTCTTGGTTAAAAGGCACAAGCCGGGCACATATGAAACTATCCCACTTATTGAGGAGTGTAGCGCTAATTTGCGAAGGCCACTTCCTTCCAAAATGAAGGATCCAGGGAGCTTTACTCTGCCATGTACCATAGGAAATCAATTTTTAGGTAGAGCTTTATATGACTTAGGTGCTAGTATCAACTTTATACCACAGTCGATGTATAATCGACTTGGGTTGGGCGAGATTAAGCCTACCACTATCACCCTCCAACTAGCTAACCGCACAATTGCCAAACTAAGCGATCTGTTGAAGGATATCTTGGTTATGGTGGATGATTTCATCTACCTAGACAATTTTATAGTCCTCGACTTTGTAGAGAACAAAGATGTGTAAATCATTTTTCGGCGACCACAATTGGCTACTACAGGAGCTACCATTGATTCACTAGTGGGAGAGCTCATCATTAACCATGGGGATGAGTGACGAATGTATCCTCATTTGAACCACTATGATCCAGCAAACTCTTCTCCACCTGCTGAAGTTCAAGCAATCACAACACTCGGGGTCCAGGGCCCTCGGCCACAACCCTATCTTGACCATTTTTTGTCGATGAATTTTTTTTTTGGTAACGTTGCTGTGAAGGTTGTCCTTGAGACAATGAAGATGCCTTGTGCAGTATGGCAATATCATGAACCAAGGTCATCTAAGGATCCATTGAGTTGTGTTCAATCGAAATGGAATAGGGTTGGTTCGGCCATATCCAACAAGTTCGAAGTGAAATGGCAGACAACCTACCCTCCTCCATTTCAAGAGACTTTAATCTAGTGTTTCTTGGGAGGAAGCCCAATTCAATAAAGTTCTGAACTTTGGTGTTTTCAATTATAGTGTAGGAGGTATTCATGCTAGCCTTAGGTAGCAGTGCATTTACTTATATTTTAGGTTTTATGATTAGTTTGCTGAAGCACTTTTCACCTTCTTAGTGTTAGCAATAAAGATGGTCATCATTAAAGATTATTGTGTAAGTTGAGTTCAGGGGTACTCATGATCATATAGGAAGCACTAAATTCTTTATAGAGTGAAATTAAGGAGTTTGTTGATTTAATTGAGCAATTGGAGTCATGTCAAGGGCATTCTTTGTGTTGATAAAATTTAGAAGGCATGACATAGGTTACAAAGGAAATCCAAGCTCTCAAGCCACAGAAGAACCCATTTCTACAATGAGGGGCGTCTTTCTTTAGGAAGGACACTCGACTCTAAAATTAGTATCCTGTAAGGTTAGGATGTGACATCCCTATAGAGCAATGCAACCTAACTCTCAATTAGAGCAACCTAGGATTTTAGGACGCGGCCTACCCTTGGGCACGACTCATCCTCACCCTAGAAAGGAGCAGCATGTGAATTAAGGATACGACCTCCCTAATGCATCTTCACAAGTGAAACTGGCAATTAGTGAGTCTAGGACATGACCTCCCTTTGGAGCGACAAGTCTTTACTTTTTGACAATGTAAGCTGGGATTTTAGGATGTCACCTTCCATTGGGAGAGACATGTCTTTTGTCCATTATTTGGCAAACTAATAGTCAGTGACACGATCTTCTGTAAGGAAAGGCATTATCCACAAAAGTCTGCAGGTCACAGCTTGGCAATTTCGCGAATTGATTTTGCCTTACCAAAGGATGTGTAAACTTATAAAAATTAGGGTTGAAAAGGGAATGACCGCGGTGATATTTCATTTCATTCTAAGTTATCGACAATCTCATATCTTAGAGGTCTTGTCCAACACTCTCCCCACTCCTTCCCTCAAGGTTTTCAATATGATTCACCCTTTGCCGACTCAATTGTAAGTCTCTAGAGCTTGATTTAGTTATGGATTTCATGCTTCTGATTATTAAAATAGCTTTGGTCGTGGTCAAAGATGAATATGCATTGTGATGCTAGATTGAGGATTGCAATTTGATCAATTAGGGAGGGAGTGAGTGTATGGATGTGCTTCATCATCAACGAGGAGATGTTGTCAAATTCTTTATGTCTCTCTTTGCCTAAGGATTAGGGTGTGTGTTGTATCTTCATAATACATTCACGCAAGCATCGACCCGACGATTGCCTAACCATTGCTTTCGTTTGCATTAAGTTCACACTATATTTGTACATATTATAAGCGCCTCCTACTTCACAATTTCATAATTGGAGCCCCACACTAACTCTTGTTTTGTTTTGTAGTGATCATAGCCTCCACCTCCGAGAATGAAGAAGAAGCCACACACTGCTGTGGATCTCTTTATTAAGTTCATGTCCTCTACTATGGTGGATAGGCATGCCCAAGCTCTTCATTCCCACACTCTGATCCAAGAATGTGGGATAGAGTGACAGGGGGTTGGTTCTCGGCACAAAGTCCTGCAATTAAAGATAGGGAGTGGGAGACATTCTGCTCTCACCACCACTTCACTGTCATGTTATTGGCTAGGGAATTCTAAACAAATGCCTTGACCTGGTAGCTTTGTTGTTATGGTGAGGGACAAGAGAGTATCATTCACGGCGCTTGTGATCAACGTTGCATTGGGGACACTAGTACAGTGTGTGGCTTGGTGGACAACCCAATATAGATGAGGTCTTTCGCATGCTAACAATGAACGGGTCCACATAGAAGACTACACACAGACTGGCGTGTGTCTTCCATACCACAACACTTAAACAAGAATATCGGGTGTAGTTCTACTTCATCTTTGCCCATCTCTTGCCGACCACCCACATTATTATTCTCTATGCATTGATTAGGTTGTCCATAGAAATTCGACACTTTGGTGCACAACTCCATTTGTCATGCGATCCAACTCAACAAGGGTGGGCTCTAGTACCCATTGTTGATCATAGAGTTACTGCGAGCACCACGAGTCCGCGTGGAGGCCCGGGGTGAGGGAGGCCCTAGGCCCCTTGTCCAATGATTGATGAGACGCTAATCCGTACACGGATGGCACTAATATCTGTCGAATGAGAGATATTTTAGTAGGCATTTATCATATATTTATGGCCAAGATGTGTGGTTTTGAGTGGACATTATTTGATTTTGGTCCTAAAATGCGCTAATTGGCCAACTTAGCTACCACACTTGATTTATGTATATGTTCTATCTATTTAATGTTTATAGATGCTAAATCGAGTAAATTATGTATGTATCAGGTGAAGCAGATCTCTAGTCCAGCAGCTAAGTATTGACATTGCGATGTCTACTAGTGGCATCGCGATATCAGCAGAGTACTCAAGAAAACACTCGGGAGAACTTAGGCATCACAATGCCTGTATGTTACATCGCATTATCCATAGAGGCTGCAATTACACTTCTTGGGAATTCGATGACATCGATACTGCGAGGTAGCATCGCGATATCAAACATGAAGCCTTTTTGGAAGTTGGGCGGATATCATTGATATATGCATGTCACATCACGATGCCCAAACCTGGGAGCTTCTCAGGAATATCAACAACATCACGATGTCTGTAGGTAACATCACGATGCTATTATCAGAAGTCTCCAGGTTTTCATCGGCATCACGATGGTCGATCCGACATCGCAATGGGGATAACTGAGGAGGTATTAAAGGGACTTGATTTTCTAGGTTTTGGCATCTTTTGCCTTGGCGAGTTGCTGCGAATAAAGGTAATAATCGAAAGGCTTTCAACAGCTTTTGAAGCTGGGGTTACTCACACAAGAAGGGGAATCATTAATCTTTAATTCTTGAATGCTTATTTATCTCTTTTATAGCTAGACATGGATGTTTATTTTAATCTTTGCATCGTTATGAATCTATATGTTGTAATGGCAGCTTAAACATTCATTCTAGGGTTGTATAGATTCTTTGACTTGAAATCTTTACTATCCAAATGTTTTGCATTAAATAATTTGTGTATGGATGTGTCTACAACTAGTACCATCATAATCATATGCTAATGGGTGACGACGAATCTTGGCTCTCTATGCATAGACATATGCATACGAGGGCCGTATTGTATCCTAGGGTAGAGGTACAAAGTAGTGACCGTAGACCCCATTAAGCGTGGAGACATATGCAATGGTCCTCCATAGTAATGATAGAGTTTAGGTCCTATAACATGTCTTCCTACCAACATAGACATATGGGGAGGAACTAATTATTTTCTTAGACATAAGGAACCTATAGGCTCCTCGAGTGCACAAAAGTACAGAGACCTATTATGCGTGCAACCCCTTATCTATAACAATAATTTCATTATAGAATTGAGAGAGAAACCCTACATGCCTTAGAACCATACAACCCTAGAAGCTAAGAATTGAGAGTGAAACCCCAAGCAACCTTCGTACTTCCTTTGCATTCATAGGATTTAGACAACTTCCACTATTTTAATTGATTGACTCTTCGAGTAACTTATTACACTTCTGCTCAGTTAGACCTAGTTCCACCGTTCCCCAAGGACTAGACCTGGTACTTACTAGAATTTTATTACTTATGACCACGTACGCTTGCGTTTGGCGGCTTGAGTGTTCACACTCATAGTCGGCGGTCATCAAGTACATAATACTAATTAGGATGATGCTCTAGACTCCCGGTGTTTCTGAAGCCGGGGGACTCTCAACTAGTTATCCTCCTCGCAAACACAGATATCACTGAGCTCAGTACCCGAAGGAGTTCGAGATTTCATTGTTGCGGCAAGAGGTAGCAAAGCTGTGGCAGATAGTTGTTACGCAACAACAACACCAAATCAATCTCCTCCAGCGTATCATCTAGCTCTTAGAGGAGGAGAAGACATACGATGAGCAACCCCCTCTTACCACACAGCAATCAACAGTCACCCGTCTTGGCGGTCTTTGAGCTTGAGTGGTATACGGCATAGGAAGGCTTGTTTTGACCCTTCTTTTACTTTTCTGCTTTTATCTTTATCCAGGTGTTTGTGTTTTGTACTTGAGGAATTGAAGTCATCGGGGATGATGACTTCGTTATTGAGTTTGGGGGTAGATGGTTATAGTAGATTTGGTTTGTGTTTTAGTCTTGTTTCTTATGTCATTTCATCCATATCTTGAAACTTGTTTCCAAAGTTTATCATATATGATAATACACTATATATTTTGAGCATGTTGAAAATTTTCAATAAGTTTTGATAGTAAAAGTAGAACCCTATACTAAATGTTGTTGTTTCTCTAATGCAAATACTTGTGGCGTTAGTGAATTAGGAGGAACTTCACTCTTCTCATGCTTTGAAAAGTCAAATGTAGTATATACTCATGTAGGTAGTATAGTATAGCTAAAGTTGACTTTCACATGAGTTTAATATGCCTTATCAAAAATGTGTATGTGTTGTGGAATAGCTATAGGATATGAACCTCTTGGAGGTCAAGTAGAATGGGATACATAGGGGAGAATACAATAGTTGGGGATACAAGTGAGTTCTTTAAACATCGAGATAATTCTCTTGTGAAAAAAAAACTAATTGAACTAACTTTATATATATGTGTGTGTGTGGGAATAGCTTGTCCTAACAGTTGTGTCACCTACTAGTTGAAGATGCTTGAAAGACTAGTCTTTGTAGGTTTGTCTTTGCTAATTTTATCAACATGGCATGCATGTATCCATATAGCATACAATACTCTTATAGAAGTAATATCATTGGTGACATTCTTTTACAGGAGTATAGAAAATTTTAAGTTTGATGGGTACTAGCATGAAAGATGTTCCTCCACTCTTTTGCACAAGTATTGGTATTCCATGCCAATGGGGAAGCAACCTAATTTTATGGGTTCAAGCATTGTTTGTATGTGCATAGTTTTTTCATTGGAAGCAATGGTTTGAGTTTGGGTGTGTGTTAGCGCTCTGAGCTAACATATAATTCTAGTGTGTATGCTTAATGTTTATGGCTAAACATGTGTATTTATAGTGAAAATGGTGTATGTTATGTCCTAATTATGATGAATTATACAATTTACGTAGCGTACTCAAATTATGTGTATTTTGCATGATTTCATGGAATATGGGCATTAATTAGAGTAATTTATGTTTAATGTAGGAAAGGGCATTCCATGGCCTTCATGACGAACTACACAAGTGGGAGAAAACCTAGGAGCAAGAGCAAATCAAGCCGCAATCATGAAATGATGCACCCGAGCAAAGATTACCACGATGCAGGGATGCCTTCCTTAGGGAAGGTCGCATCCGGGCTATTGTTGCAGAGAAGGCCGAGTGTGCATGACGCGACGTGATGCCTCCTGACTGGTAAAAAACTGAAAAGGCTAAGAATTTGTGATGCAACCTTCCCTTGGGAAGTACGCATCGTAAATGTGCATGCACCCAGGTGATGGAGGTTTCCGATAGGACCTTCCTTAAGGAAGGTCGTGTCCCAGTTCATGGCTATAAAAACACTCTCAGGGTTTCTTCTCATTTCATAAGGACAAAGATCCACATCTTGTATTAGTATCATTTGTCTTTGTTCTTTATTGTTAAACATGACTACTTACTTGTATGAATGATTTGAACATAATGATAGTAACATCATGATTTTCGGCTAGAACATTGTTCTAGGGTTTGTGATGTTGTGGGCATGAAAACCTTATGTATCTTGTGATTATGTGGTTTGTTAATTGAGCATTGTGTGCTTGTGACATAGTCCTTATTGAACCGTTTGACTGAAAGGCAACGACAAACATTTAGCTACTCTTGCATTTGTATGAATCTAGTTACTTATAGGTCTGGAAGGCAATGACTTATCTCAAGCTTTAAGTCATATGATTGTTATCGTGAGCAGGACTATGCATCTCAAGATGGAAGATTGATTATTACTGAGCTGATATTTGTTGAGGTATAGGAATATATCATGGATTATCCATGGCGAACACATCCTAGGATTAGTAATGTATCACTCCACTCCATAGGGATATGTGGCAGAAACCATAGGCATATTCATCCGGAATAAGGAATCAGCATCTAAGCTCCATGTATCCGAAGTCCCTAGTATGTCACTCAATAGTCCTTGCCAGCCAACTCAACAAACCAACATTAATCACAAGAGAAAACTATTTTCATGCCCGGACATCACACAACCATAGATTATCATCATTGATTGTCTTCCCCATCTTTACTCCCTCTAGTGTTCACTTGATTTTATGAGAATTTGAGTCAACCAACCTTCAACTTGTTTCACTGAAGTAGTATACCACCTTAGTAGGTTTTAGTTCACTTAGTCTCTCACTCCCTGTAGGATCGACCCGATACTCACCGGTTATTTTATTATATTGACAACACGTGCACTTGCGTGAGTGTGTGTACACGCTCAACAATGACCAAGAAACAATCAAAATTAACCAATTGGAGATTGATCAAAAATGCAGAATCATGAATAGCTCAGTACCATATTAAGCTAAACAAGAACAAGATTGAGAGAAAAAGGAATTCTCATTTATGGGATTCATCAAAACGAAAGAAACTCTTCGACTAGATGTGAAGTATGTTACAGTGTACAATTAGGATATGTCACTAAATTGCATGTGCAGCAAATCTAAACAAACTTAACTATTACGTTTATAGCTAAACAAATTAATATTATAATAAAAGAAATTAGATCAACACCAACAAATAGAAATATAAAAAATAAAATTTTTCTCACGAGGTTCTTTTTCTATTCTTTGAGTTACATCAGACAATTGTTGGATGTTTCTTTTCTTTGAAACTCTCTTTGAGAACGGCCACTTGAAGATGGGGATGAATGTTGCATGCTTAGTGATATAGACAAAGTTTCCGTGAGATGTGGATGGAAGCAACGTTTCTTCTTCAACTTCTTGAAAATCTTATTCACCCTATCAAATATGTTTCCCTTCTCACCAATATCTTTCTAGTTTTATCAACTAATTGCTTCTTAAAAGTCAACATCACTTGAGAAAATAATCTTTCTAGTGATTTGATTATACAATTTATAACCACTAGAATAATCATCATAACCCAAGAGAATGCATTTATCACTGTTATCATCCAACTTTGATCTCTTATGATCAGGGATTTTTAGCATATACCACACTTTCAAAGAATCTCAAATGATCCATCCTTGGTTTTTATAAGCTTCAAGCTTCTTTTGGAGTCATTGTATGAAGCCTTTTGATTAGAAACTTGTTCAATAAGCACACTACACAAGCAACTACTTCTATTCAAAATTATTTAGCAACATGTTTTTCTTTTGATATACATTGAACCTTATTCAAAATATTTTTATCATTTTTCCTTTCAAAATCAACATTCTATTGAGACAAATAAGGCATTGTAGCTTAACAAGAAATACCATGTTCTTTACAAAAATTATGAAATTCATGAGTTGTATATTCTCCTTCTTTATCTGGTCTTAGTGCTTTAATGTAAAACTCACTTTGCTTTTCAACCAAGGTTTTAAACACTTTGAATTTTTTAAAAACTTCTTTTTCTTCTTTCAAGAGATTAACCCATGTTTTACTTCCAAAATCTTTGATAAATGTAAGGTAATACCTTTTCCTACTAATGGTTGTCAGTGTGATAGGTCCGCAAACATCCGTGTGCAATAGTTGAAGAAGTTCTATAGCTCTTTGAAATATTTTCCAATTGAAGCTTTTCCTTGGTTGCTTTCCAATAAGAAAATTTCACAAGTGTCATAAGGTTCATGAAACCTTGGAAAACCTATCACCATATTTTTCTCCCACAACAAATTGATACCATAATAATTCAATATACCAAATCTAATGTGTCATTAAGTAGAACCATTTTCATCTATAGTTCTTAGCATGCAAAGTAAGAGGAAACATATGGTTCTTTGTCATATGAATATGGGTGGGCTACTTGTTTCTCTCATCATGATTGGACACCCCCAAATCTTTTAACTTCAAATCTTTCTCAAGCAACTAACTTAAACTCAAAAAATCGTTCTTCATATCAGAAATATAATAAAAATTGGAAATGAATTGGTAATCTTCATTTTTAAGTAAGGAACACAGTTCTTCCTCAATAGGCTTCTTTGAAAGACCACCAAACTCTCCATGCATGAGCTCTATGAAATGATCTTTGCTTCCGCACATATGGTTGCTAGCTCTTGTATCAAGATACTATGTCACACCCAGAGCCAATTTGGGATAATGTGTGCAGACGCATATATATGTGGATGGGCCCCACTACATATGCAAGGCCTCATAACTTGTTTAAAATTACTATACACACCTGGATAATACAATTCATATTGCTAATAACAAAAGTCAAACTCTAAGTTCAACATTCAAAAGCCACATAACATATGGAAAGGTTCTACTAAGTACTCTGAAGTTATTCCACATAATCAAATTCAAGTCCAAAATAAAAAAATAAAAAGTATTAATAACAAAGAAAGGGTCACGGTGCTTTTACGGCGGCCAACCCTATTTACTCCTCGGGATGCGAAAAAATCCGGAGATTAATAAGCACAGGAGCTTTCGGTAAGTATCCACTAAAAATAATGAACCATGAAGTTTTTTTTTTTATATATCATAAGTAAAATTTGAAACAAAAAGCGATAAAATAAGCAATTTAGAAATAAGTCACTAAATTGCAAAATTACAATTCACGAAGTTATCGTAAAACATACTATCGGAAGGTTTGTTTTATACACAAAATACTAAAGTCTCCCAAACATGCTTTGACCACTAATAACCGTAGGTATTACATGTAACAAGCAAGCGGTACATTATTATAGGCAACGATGACGGGAAATCGAGAGAATTTTGCTATTGTTAGCGATAGCGCGGTAAAATAAAGGCTACTATTGTTATTGGCAACACAGATTGAACTTGTTCATATTAGATACATGTCGTCTGGTCAATGTTTAACCCCCATTGACAAAGGTCAGAACACAGATAGTTTGGAGATGTATACGAAAAGCAGATGAACCTCACGAAATAATAAATCATACTAAACATAATGGTTATATCTAGAAGTGTTTCAAGCAAATAGATGTCAATAGTTCTTAACGAATATACATGCATTGTTACTGTTTGTACAAAAATTATGGCGAAAAGTTTTCTTGGAAACATCAAATAAAATCAATAAATAATTAAATGATAATGGAAATAATTTACGAAAATTTATAAGAAAACTTTGCTTGCTAGAATTTCTAGGTGAAATACTTACCTCCAAATCTCAAGCTCAAACTAGCAGTAACTCAAATCTCCCTTTGAATTAGTAATGGGATCTAAATAACCAAAAATATAATTTTAATAACTAAGACATATAACTTCAATATATATTAATATTATATTATACCTAAATGTTTAGTAGCTAGAGCCATTCACTATTGTTGAATGGAAAGGCCATATTATTAAAAGCCAACATAAAGCTTTTGCATGATACTTCTAACAAAATAAACAAAGACAATGATAAATATAATCCATGAGTTAGTTAAAGTATTCCTAATCGAGAAAGTAAATGTTTCTCTATTTCTACATGAGGCAGCGGTTTTCATAACATAAATTATTTTGTTGGTTAATATTTATATGAATATTTTAAGTAAATTTCTTTTGTAATTTCAATTTTTTACAAGTCCCTTCCCATCGACATGCAAATTGTGCAAAATCATAGATTGAAGGTATCCCTTTAGACATGAATGGCATAGGATGAGTCAACCCAAAATGAGGTGAGTGCTAGCAATTTACATTACATTGTAATGCAAAGAAAGCCCGAATCGAGAAGATGCCAAAGCTATGCGATTCAGCGATGAGAGCTTTGGCGTAGCATGACTTGTGAGGCCCGACTTAAAAGGCGGAAGGTGATCGAGCCAAGTCGGGGTGGGGAGCACTTGGGAGGCGTTTGATTATTTTGGCCATAACTTTGGCTACCGATATCGGATTCACGCCATCAACCCCAATTCGGAAAGCTCATCTCAACGCGCACATAGGGTCTATCTAGATTTTCTCAATTGACACATTCTTCATCCACAAATTCCACTGTTTTCCCCGTCATTTCTTCATTTTTCGGTGTTTTTTTCCATTTTTGGTAATACTTCGTATGTCAATTTAGGATAGAATATGAATCCGATTTGAACTCAGACTTTTAGGAGTTGTCTGATTTGTTTTGTTATTTTAGAATTAGATAAGTTTTTTTATTGAACCAAAATTTGCCGATTTGGGCAAATTTGGATAAGAGATAGAATTTCTAGGTTATCTAGGTTAGTTTTTTTTTAGCTATTTAAACCAGGCTTGGGGGTTGAGTTTTATTCATTGATTATTGAGTTATATTTTCCCTTTAAAGTTTTCGAAACTTTTCTTCTTTGTTTGTCCGCCCTTTTCTTGCTCTTTTGTCAATCCATACAGTTTACCACACGCGGAGTTAATCACTACCACCTTTCGGCGTCACATTGTTACCTTTTCAAGGACAAGTAGTAACCCTATGGCTTGTCAACTCTGACTTTTTTGAAACACAACATTAAAAATAAATTTGGGAACATGGCAACCTTTTGGCGAAACATGAACCACGAAAGTTGAAGGTGATATATTAAGACTAATCTAGGACCTATACAAAGGTTGGTCCATATGAAGTCTTGAGCATAATGGAAAGGGATTTGAGATCAAGAAAGAGTAAAATCTACTGTACTTCTAGAGTGAGACATAGCTTCTCACCACGGATAGTATGGCTCGGTTCTTCCCTCTGATATCAGCGAGTAGCAAATTTGGAATCCGCTAATAAAAAGCGGAAATTGGATTTGGGAGGGAGAGGGAGAGTGAGCACAAAAACTAGGGTTAGGAGGAGGGATGGTGGTGTGAGAGGGATAAATAATGAGATTATAACAGCTTCTGTTAGGTTAAGATAAGTATTAACCCATTTTACATTTACATTTACCAAAATTTTTATATATTTATTTTTAGTCTATTACGTATTATTACATACTAAGTGGTTGATTGTCTTTATCTCCTTTATATACTAATAACAATGTGACTTTATCTTTATTAGTCTTTCTCAACATAATTAAGGTTTACATTATTTTTATTCCAAGATTCTAAAGCAAAATGGCCATACTTTTTACAAACATTTAAATATTTGCTTTATGGAATGCACATAATTTTTTCTTTTTAAATAATTTTGTCTAGTCAATTGTATTCCTATTCTAAAGGAATTTGTTAGGATCCTGATTAGGCTGATTAGATTTTGATATTATCAACTTTAAGTTTGTAAATCAACTATATATATTAGCAGATAGTTGAATAAAATACATCTTGACTGAAGCATATCAATTTCTTTTATTGTTTTCTTTGCTCTATTCATCTTTATTCCTTTTCTCTGTTCTTCTAAAACATACAATTGGTATCAAAGCTGTATTTCTTGAGGGATCTGTGAGGGTTAGGACTATCAAAACCCATTAACACAAAATGTCAAACACAAAAGGAGACTCAACCTTCTCTGCGTTGGCACCTCCAGTCTTTAATGGGGAAAATTACAACATGTAGGCTATTCGAATGGAAGATTACCTAGAACCTCTGGATCTTTGGAAGTAGTGGAAGAAGATTAATTAATTCCTTCAATGCTGGATAATCCCACCATAGCTCAAATCAAGAGTCACAAGGAAAGAAGAACTAGAAAATCAAAGGCCAAAGCTTGTTTGCTTGTTGTTGTTTCAACAACTGTATTCTCATAAATTATGTCTCTCAAAACAGCTAAAGAAATCTGGAATTTTCTAAAGAAAGCATTTGAAAGAGATGATAGAATAAAAGGCATAAAGGTACTAAACCTAATACACAAATTTGAGCTGCAAAAAATGAAAGAATCAGAGACAATCAAAGAATACTCTTATGGATTGCTTAGCATAGCTAACAAGGTAAGTTTATTTGGTACTAAATTTCCTTATTCTAGGATTGCTTTGAAAAAATTCTTATAACTTGATTCTAGAAAACTATGAAGCTTCAATAACCTCCTTGGAAAATACAAGAGATTTGTCCAAGATCACTTTGGCAGAAGTTTTGAATGCTTTGAAGGCTCATGAGTGAAGAAGACTTATGAGGGAAAATGATTTCATCAAAGGTGCTCTGCCAGCTGATAAAGCCAAATGCTCATGCTTATTACCGCAAGTGTATGGGTCAGACAAGTAATGTAAAGGACTAAGATGTTGGGTATCAAATCCATAGGGACTTATAAGAAGTACTAGTACTAGCGATTTATCTACTATTTAACTTGAACAGAGTGGTGATGTTTACTAATCTAAGTGTTGAAATTAAGGAAAAGAAACTGGAGTCACTATGAAGTGAAAAGCGGGATGAAATTTAAGGATAATCAGTCAGGAAAAGGGATACTCGGGTATGAATCCCTTTCGGGTTTTAATCTGAGGATAAAGACAATACCTCCTACTTGTTGATCAAATGGGATTGGAACAAGGGGTTCCTATATCGCTTTCACTCGAGCTATTGCGGCCGAATTACTAACATTGAGTGGGGTTTTAGGGAACCTATTTCTTAGAAGAAATGAAGGAATAAGATATATGAAATAGTTACTCTCCTTAATGCTTGAGTTTTTGGTACATTTCTGATTACTTTTTATTGAGGTAGTTCTAATCACGAGGAGGCGTTCTCATCTTCCCTCGTTATAAACCTATTGAATACTAGAGGTTGTCTAGCGTAAGTATTCAATAAAATGAATACACTCAATAAATCTCAATCTACATCAATTAATCAAACAACCAAGAGATATTGTCATACATTAAACATCAATACCCAAGTATCTAAAAAGTTAGTTCTTCATTAAAGAGGAACACATAGCAAATACAATAATGACCATAGTAAAAGACATAGGACAATGATATATTTGTTTTGAGCATTTGTTGGTGAGGACCGTTCGCATTATAAACCCCTGATGCTACATCATCGTCTAGCAATGCTCCTTGCTCTGGTGTGCCCTTTCAAGATGGTTGATTCCTTCTTCGTGGTGGATGGTGGTGATAATGGGTGATGAGAGCCTCCAAGGGTAGTGAATGGAGTTCAAAGCTTCCTTTCAAAACCCTAATCTTCAATATTTATAGCCCTCAGTGCCATCAGGATTGGAATGCAATTTACAAGGTGCTTAGACTCAACAGATTAACATTACTACCTTGAGGCCCATTATAGAGAGGACCGTCGTGTAGTAGACGGGTCTGTCTATGTCTTCAAATTTGGTTCTATACGAATGAATGACCCCGTATATTTCACATACGACCCCGTGATGACTCCGTTGATGATTCATACGGGTTCGTTTATTAAATTAGGTCTAAACCCTTTTGTTGCATCCTTATTAGACGGTCTCGTCCGTGAGTTGGACACATCTATCTAGCATCTGAATTCAGCTTCTTTACTCCAGACGGTTTATAACATAGCCATTTGCTTTCTTAGCGTCACGGATTCGGTCAGTGAATCTCTCGCGTTACAGACGGGACCGCATATTACCAGACGAGTCCATCTAGTTCTCTTTTTCAACCTTCTTTTGTTGAATCTACTTCAAATCCCTAACTTTCTTATCGAGTTACCCCGGTCTATCTTGATTAACAAAGATAACAGATTTTAAGTACTGGCGGCCTCCAAATCATCAGGATCACATGCTAGGTACATATATTTATAATAATCAAATATAGCAATTTGAATACTTATCAAACATCCCCACACTTAAGAATTTGCTTGCCCTCAAGCAATTAAAAGTGCACATAAAGGAATTATAAGTATTCAACAACTGGCTAAAAGAAAATCAGTTCAGCTCTATTCTAGTTTTACCAACAAATGTGTATTCTCCTACTTTAACCCAGGACTTAGATCAATTCAGTGACTTGTTCAATATAGCTCTGGACAAAGCTTGTTTACTCCACATACCATGTTTTCAAGTCCTATAATAGCAAGCATATTTTTAGTGAACTCTAGAGGTTCCTTAGGACTCTAAGTTCAAAACGATTAGTCCATCATGAAAAAAGAAAAAAAAACTCTTAATCTACTCCTTTTTTTCACCACTCCGGTAGGGCATCCCTAATGGATCCAACTTTTCAGGTAACCAAAGATTAACATAGAGCATAGGTCTTCCTTTCTGAGGGATGTACATGCTAGCCAGGCACCGGAACACCCAACTACTCAGAAGATTACAACTCTACATACATGCGCTCATTCTCAGAAGTGACTTTTCGGCTTGGGAATTAAGAGTCGAAAACCCAAGCTTACTTCATCACCAAGAGTAGAGGAGCACTATCTTGGTTTTTATTTCTCACAGTTGCTATGTACAATGCGTATTTATTTTCTACAACTTTACTTAGAGGGCTAGAAGTTTGAACTAGAGTCACAAAAACTCTTGGAGTCATTGAAAATAATACTTAACACTCTAAGTCAAGTGAAACATGGCAATGGGTTAACTAATGTCTCCAAACAATATAGTTGTCACAAAGATTATATCTAAGTATCTATGACATTTCATAGGAGAATCTAAAAGAATTATCTCTATATGGTTTAAACTGAGAGAATGGCAAAACTGAAAAGTTTTCGAATATGCCGTCATTGGTTTACACTAAACATGCATTTGTCTATAAGCTTTGCAGTGAATTCCTTGGCTACTTGTCCATCCCTACACTGAAAATTTTGCAATGAATTGATAAAGACTACAGTAACCCCATCCTCGCACTTAAAAATTGCATTGTCCTCAATATACCACGATGAAAGCATGAAATTGAATTGACAGAGATAAATAAGGGAAAAGGTGAACTGAGACTTTCCGATTTTGTAGAGTTCATTTACAGAGTTCACGCGTAAATTCAGAGAAGATTGGGATCGACATTGGAGCATTCTCAATTCCTGTCGAACATAGGAGAATCAATATAGCTCAAGAAAATAAAACATAGCATAAAGTCTGAAATAAACTAAGACAAAATACAATAGGACTATAAGTAGTAGAGCACGGATAAACCCTTGCTCACTAGTACAAAATATAACATGTCTTTATCCATCATATAAAACTACTCCTCTGAAGAGGTTATTGGAGTAATTATAACATACAGTGAGGGATAGACGGCGGCGGAAGTCTGAGCGTGAAGCATGTCCATAAGCTGGTAGGTATCAGTAGTTATATGCAGCTGTGTCTCCTCCAAACGCCGCACGTCCTCGCCTAGCTGCCTCAGATTTGAATGAGAGGCCTCCTGCACTCTCTCTATGTTTTCTAACTGAGATATCATTCTTTAAAGAAGTTCACCATCTGGGAGCATATCGGTGGTTGGAGATCTGGGAAATTTGGTAGTAGGATGTAGCCCTGCGTGGACAATGGGGTTATTTGTTATGCAGTCACTGGAGCAAGGGCGTAGCCACAGTGATCTGTATAATGAGCCCCATCGGTATAGCGGTGTATTGCGGTGAGAGGCTTGATAGGCTGCTTGGCAGGGACGGTTATTTGGGTTGTAGAGTATCCCGATGCCTCGGAGTTAATCACATGATATATGGTCCGGTAGAGATGGGCATCGGCTTGACATTTGATGCGCCCTTGATGAGCGATGAAGTCTTCGAAGAGATGACCAAGGTGTATTGGGAATCGACTGATGATGCTGTATAACAAGTAGAGATCGGTGCGAGTGACGACCCCCTTTTCTATCATCGTGCCCACAGACGGTGCGGGTGAGCACAGCATGGATGTAACGATGGGTCGGGTCCCTCAAGACGAACGCCTTTTGGCGGATGGTGCTCCCGCTGTGGGTAATGTCTTTCTAGAAGCTGGTGTATGACGTATAAGTAGGGAATTTGATTGCTAAATGGGCGTATTTGTCTGTCGGTAAGAAGTCTTGATCATAGATGCCCATATTTACGTTGAACTCGTCATAGGTCAATTGATGTAGTTCCCCGTATAGTTTTAAAATAATAGCCATTGGGTTCTTCTAGGTAAAGTGACTTTCATCCAGTTTAAAACTACACAGAACTACAAGTACGACATCAGTGTATATCGGATCAGTAATTGACAGAAGTCAGCCCCATCCACCAACTGATATGAGTTCATGGACCCTATCTGCCAGGCCGATCGGTTGAACTACGCCCTAGTTTATGGATCGTGCGGGGCAGAAAGATCGTGTTACCAATCTACTATGGCGCTACTTAAACTACGCAAGGAGAAACTGTAGCTCATTACTACGCGGCCGTTTCGGGCGTGTAGAAATGCCTATCTTCTATGAGCTCATCCTGTAAAATATGGTAGAAAAGAGTGACATGTGAAGAAAAATCGAGAGCGGCTCGAGGCTAACCCTCTTTGAAATAGGCGGGGCGGAATTTGTGTGCTTATTGGGCCGGACCCGTCGGCCAATTTGGAATCATAGAATGGTTTCCTGGGTATGGGTTTCACACCCAAGGTTTGCTACAAGGTGAACTACAAAGCGTGAGGGTACAACTGCCCCCTAAGCAAGAGGAAATTGATTAAGGACACATACTATCCATGCAAGCATCTGGTTCCCAATCCTTAACCATAAATCCTTGAGAATTGAAATAAAGGAGAGTGTACATACGAGGTTGTGAGCATACACAGATTGCGGTTCGGGGGTGGGGTAGGTAGTGGCCTATCTGGGAAGCAATATGGTGGGTAGGAATTAGGCGGAAAGGAGGAGAGGGCTGAGGAGCGTTGGGCGAGATAGGGAAAAGAAGTTGATAATCAATACTAGGAATGAGATTTAGGTGGTAGGTGTCTCATTGACTGTTTGTAGACGGGGCCATTTGAGTGTTAGACGGTTCCGTTCGGTTGATGACCTAGAACCGGACGGTGCAATCAAGGCACTAGATGGAGCCGCCCTTTTCATGCCCTATAATTCAAAGATCAGACAGCCTGGTTTGTATACTAGACTGACCCATATGAAGTAATATGCTCAGGGAGCGAGTGCAGAAGGGTTTGTATAGAAATTAGACGGGACCGTCTGACTCATACCCCCAAGGGCTCTACATACTGACAGCACTACTAACTTCTGCATGCTTGAGAGGAATATCTCAGAGACCGTCCAGTAACGATCTAGACATTATTCTAATGTATGGAATCAAAGATCATTATGTTTGCTAGATCAGGAATGTACCATGGAAGTAGTCTAATCTAAAGAACCGAATTTGTAGCTAATTAATGAATCAAAACTGCATGGACACTTGGGTTGCCTCCGAAGTAGCACTTTTTTAACGTTATGAGCTTGATGTACACTCTTGTTTACCTTACGGTGGGCAGAACAGATGCAAGCCCAATAGCAATTTTGCAGTGAGTATCCCCTTCATATTATAGTTTCAATCTGTGCCCATTTACTTTAAATGCTCTTGTTTTTTCATGAGATGTTTCTACTACTCCCTGTGGATGGATTTTGATTACAGTGAAGCGGCCTGACCACCTCGAACATAACTTTCCCAAAAAGAGCCTGAGTCTAGAATTGGATAGTAGAACTTTATCTCCTTCTATGAACTGTTTCCTCTTTCTTAGCAGCTTGTCATGATACTGTTTTGTCCATTCCTTATACAATTTTGAATTCTCATAATATGTATCGCCATTCATCAAGTTCATTTAGCTGCAGTTTTCTTTTTTCGCCTACAAGGGAGGGGTCACAGTTTAAAATCCGGGTTGCCCAATAAGCTTTATGCTCCAATTCCACAAGTAGATGGCATGCCTTCCCATAGACTAACCGATAGGGAGTGCTACCCATGGGTGTCTTGTATCTTTGTCGCGTATTGCCCATAGAGCATCATCCGATCTATCAGACCAATCCTTTCAGTGATGTGCCACAGTCTTTTCTAAGATGCGCTTCAGCTCCCTGTTGGATACCTCCACTTGGTCTCTGGTTTGAGGATGGTATGGAGTGGAAGTGTGATGCACTACCCTATATCGCATAGGGATTTTGGCAAATTATGCATTTCAGAAATAAGTCCCCCGATCACTGATAATTGCCCTAGGTGTACCGAATCTAGAGAACAATTTCTTTAAAATTTAACCACACTTCTAGCATCATTCGTGGGTAGTGCTTGTGCCTCCACCAAGCTTAAGGCGTAGTCGAGGCGACTAATATGAACTTGTTGCCATTGGAAGTCGGGAATGGTCCCCTAAAATCTATACCCCAAATATCGAATATCTCGAACACCTGGATCGAGTTTTGAGGCATTTTGTCACGACAGGAGATGTTCCCTGAGCGCTGACTACTGTCACACCCGCGAATAAATTCTTGAGCATCTTGAAACATTGCGGGCCAGTAAAACCCTGCATCAAGGACCTTCCTTCGCATTGTTTTGTTTATCTTTGTGTACTGACTAGTCACGCATGGCCGGTGATCCAGAATTTTCCATCGCTCCTCTCTGGGGACGGACCTTCTAACTACCTGATCAACACAAACACGAAACAAATACGGGTCATCGCAGATGTAGTGTTTGAGATCGGAGAAGAATTTCTTCCTTTTGTAATATGTGTAGTCCTCAAGGATTTTTTTTTTTTTTTTTTTTGCAACCAAATAATTTGCATAATTTGCGAACCAAGGTGGCTCACCCTTCTCGCTCGATTATTATACGGTTCCTCGTTCACTACACAGCCTTACCATACTGAATTATTCTTGAGGAAAGGCTTACGTTGATGTCTACATCCTTTAAGTTATCCCTATTTAGATTTTCCGATATGGCCGGATGGTGGCAACTAGATTTTTTCGCTCTCCCCTCTTATCTTTGTTCTCCAAATAAAACTCTGCGATACTTGAGAACCCTTGAATCGATCGTGGTTTTCCATCGGTCTTGTTTAGAAGGTAACGTAGCATAGACTGGTCAGTGTAAACTACGACTTTAGATAAGATCAAGTAGGAATGGAATTTGTCGAAGACGACCACTATGGCAAGAAGCTCCTTTTCTGTTGTTGTGTAATTTTCCTGCATATCCGTCAAAGTCTTGCTGACATAATGTATGGGTTGAAAATACTTCTCCTTATGTTGACCTAACATTGCCCTTACGACGTAATCACTTGCGTCACACATCAGTTCGAATGGTAGGCTCAATTTGGTGTGATCATGATTCGGGCTTGACTGAGCCTTTCCTTTAAATTAGTAGCGCAACCAAACATTCCTTTGTCAAAGTCAAATGTGGTGTCTTTCTCAACAAGTTTCGTTAGTGGTCTGGGAATTTTGGAGAAGTCCTTTATAAAACACCTATAAAATCTTGCATGTCCTACAAAACTGCAAACAGTTTTATGCATGTCCTAAAAAACTACTAACAGCTTTAATTGATGTAGGGGGAGATAGCTTCTCAATCGTCTCTACTTTTGCCTTATCCACCTTAATGCCCTTGTGTGAAATCTTGTGGCCAAGGACTATTCCTTCCCTTAACATAAAATGACACCTTTCGCAGTTGCGCACTAAGTTAGTTTTCCTAACCATAGTTAAAACCTTCTTTACGTTGTATAGGCATAAATAGAACGAATCCCCAAAGATAGAGAAATCATCTATGAATACCTCCCTTATATCCTCCACATACTCCTCGAAAATGGCCAGGATGCATCGTTGGAAGGTGGCGGATGTAACCCAAAGGGGATACGACAATATGCAAAAGTGTCATATGGCCAGGTAAAGGTGGTTTTCTCCTGATAATCTAGGGCGAAGGTGATCTGAAAGTACCCCGAAAAACAATCTAGGAAACATTAATGGGAATGCCTTTCTAATCGTTCGAGCAACTGATCAATAAACGGCAATGGAAAGTAATCCTTACGAGTGTCGTCGTTCAACTTCCTGTAGTCGATGTAGACCCGCCATCCAGTCACTGTCCTAATGGGGATAAGCTCGTTCTTCTCATTTGCCACTACTGTCATGCCTCCCTTTTTAGGCACTACCTGTACGGGACTGACCCAGGCGTTGTCTGAAATGGGGTAGATCACCCTGGCATCAAGGAGTTTGATAATTTCAGCTCTTAACATTTCCTTCATATTGGGATTGAGCCTTCTTTGGGGTTGTATTGATGGCTTGAAGTTTCCCTCCATTAAAATTTTATGAGTGCAAAATGATGGATTTATGCCTTTTATATCTACAATTTTTCCACGCTATTGCCTTCTTGTACCTTTTAAGTACTTGCAGGCGACTTCTCTTTACATTTTAGTAGAGATTTGCATAATGATAACTGAAATTCCACATTATCCCGAGAAAGGCATTATTCAAGATGTTTGGGAAGTTCCTTTAGCTCTAGTCTTTGGGGTTTGTGTTAGATGATTCTAATTTTTTTCCCAATTTCTAGTGGCACTTCATCAAATTTCTGGTCCACTTCCAGAACTTGATATTCTTCTGACTCTTGATTTGTGCTTGAATCCTCCCTTGGTTCTTAAACATTACATATCGAGTCAGACCTATTAGTATCAGGAAATATGTGGTGTGGTCTGGCCTGTAACTTTCTATTGTGTCATGCAGTTTCTCTTCAAATCGTTCATACATAGAAAGAGGTTGAATTGGTTCTTCTGTAGCCACACTGTCTAATGAATCGATCCTTCCCACATACACTCCTCCTACTTTTTGATTCCCTTCCAATCAATATCCATAGGATCTGCGGGATATGGCCATAACTTATTTGTACTTATAGTGAGTTGGTTGACGTGCATATAGTTGAGATATCGAAGTTGATCTTGTTCTTGCAGCATAAAATAACCAAAAACCCTCTGCTAGTCGTTGTCTTCTGAAGCAGCTGTATACTCTTGAGACACTACATGATAGCATTCCTCCCAGCAGTGCGAAAAGCATTTTGCACATGACTCCTTATTGCAGCAGTGCATATGTAAGCATTCTTGATAAGCAGACTCGAATTGCTCATTTGCAATCCATTCGTTCATTGCCAACAGTTGCTCCATGGTGAACATGAACCTACATATGTTATCCTCCAACCATTGCAAAACAAATATAGAAATTGATTAGCACAAGAAATAGTCAATTTTACACAATAGATAAAGATACAAAATGGATTATCAAAACTGAAAGAAAAGAAAAGAAGAAAAAAATGGAAATCTAAACTAATGGTTAAAGTAAAAACTCCTAGTTTTCCTAGTAGTCTAAGTAGTCCCCGGCAATGGCGCCAAAAACTTGATAAAGCCAAATGCTCGTGCTTACTACCGTAAGTGCACGGGTTAGACAAGTAATATAATGGACTAAGAAGTTGGGTATCGAATCCACAAGGGCTTGTAAGAAATACTAGTACTTGCTATTTATCTACTATTTAATCTGAACAGAGTGGTGATGTTTACTAATCTAAGGGTTGAAATTAAGGAAAAGAAACTAGAGTCACTATGAAGTGAAGAGCGGGATGAAATTAAAGGATAATCAGTCAAGAGAAGGGATACTCTGGTATGAATCCCTCTTGGGTTCTTAACACAAGATACAGACTATACCTCCTACTTGTTGATCAAATGGGATTGGACCAAGGGTTTCTATATCGCTTTCACTCCAACTATCGCTACCGAATTACTAACATTAAGTGGGGTTTTAGGGAACCTATTTCTTAGAAGAAATGCGGGAATAAGATATATGAAATAGTTACTCTCCTTAATGCCCGAGTTTTCAGTATATTCACAATCCTTTCTATTGAGGTAGTTCTAATATGATTAGGCGTTCGCGTCTTCCCTCGTATAAACCTATTGAATACTAGGGCTGTACATGCATAGCGTAAGCATTCAAAGAAATGAATACACTTAATAAATATCAATCCATATCAATTAATCAAACAAGCAAGAGACATTGTCATATATTAAACATCAATACCCAAGTATCTAAAGTGTTGGTTCCTCATTAAAGAGGAACATATAGAAAATATAATAATGACACAGTAAAAGACATAGGACAGTGATACGATGTTCCGAATGTTGTTGGCAAGGACCGTTGCGTATACTCCCCTGACTCTTCATCGTCTTCTAGCAATACTCCTTGCTCTGGTGTGCCCTTTCATAATGCCTAATTCCTTCTCCGTGGTGGATGGTGGTGATGATGGGTGATGAGAGCCTCCAAGGGTGGTGAATGGAGTTTGAAGCTCCCTTTCAAAACCCTAATCTTTAATATTTATAGCCCTCAGTGCCATCAGTTGGAATGCAATTAACGAGGCGCTTAGACTCAACAGTTAACATTCTTTGCCTTGAGGGCCCATTATTGATGGGGTTGTGGTGTAGTAGGCAGGTCAGTCTATGTCTTCAAATTTGGTTCTATCTGAATGAGCGACCCCATATATTTCACATCTGACCTGCGTCGATGACCCTGTGATAATTAAATGCTTGAAATGCGTTCTTGAATTATGTCTAAACCCTTTTGTTCCATCTTGATTAGGCTGTCTACTCCGTGAGTTGGACGGATCCGTCTAGCATCTGAATTCAGCTCCTTTACTCCAGACGGTATGTAAAATGGCTGCTTTCTTCGCCCGTCTGGTTCAGTCAGCAGATCTCTCGCGTTACATACCTAACCGTCTATTACCAGACGTGTCCGTCTAGCTCTCTTTTTCCTTCTTCTGCTAAATTTGCTTCAAATCCCTAACTTTCTTATCGAGTTGCCCCGGTCTGTCCTGATTCACAAAGATAACACATTTTAAGTACCGGCGACCTCCAAATCATCAGGATCACATGTTAGGTACTTAAAATTATGATAATCAAATATAGCAATTTGAACACTTATCACCAGCCAAGCACCAAGATATCACAACAAAAAACAACAAAGGCAAAGATGCAAGCTCAAACAAAAATTATCCTCCTTGTCAATATTGCAAGAAAAAAGGGCATCCACCTTTCAGATGTTGGTAGAGACCAAATGCGAAGTGTAACAAATGCAATCAACTTGGATATGAAGATGTGGTGTGCAAAAGAAATGTCCAGAAGCAAGGAGAAGCCCATGTAGTTGATCAAGATGACGAAGACCAGATGTTTGTTGCAACATGTTTTTCAACTACAATTTCTTCTGAAAGATGGTTGTTTGATAGTGGTTGCACAAACCAAATGACGTCGGATAAAGCTCTCTTCAAGGACATGAAGCATTCAAAAGTTACGAAGGTCAGAATAGACAATGGTGGCTATCTTCTTATGGAAGGGATTGGAACTGTTGCAATCATAACTAGCTCAAGTACAAAAATAATTTCTGATGTTCATTATGTACCTGACATTGATCAAAATTTACTGAGTGTTGCCCACCTGTTAGCAAAAGGATTTAAAGTATCCTTTTGAAGATTTCCATTTTCTCATTTTTGACGCAACTGGAAAAGGAATTTTAAGGGTTAACATGAGAGGTAAAAGCTTCTCATATGACCCAATGAAGAAGAAGAAGAAGCAGCACTACTAGCATATTTTTTGTAATAATATTTATAAGGCTAGAGACTTAGTTTTACTTTTTGAATGTGAATTGAGTTGATCTTCTATTAGCACATAAACTATAAAATGGTAATACATTTCATAAAATATCGAACAATATTCATCTTTAAAATAAGAATGATCAAAACTCATATTTTCATCATAAGAGTCAAGTATACTAGAAATACATCAATTTTAAATCTTGAATCAATCATAAAAGATAAAATATATATAGGTTCAATTTTTTCATAATATTTTTAAATTTTTCTTCCATAAAAGCAACAATATTACTAAAATTATCATTATAACTATATTTTGCAAAAACTTCACTAATAGAATATAGTTGGTTTATAATCGTAAAAGATGTGGGATAATAAACATCCGAAAAAAAAAAATATTGTGATGTAAAAAATTTCTAAAAATTCTTTTATTTTATTTCCTACTTCCCAATCAAATTCAATAATTTGAATTTCTTTAAAATGTTCATTGTTAAAAAAGTGTAGTAACATTCCTATACTCATACACTAACTCTAAGATGACATCGATTGAATTCCACATGTGCTCAATATTAATAATAATTTTTTTTTGTATTAACTACAGTATTGAACACAGCATATTTAAAATTCTTAGCTCTTATTTGAGAAATTTCTAACAAATAAAATACATCTTCTAATATTTTGTATATGAGAATCAATTATTTGCATGCTATCGAGAACATATAAATTTAAAATATGACAAGCATATTTAATATGAAATAATTTTTCAGAAACTATACGTGTTAAATATGTTTTTAAAATTTTTGATGTAGGAGAGCCTGAGTCAAACGATCTTAGAAATTTTGCGATTGCACCATTAAGAGCTTTGGCATACCACGACTTGGCGGACCCGGCGTAAAAGCGGAAGGTGATCGAGCCAAGTCAGGAATTGGGAAGCAGCTTTGGACCGCGTTTGGTATTTTGGCCATAACTTTAGCTACCAATACTCGGATTCAGGCGCTCGGCCCCAATCGGAGCTTCGTCTCGGCGGCGCCGCGTGGGGTCCATCCAGCTTTTCTCGATGGACCCTTTCTTTATCCTCAAATTCCACTGTTTTCCCCATCGTTTTTTCGGTTTACGGTGTGTTTTTTTTACATTTTTGGCAATACTTCGTATGCCAATTTAGGATAGGATATGAATCTGATTTGAACTCGGATTTTTAGGAGTTATCTGTTTTGTTTAGTTATTTTAGAATTAGATAAGTTTTTCTATTGGACCAAAATTTGCGATTTAGGCAAATTTGGATAAGAAGATAAATTTTTAGGTTATCTAGGTTAGTTTTTTAGTTATTTAAACCCAACTTGTAGGTTGAATTTTATTCATTTATTATTGAGTTATATTTTCCTTTTAAAGTTTGGAGACTTTTCTTCTCTACATTTTGTAAATTACTTTCTTGCTCTTATCAATCCCTTTGTTTACCATAGCGATTAATCACTACCTTACGCGTCGATTTTCAATAACACTAGTATTCTTTGGAAGCATTATCAATGGAATCAAAATCCGATTCGTGTTGATTCTTTCCACCAACTAATGAAGAGATCCTTTTTCAAAAATGAAAAGAAACCTAGCGGGCCGATCTTGTGTGCCAGGCAGCCGGTGCAGGCTGTGCTGTAATGGCGACGCAAGTTCCTGGAGCCAGCACAGTATGCACAGGCTACATGTCATGCAAGAATGCATGCCGCACAAATCACGGCCTAACACAGACCCGAGATCAGGTTATGCCTGGCACTGTAGCTACAGTGTTGAGCCATGCCGACTAGCAAACAACACGTCCCATTGACAATGCTAGCTCAACACCTTAATAAATGGTGAAGAGTGCTTCTCTTTTTCTCAACTCCCGAAAACTAATTTTCACTGTGGTCAAACTTCCTCTTATGTTTCTTGAGATCCCATTAACTCCATTTGTATCCACCAATTATCTTAATTGTCTTAGCCATGATGTAGATGGAGAGATACCTAGTTTTGATACCACCCATTAACTCGTCTCGCATTCCTATACCGCAATTACCATCAGCACCTTACAACCTTCCATGCTGGCTGCATTCCCTCTTCTCCTTCTTTCATTCATCATCTCCAGACTTCATTCCCTCTGCTATTCTCATCCTTTCACATTCCATGTTCCCCGTCTCTTTTCTTTCCCAAGCATTGCCCTTTTTAAAGAATTTTAACCCATTTACATCTTTATTTGACCCTCGTTTTCCAAAGAAATACACAAATTTCATGGTTTTCGTGGGTATACATAAATTTACCAAAAACATTCTAGTAGCCAACATCTTTGTTACACCTTTTCTGAAAAACTAACAAAATAAAGCACACATTTATTCTGCTTTTTTGTAACTGTCGACTAATAGTGTGACATGCCTTTGCAGCTGGAACAAGGTCAAACATTTTTGTTGTGTCAATGGATTTGTCTTCCGAGATCAGAAAATAGAGATTATCAAAACCTCCAAGTGAACAAAGGAAGCTGGGTCCATCAAACTTTAAATCCCAGCTCTGCAATGTCCATGATCTTTTTATTCAATTCAATCCTCTTCTCTTTCAACTCGGATGCCATGGAAGCCACCTAGAGAAAGTGATAATAATGTCAAAAATCAAGTACCTGAATACTCCAGATTCAGAAATATGGAAATGATATTCAGCCATTGAACTTGCCTCTGCTCGAAGCCGCAGAGCACTTCTGCCAGGAAGAGTGCGCAGTCCATCCATTATATCTAGAGAAGTACCCCTAACCAATTGTTAGTGAACTCAAAAATCAATAATAAAATGGAAAAAAAAAAGTCATTACCACTAGCAAATAGTAAAATTCTTTTCTATGAAGTAGAAGTTATTCATAATTTGGTGCAGATACTACACCAGAAAGAAATCAAATATCATGTAACATATGATATACGATTGAATGGTTAATAATAAAGAGAAACAAGAAGGAAAAAATACCAATTGCTTCAGATTCTATCTTATAAATGGACTTGAGAAGCCTTCGGATTTCCTTTCCAGTATTCCTGCATCCACCCAAGACAATTAGCTCCTTGAAGAAAAGCAAACTGTTGGCCTTGCTAGGCCTTGTTAGTAGTAACAAGTCTACAGCACAGAAAAGGTAAGAAAAGCTTAATTAATTCAAGTACAGCAAATGGAAAATACTTGATTTTGGTTCCTCCACGAAGCATTTCTTCTTCACCAGCATTTGATGACTTGATCAGCTTGTTGGTGTCTGCATTTAGTTTACCAACAGATTCACTGAGCTCTTGTAAACCCTTCTCTGCTTTAACAAATCGAGCCTAAGAATTGAAAGAAATAAGAAAAAGGCATGTCAAAAGAGGAATAATCTGAAAAAGATGAAACACAGATGTAAACGTAAAATAATAATAGAGAGTTGGGAGGTAGCCTGAGAAGGCAATAGTTTATGACAGGTTCCTCCAGCATTCAAACAACAAATTTTTTCCTTTAAACTAAGTTTCTTTCAACTTCTAGCTACTAAGACAACGATGTATCACTAATACCCCATGTTATGGCTGCTAACAATAAGCGGTAATAGATATTTGAAAAGCGGTTATTTCACATTTGCCCTGTTGTTGGTGATGCACTTGTTTAAATTCTTAGTTTTCATGGATTTTTCAACCAAAGACAAAGGTGTTTAGGTTTTAGACTGCAAACCAGAAACAATCTGAATCCAAAAAGGAATTGATACCAAATCAAATTATTTTAGTTTGGTTGACCAATTCACTTACCACCAGCAGCTTGAGGAGAAGGCTAATCAAGAAATTTGAAAGGTCCATAGTGCCATATAGAACAAACATCAACTGATGAAGCAAAATTAAGAAAGCAAGGAAAAAGAAGGCTAAAAGAGGATCTTAATTGTGATTAGGAGACGACAGGGAATCGACTGTGCAGGATCTCAAATGCGTTAAGGAAGGATCAATTCTTTCTCAACAAAGTTGAGAAGGAAAAGAAGGGTTATGAGGTTGGGTCTGCCTAAAGGGAGAAGGAGAAAGGGATAAGGATTTGGGTAAGTGAATTGGTTAGGACATGGTTTATGATACTAATACTAGTTTGCTTCAGATTTTAAGCACCCTAAAAACCAAACAAAATCCTAAACTATTCTAGAAAATACATGCAGTGAGCCTGTTTTAGGGCTCTAAGTGAAAAACCTTTCAAGTTAATTCTCAGAATAACAGGTGAATGTTCACTTGGTTCCCTCCATCCAAATCCACAAGCTACATGGCGAGAACAACATTTTTAGGGTTAATGTGAAGTTTGATGTGGCATGTCATGCAGCCAGCTTATACACATGGATTGCCACATGGCTTAAATTTTATTTTTTTATTTTTTTATTTTATCCCAATGATAATGTGGCATATTACCTTAATTTTATTATTGCCCAAAAAACTTGGAAGACTCTAGAAAAGATTTAAGTAGAATAAATCCCTTGCTAAAAATAGAGGTAGAATCCTTATTAGATCACTCTCAATCTTATTAGCTTAGGTATAAGGCTTGAGGGATTATGATTCTTGCTCCCTTTATGAGTCGATGATCCTTCTCAAAGCTTGATGGTATTTCATCATTTTTCTTGCTCTTATTTTCTTATTCTCTTATTCTCTGATTCCTGATGGAGTTGTTTATCAGAGGGTTTCCTGATCACATCTCTTTATTCACATCAATTACACATTGAAAATTGTACGCAAGCTCAAATGGTGTGTGGTTTCTTAACAACATCACCTACATCACCAATCTCTTTACATATATATAAGATGATTTCAATTTTTAAAATTAGGATATAAAAGTTAAGAGAACTTGATTGATGTTGCTCAACACTAGAAAAAGTAAATATGTAACATATAAATATATATATGATGATCACCCCCAACTAACCACAGGTGTCCGGTTTCAAGGGGTGATAACATGCTGAACTTGAGTGACTCAAGCTCACTTGAGATCAGCTCATAATAATTTCAACAAGCTTGACCTTGGCTTGAGCCAAGCCGAAATCCATTTAGCCATATAAAATATTAGGGCTTAATGATGAGTGAGATTCAAATCTAGTGGGCTGAGGGATTTGAAACTGGGCGGGTAAGCCAAAATACTTAGCTCTTACCATTCATAATATAAAGAAGGGTTACAGTAGGTTGCAGCCAACATAAAATTTTGTCACACATATAATATGAATTCTTTGCCTAATTATAACGTTTGGACGTACCCACCTAGGCATGTGCTGCATCGACACCCGGATGTAGTATTAAATGTCTCACATCGCCGCCCAGGTGGGAAGAAATATAGACAGGGGTTCCCATAACATGGACGGGTGTGGGTAAGAAGTTAGTCCTACCATATTGGCGCCCGGATGCGGTAATAGATAAGAAAAGGTCCTCATATCTTAATAGATGGGTGCGAGTAAAGAAATTAGACCATAAGAGTATAATTAGGATCGGTAGTTGGAATATAGAGTCTTTAACAGGAAAGTCTATGAAGTTAGTAGACACTCTAAAAAGGAAGATGGTAGATATAGTGTGTTTGCAAGAGACTAGATGGATAGGAAACAAGGGTAGAGAGATTGGTAATACAGCCTATAAATTATGGTACTGTGGAAGAGATAAACATAGAAATGGTATGAGAATTATTGTGAAACCAAGAAAAAAGAACAAAGTGATTAAAGTGAAAGAGTAGGAGATAAGATTATACATTTGAGGCTAGTGTTGGGAAAAGAGACAATCAACATAGTGAGTGCGTATACTTCTCAAGTAGGCTTAGGGGAGAAGCTAAGGTTAAGTTCTAGAAAGATTTTGACGGGATAATTTTAGGGATTCCAAGAAAGCAAGAACTTTTTATTGAGAGATATATTAATGGGCATGTGGGTAGACTCAATAATGACTACAAGCAAGTCCATAGAGATTATGGGTATGGCAACAGAAATGAGGAAGGAAAAACTATCTTAGATTTGCTTTAGCTAATGATTTGATATTGACCAACACTTACTTTAAAAAAAGGGAATCACACTTAATTACCTTTAAGAGTAGGGGTAACCATAATATGATAAACTTCCTTGTTACAAGAAGAAGAGATAAGTCTATATGTAAAGACTGCAAGATTATACCCGGTGAAGTACTAACCGCCAAGCATTGGTTAGTGGTCTTGCATTTGAAGAAAAAGGATATAGTAAAAAAAGAAAGGAGGATTAGATAACATAGGATTAGATGGTGGGTTTTAAAAGGGACAAACCAATTAGCATTTAAGAATAAAATATGAGAAAAGAGAATCAAGACATAGATGTTCATGCAAACACCTTATAGAATAAGATGGCGAATCGTATTAAGAAGGTAGGAAGCAAGGTTCTTAGGGGTCTACAAAATTTGGGATCTCGACGCGGGGAATGTGGTGATAGAATGAGGATATACAAGAGGTTATTAAAGAGAAAAAATATTGGTATAGGAAGTTACCCACAGCTGAGGATGAGAAAGCCTTTAAGAACTATAAGATGACAGAAAAAAAAGGCCACAAAAGCGGTTAGCGAGGCTCAAGATAAATCTTTAATGATTTATGCAAAAGTTGGGAGCCTTGAAGAAGGGGAAAAAGAAATGTATAAATTAGCACGACTAAGAGATAAAAAAAAAGAGAAAGATCATAACCAAGTCAAGTACATAAAGGATGAGTCTCAACAGGTCTTAACATGCAATAAAGAAATCAAGAAGAGATAAGAAGATACTTTGATCACCTATTCAATGTAAGTTATGAGGATAACTTTACAGATCTTTATGCATCAATGATACAGAGGAACTGTAGCTACACACATAAAACTAGGCCCAGTAAGGTCAAGAAGATATTGAAAAAGATGAAGGTTAAGAAAGCCTGTGGCCCTAATAGTATCTTGATTGAAGTTTGGAAGTATCTTGGAAAAGTGGAAGTATCATGGTTAACCAAACTTTTCAACTCTATCCTAAGAGGCGGAAAGATGAAAACGGTTGGAGAAAGAGCATTTTGGTTCCTATATATAAAAATAAGGAAGATATTCAAAATTGCACCAACTACCATGGCATTAAGTTAATGAGCCACACAATGAAACTCTAGGAGAGGGTAATAGAGCAACGACTTAAGGATATTATAAGAGTGTTAGAGAACTAATTTAGCTTTATGTCAGGTAGATCTACAACCAAAGCCTTTTTTTTGTTAAGGAGCTTAAAGAGAAGAAGAAGGATACCAAGTATAGTTTTCAATTGGCGCAGAAGCGTATGATAGAATACCGAAACAAGTCCTTTAATGGGCTTTGGAGAAGAAAAACATTCATGTTAAATATATAAATGTTATTAAGGATATGTACGAATGAGCACTTACGAGTGTGAGACCAGTGGGAGGAGATACGGAGTTTTCTATAACAGTGGGTCTACATTAGGGATCAGCCTTGAGCCCCTACTTCTTTACTCTAGTAATGGATGAGTTAATTAGTTGTATCCATCATAATAACCTATGGTATATATTGTTCGCAAATAATATTGTCCTAGTTGATGAGACAAGAGAGGGAATTAATCAAAAGTTAGAATTGTGGAGAAACAGTCTTGAAAGTAGAGGGTTTAGGTTAAGTAGAAGACAAAATATATCGATTGTAATTTTAGTCTAAATAGAAGAGATGGAGGAGAAGTGAAATTAGGTGGAGTGGTAGCGCCTAAGTGTAACCATTTTAAGTATCTAGGTTCCATTTTTAAGGATGACGTGATGATAGATAAAGATGTAACCCATAGAATTAAAACAGGATGGCTGAAGTAGAAGTATGTAGGTGTGTTATGTGATAAGAAGATGCCTTACAAAGTAAATAGAAAGTTCTATAGAACGACAGTTAGACCAGCCATGCTATATGAGAGCAATAGTTGGACAACTAAAGTTCAACATATTCATAATAAGATGGCTAAGCGAGAAATGAGGATGTTAAGGTGGATGAGTAGTCATACAAGATTAGATAAGATTACAAATGTACACATCCGACAAAAGGTACATCTTGCACCAATTGAAGATAAAATAAAGGAAAAGCATTTAAGATGGTTTGGAGATATGTGTTGTAGACCCCTAGGTGCCCCGGTTCAAAAATATGATAGTTTAGTAATAGAAGGTAAGAAGAAAAGTAGAGGTAGGCCGAGGATTTATTCATAACCCCTCCTCTTTGAAGTCCTTTGCCCTTTTTATATGGGATGCACAAGAGATAAAACTCTAATCTAATAAAAATTACCAAAATCTCTAAGGATAAAGCCTAACTCTCATTTTTTTCGACCACTGGCGTTTTCATATCTCAGCTATCTCCAACTCACTTATTCTAAACTAAAACCCATAAAAATGCATTAAATTATGGTACTTGATATAATCCAAAGGCTCATATCTCATTTTGCAGCTAAACTAGTAGTGAAACCCCAATTTAACCTCTGATACACCAATTGGTCAATTTTAGTCTCATCTAATATCAAGCTGATTTTTTAGCCTTTAGTCACGTGATTAACCTCATTTTGAACCATCTTGAAAATCCCAACCTCAATGGATGATGTTGAATGATGAATTTATTAAGGACAATCTTGCCGATTTGGGTTTATAGCCTCATCATCTGTCTTCAAGATCTTAACTGCATTTCTTCCTCTTAAATTTTCACCATTTGTAAGCTCGTCATTGTTGTTCACAACATAGTTCCTTAACAAATATCAGCCACTAACAGGTTCTCACCAAGTGCCTCACAGAGTTGGATGGAGAGTTCAAAATGAACATTCACCAATAACTTTAAGGAATAAATTGAACACGTTTTTTACTAAAGGACCAAAACAAACAAATGTTCACACTCGAGGGACCAACAGTGGCGTTTTAACACTTAAAAATTTAACAACTTTTATATACTTCATGGATATTTCTAAATTTACATAAACTGCATGAAAATAAAATAGCCAAAAAAAGACTGTTAGAATCATACTTTTGCAAATCAACATGAGAAAATTAACTAATTAGCATAGCATGCATTCTCGTAGCAAGATTAAGAGAGTTATAGCAGGTGATATAAAATGAACATAAAATTTTCATTTCATGAATATATTCAGAAACATAAGCATTCTGACAAGTAGCATGTTTTATTGCATGATACATGTATTTAACAGCCCATGTCATATGGCTTAGAAAGCCTTCCATAAATAACTTTCTAGTCATTGAACCAAGACTTCAAAGATTGACCCATAAATTAAAAATCTCCACTTTGGACAAGGGCTCATATCAACTTTGTAGTTGGTATTGATCTTAATACATAAACATACAGGCAAGAAAAGAACTTTCCCTGAAAACATCTAGCCTCTTCAACTGTATGATTCTAAAGACAAACCAAATTGATGTGACTCATGTGCGTGCGCTACTATTTTGCCCTATATATTCAAACAGTAATTCATGTAAAACATCACCTCCTCATTCTGGAGACGGCCGAGGGTCTGGCGAAACAGAAACTTCCTTGGTCCTGCAAATAAAGTTCCCCTTAAATTTCATTCTAGAACTATCCACATTTCAAGAGATGCAGTTGCTTAACTGAAAAGTGCAATAACAAAAGTTTGCATATGCATTTTCCTTATGAAATTAACTGTTGATGGTATCGACAGAAACAAATGGAGAATCAAGCCTAACTGAGCTAAAGCTGAGAAACAATCTAAATGTGAGGGTATGATTGATACCTCTAAGAAGGAGTACAGCAGCAGCTCCGACTCCAATGACCAGTTCTGGTTTGTCACTAGCAATCAACAAGCCATCTACATGAACACATTATACATAAAGTATATTTTCGTTTCAGCATCTAGTTCAAAACAAAATTCATAAGATTTTCATTTGATATTCCAAAGTAAATGAAAATTATTTATCCGAAAAGGAACATCTTTGTTTTTTATTGTTGATGACAAGTTACTTAACCTTTAACTTTTTCAACAAATGCATCTTCATACACTTGATATTCTGATCTCAGCTGCGGAATCAACTCATGTGAATTATCAAAGAACACAGTCAAAACAATCAATAACATTTCAATCTGACTATAGTCCAATAAGTTTAACAAATTATATGAACACCTAAGAACTAACAATGTCTTGGATCCACTCCCTCCGTAACTGAAAAAAGTACAGGGAATGGATTCAACATTGCTGATCAAATAAATGATCCTTATGGATTTCAAATGGGTTTCTTGAAATTGAGGTAACCTTTATCTACCCAATTCAATGAAGTCATCAATAAACCCTAGAGATTCGAAGAGACCTTGAGCTTTTGGATGGACCAATTGCGGCTCTCAGGCGGAGAGCGAGCGAGGACGAGATCGGAGAATCGGAAAGGGGAATTGGACGGGTTTGAATCCTCCGACGAGGGAGCGGGGGACGTCGGGCTGGCCATTTGGGTGGCAATGGCCGCGAGAGGTTTCAGAGACGCTAGGGCAAGTAAAGGTATGTACTTCTCTTAGCTTGATACAAGCTCACTCTGTCAAAAAAAAAAAATATATATATATATATATATATATATATACTTCTCCGGGGTTTGGTCGGAAATACCAACAAATTATTATTAATTTTGAGAATAAAATTAAATTAATATCAGGGAAAGTAAGGATTGACATATTAATTATTTATAAAAAAAGACAAGTTGTCATTTTATTTATTTTTAATTTTTTATTATTTTTTTGGCACCAGGTCTAATTTTATTTCCAAAATGACCCTGGAGTTGCCTAGTCAGCGGGAATAATGCTAACTAGGCTAATCGGTCTTTCAAATGCCGATTAGCTCTAGAGAAAATGAGTTGAAGCATAACAGCCTTTTAAATGTCGATTAGATCTAATCGGTATTTGAAAGACAGATTAGCTCCACAAACCACGAATCTAATCAGCCTTTCAAATGTTGATTAGCTCGAGAATGTACTTTTTGGAGCTAATCGGTCTTTGAAATGCCAATTATCTCGAAAGAGGAAAAGAACAAGGTCTCTCGAGCTAATCTGTCTTTCAAATGTTGATTAGCTATCCCAGTCAGCAGTTAGGTTACTGACTGGGCAGCCCTAGGGCCATTTTAACAAATATTTTCGAGATGGGGCCAAAAAAATAATAAAAAATTAAAGATAAATAAAATGATAAATTGCCCAAAAAGAACCTCCATATTTTAAAATATACAATAACAACGGTAACTAAAAGAAATAAAAAATCCTTTTTTATTTTCTTTTACTTGTTTTTCTTATTTCCTAAATTTTAAATACCCTAAATACTCCTTCCAATCTTTTTCACCATTTCCCCAAACCTTCTTGTATGTCTATTGCATGCACGTGTGCGGCTTCACAGAGGCCAAACTTGTTCTTGTTCCAACTCCCCTCCTTAAAAAGTCATGTAATTGATTTAAGAGTAACTATTTCACCGCATATTTTGTCATCTCCCAGCCTTTACACAAGAGACTCTATTAAGTCAGTCAGTTAAAGTGACATCTTCTTAAGCTAAGGGCGTGTTTTGTTTCACGGATTTGGGGACCGAAGTGACGGAAGTGATCCCAATTTCGTCACTTCGGTGGATTGACTTCAGAAAAAAAAAGTTCCAAAGTGGGACTTCGGTCGTTTTTGTCTACGTGACCGAAGTCCCACTTCGGTCACATGACTCCACGTGCGATGTTTGCCATCACCGCCCAAAGTCAGTGGATCGCAACTCACGACTCCCTCGTTCCACATCGAGCTCTACTAGGGCATCGAAGGTCGGACATGGCTGCGAACAAGGCAACGCTGGACTTCAAGCCGGACGACGAAGATCTTATGGAAGAGGATGTTGGGGTGGAGGCCGAAGCCGTCCCTTCCCCCAAGCTCCCCTCTGCCATCACCGTCGATTTTGGAGAGCCCTCCAACGGGCAGAGGAAGACAAAGGAGCGTGGTTTATGCGAGGAAACTGGCCCTCGCTTCGCTAGGAGGGACTTCGATTCCCTCGACACGATCGCTATCGGGCCGTCTCAAATGTTTGTTTGTTTCTCCAATCTCTTTCTCGATTGATGTTGTTATTCATAATCTTTTATTGCTTCTTCCCATGATTTGGTTTTCGTTGGACCATTGTCGTGATTGTGATTTTGATCGGCTTCTAGGTTTCTAATTCCTTGGATGCTAGTTTTGGTAACTGGGTGTTTGGGGATTTGCCCATACTTTGCGGTCTCTTTGATTTTGCAGACTTTTGAAGTATAAAATTATGTTGAAGTAGTTTCACAATGAGCAATTTGAGATTCTTTTCTTTAGGATAGTTATTACATTTTGTATTATGATCTTGTGTTTGATGAGGCAATGGTTGTTAATGTGAATTTCTTGTTTGGATGTTTTCAAGTATCAAGGAAACTCATTTAGCTTGACCATAATCATCAAGTGGCACTGCACTATTTGTTGATAACCTAAAGCCAGTTCCTTTCTCATATGGCAACAATTTCTTTACTTGTAGCAAATGCTTAGATGATGATATATTGTGCTAACCTGTTTTTAGATCCATAAAAACCTTGATGTCGGCCCATTATGATGTTATTTTTCCTATATTCATATCTAGTATGGCCACTCTATGCACTAGGTGAAACTCTAGCACATAAGAGATTCCTCTCCAAATTGGTTCTATCTTGATAATGTTTTGTTTCTATTTCCTATATTTTACTTTGGCTTCAGTTTCTCATTTGAAATATACTAGAAATAGGGACTATTGAGTGTGGCTAGTAGTATCTACCAAACATATTCTAATGAGAAATTGATCATGTCACCATCCTTTTCTTTATTCATCTGCATTGTAGTTTTGAAGATAGGAAGATGCCCCTGAAGAATAAGAAATTTATTTATATAACTTTTGCAAATGCCTCCACAGAGTTCCAAGTTGCATATATTGCATATTTCAATAGACAATGTGATATATGTGGCTAGCTTATAACAATCGGCAAATTATGTTCTTGGATCAACCCTAAAATACTTGGAGAGTTTGATTTAGTTGGTTTGATTTGCAGCTGGGGCCATTATTGTAATGCAGCTACTGTTGGTTTGATTTTTTTTTGTTGTTGTCAGGTTTGATTGATTGGAGAAGTGACAGTAGTGGAGTATAGATGATTCTAATCTCTTATCTGTCAAGATTTGTCAGATTAAGGTCTTGGTTCAACCTTAAAATACTTGGAGAGTTTGATTTTGTTGGTTTGATTTGCAGGTGGTGCTTAAAAATGTAATGAAGCCACTGTTGGTTTGATTTGTTTCTATCATTGGAGGTAATTATTTGACAAACTTCTTCATCATTGTCTTAATTTATGACACTATTTGCAATTGCATTTGCAAGAATGTTGGAGTTCTATCTGTTGCCAAATTATTTTGTTTATCGATCAAGCTGACTTTGTTTATACATACACATGCTGATTTTGTTGTCCTCTCTTTAGATAAGGTATGACCTGGTATTGTGCATTTGTTGATATTGTTTTACATCTTTTAATTGATGACACTGATAGCTTTTGTTTGTTTTTTTAGGATTCTTTGCTTGGAGAAGCTACAACAGAGAAAGGAATCAGTTGCATTCAACATTGTACTCCCTTTCAAAAAGAAATTCTTGTGATACTGCACAATAGAAGTAAGAGGCATTCTTGTTCTTCTGCACAGTATGATTCATGTGATTTCTTTCAAATGAATAAATCAAATGTAAGTTGGAGGTTTGAACAATGAAAGTTGGAAGTTTTTAGATATGTATTAGTTTAAAGTGAATAAATTAAATGCAAGTTAGAAGTTTGGACAATGAAAGTTGGAAGTTTGTAGTGTATGTATTAGTATCAAGTGAATAAATAAAATTTTTGTTCGAAATTTGAACAATCCAGTGTTTCCAAGTCCATGTGATCTTATTAAATATTGTTGTTATTGCATTGTTGTTATTCTGTTGAACAGGTATGGTGTTTGGCTCAAGTGAATGGAAAGGCTAAAACCAAAAAGCAGAATTATTTTTTTGAATTTATGGTTTATAACAATGTGTGCACATCATGAATTAATATTACCTTGTATAAATATATAAATCATGTTACACACCCATGTTGATATAACTTAAAATTAATTACCTTATATAAATATATAGCACATGCTATTTATATATTAAGCCTTACAAATATAATTGTTGTTATTACCTTAAGTAAATGGGATTAAGTTAAACTACAAAATTTTAACCATTTTAGTAAAATAATTCAATTGTAGGACGTAATTATAGGAATAATTTATTTTGTACTTATGAGAAATTATTATCTCAAATTATAATAATCAAATACTTAATAAATTATAAGAAGTTATAACAAGGGGGTAACCTCACCATCCCTCAAAAGTGGTGACCATAAACACAAATTTCCGCCAACCAAACACCCAGAAGTGTGGAACTCAGACTTACAAACCCCTACTTCTGTGAACCAAACAACGGAAGTGTACGGAAGTGGCTCTTCACTTCCGCCAACCAAACACCCCAAACTCCAACTTCCATATGGAAGTCAAAGTTCTATGGAAGTGTCACTTCTAGACTTCCACCACTTCGGTACACTTCCAGCGACCAAACACGCCCTAAATCAATTGTTGTGTAGCTCGTGACCTGCCTAAGATTCATTTATATCCGCAAGTATTTGAATGTATATTGCTGTAACCATGGGTACTTATATAGAAGATGTTCAAGTTTAGCGTTTGTATCTATATGTAGAGATCTCAAACAGGGCGTGCCAGCCCGAGCACAGCACATCCCGCTATTGTAGCAAGCGGGCCGTGGGCAGGCACAGCCCACAAGCAGGCCCGTACCGGGCCGGCACGGCATGCGGCTTGCGTGTGCCAGGTCGGCCCGCGACATTCGAGTTGGCACGGCCTAGCCCGCGTGCCGGCCCAACACTCAATGGCAAGCTATGCTTGGCATGGCCCGCAACATTTTTAATTTTTTTTTTGTTATAATGCTCATTTAAGGGTTCAAAGACCATTTAGCCCCTCCAACAACTATAAAATGGCTATATTAGAGGGTATTTGTGTCTTTTGAGGAAAATGACATATTTACCCTCTCAAACAACTATAAACGGCTAGTTTATGATGGTATTAAGGGTATTGTATTTCTAGAAACTTTTTTAAAAAAATGAGGGCAAATATATCATTTTAAATTTGTAATTTATCTACTATTTCTTCCAAGGTTTCTCTAACTTCTGATATTTGGACTTCCAAATATTACGCAAGCTATATTTGTGTAACCGCACATTATATTGATAATGAATGGAACTTACAAAAACGTATTTTAAGTTTTAATGAATTAGAACATGGGGACAATAGTAGTGCCATCATCGGGTGTATCATGAACACAATTTTAAAATATAAAATTAAAAATTCCATTTTTTCAATTACGTTTTATAATGCTTCTTGTCACACCCCGAACCTCGGCCCGGGCACGTGGACCAACCGACTGCACTCCAAATGTGGATCGACCCCTATTCGTGCACAAGGCCTCGAGAGACCCCCTCGCATATAGAATTATTCGTAGATAACAACAAATGGAATTTCCATAAATAAAAGGAGTCTATACAACCCGCATAAGTCTTGAATAAAAGTACAATCACCGGGTTTATACAACCCTGCACTAGGATCTAGTCCACCACCCCTAGAAATCCATAACAACGAAAGAAATACAAGTCTCACACATCAATAAAGGAGGTACGCAGACCTCAAGATACGACAAACTCCGAGGGCCCACTACCGGGTGAAACCCCTCGCCTAGGCTCGGGCCCCTACTCCTCGCCCCAACCTCGAGAAACACAATCAAGTGCATGAGCCAAAGAAGAGGGCTCAGTAGGACCTCATAAAACAGTAAAAGTGGCAAACGCCATAAACAAGGAGTAAGAGAGGAAATAAACAAATCTGCAAGTGAGACAAACAATCACTAGCAAGCTATCTGCATCTAAGATGTGGATAAATCCACGGATGTACTCAATCTCCTGGCATCTGTGATACTAGGATGTCTACGACATCAACGACAAAATCAGTATCGTCTTCGGCCTAAGCCGGATAGCGCTATAATCATGTACACATGGCCAGAAAATATCACTCTCTGACTGAGCCTCCGTCCGATGTATCATGCCTGTACGTAAGAGATTGACAGTACAAAATATCTAGTGATAGGTATACACACATATGCACATCCAAGGCAAACCACATGAATATACATACGAAAATAATGATCCCTCGAGATCAGAAGCCAAACATATTTAAGGAGTAAAACTCAACTCAAATATGTATAAAAATATAGAAAGCAACGATCCCTTGAGATATAAAAACCGACACATATCCGATGTCCGTCTTGAATATATGTTGGGAACCTCTCAAGGGAATAAGATTGCCAATAATAAAAGCAGAAGAAAGCAATACTTGTATAAGAAATGTAGAAAGCAACTATCCCTTGAGATATAAAATCGACACATATCCGATGTCCGTCTCGAATATGTGTTGGGAACCTCTCAAGGGAATAAGAGCGTCAATAACAAAAGCAAGGTAGGAGAAAGCAATACTCACAAAGTACGGGTATGAGATCCTACCTGATCTGGAGAGGAATCCTCTAATCCTCGTCGCGTCTCACGCGTCCAGATCAGGATCTAGTAAATAGAACACAACCTAGTTAATGATGCTTGATACTCACTATCATGCTTAATCAAATGGTTAAAGTGGGCATAAATTCTGTATTTTTACTCTAGCGCGCAGTCACCGAGAACTGCCAATAACTTTAAATCCGCAAGTCGGATTTCCCCGATTTAGCTCTCATTAGAAAGTCCTCTTCTCCCCCTTTCTTATGGCATGCTAATCGTGCCGATCGGGGTAATATTGCTATCCCAAACTGTACCCTGAAGGGGCAGCCCGGAATCGATTTCGAACGGAAATCGGACAGCACCTCCCTATTTATCGGCTACCCAAATTATACAACCATTCACACATAGGATCCGTTACACATGGATTCATCAATTTAACATTCAATTTATCCAATTCCATTTTTCCACTTAACATACAATTAGTTTTAATTAACCCCCAATCAAGGTTTAGGGTTCACCATCGTAGGGGAACATGTGGCATAGACGGCCGCAGTTTGCTTCTACGAAGGGGAGTCCAGTGGAGTGGATCGCCGGGAGAAGGGGCCGCAGGAGACCGGCGATCGCTGGTGCGCGCACGCAGGTGCGAGGGGCGCAGATCCGGCCGGGCCCGGTCGCCGGCGACGCGGCAGCAGCAGGCTGGCCAAGGCGGGCGGGCGACGCGCGGGCGGGCGAGGGGGCCGCCACAGCAGAGGGGCGCTGAGGGCTGAGCCGGCAAGGGTGGCCTGGCTGGGCGGCCGCAGGCCGGTCGTGGGTGGCCGGGCGATGGCCGCGGCGGCAATGGGGATCGGCGTGGGCAAGGGCGCGAGTAGGGCTGGCGATCGGTGAGATCGGGAGAGAGAGGGGTTTGAAAGAAATGAAATTTTCTCTCTCTCTCATTTCATCCTCAATATAGCATTTAAAATAATTAAATATTATATTTTCTTTTTACTGTAGCATCATGATTTTACTGTTCATTCACGAGTAAATGGATTTATTTTCCGGCGGGGTCCAGCGCCATAATTCTCTCGTTCCTTGTGCCCGACCTAGGTCCGCGAATCTCGGCCTTTAGTCAATTCCTTTAGTCACGGGTCCACTATGGCGTCACGGGGTCGTCGCTGTCCCCGACCAGATCCATTTTTTTTTTCCGGGACTATAACTTTTGTCCGTTCCCTCCAATAATTAATGAACCCGAATTAATTACCGTTAATTAATTTCCATTAATTAACACTTAACAAATTCCTCGAATTTAATAAATAAAAATCTTTATTTATTTCGGGGCAGGCGTTACACTTCTAGTAATAATGTCGCAATTGATGTTCTAAAAAAAATCATTTAAAACCTATTTTTTCTGGTAAATTTGTTCATATTAGATGTGCATGCCATATTTTAAACTTGTGTGTGCAAGATGGACTTAAAATTATTGATCCTCACATAAAAAAAATTAGGAGTTGTATTTTATTTATTAGAAACTCATCTAATAGAAAAAAAGAATTTAAAAAATATTGCCTTCAATATGGAAAAAGATATAAAAAATTTGTTGTTGATGTTGAGCATAGGTGGAATTCTACTTATTTAATGTTGGATTATGTTTATGAGTATAAGGATGTTATCACTTATTTTTCTAATGAACATTTTAGAGAAATTGAAATTAGGGAATTTGATTGGGAAGTTGGAAACATGATTAGGAAATTTTTACAAATTTTTTATAATGTGATAAGGGTAAAAATGATCAGCCACGTGGACATATCAGAGCCATCCAGCTGGCTAACTTGATCTACCCACGTGGCGATTCCTCATCCCTCCGCACATGCCTAAACAAGCCCTATCGCCCCAAATATTTCTCTAGCTAACCTAAAACTTCCCTCATGCTGACAAGAGATCAAGGCCAAAGTCAGAGCATAGGGAAAAACAATGGTAAGGAATTAATTGACCAAATGATCTGGGTCATAATATAAGTACGGTTACTAAGGGATCTGAACCCAAAACGGGCGAGCGCCTATACTGCCTTTGTGACAAGACAGCCCCCACTGATATACCGACTTGACGAGAGGGACGACCCACTTTAACCCCGACTGGATGTATGCAAGAGCCCACTTGGCCCCTGATTGGCCAAACTAGACAGCTACACTTGACCCCCGGCTTATAAGTTAGGAAAAATGGCCTGGTTCTTGAGTCGACATGAAAATAGCTATCTCTGACACCGAAGGGACAGATTAGAAGAAAAGCCTACCCAGCATAAAGACGAGCCCTATCCATCGCGTCCCCTATACCACCCATCGCGTCCGCCATAATACCCATCACTTCGGCCAAGGCTATATATATGAGGAAAAATCATCAGGACAAGGGTAAGCAACAAGAGAGAACATTCATCCTACTTCGTGCAATGAAGAAGAATCCCACTAACTTGATTGTCAGAGCTAAACCCGAGCATTCACGCCCAACTCTGACCCGTTACTCTTCTGTGCAGGTATCTCGATCTTTGGGAGGTGTTCTTGGATTCCCTCAACGATTGTCAAGGTCAGCCCAATCAAATATAAATCTAACTGTTGATCTGGAATCAGTATCGATCTCTAGATAGGTACCGATTCTTGCCGCAACAGTTTGGCGCCTTCTGTGGGGACCCGAACAAAAAACCATCATGAGGAAATCCAAATACATCCAGGAGAAAGAGACAGGAAGTAGTGTAGCTGGAGAACCAAGCAATATAATACCGGCGGGCAGCGCCATTCCTCCTCGCCTGAGGGAGGGAATACCCAAAACGAGCAATACCAAGCCCTCGCACGCCGCTGTGAGCAGCTAGCTCAAGATATTCAAGCCATAAAACAACAAGTCCCTCAGGTTCCAACACACCCTATGCACCCCTACACCCGATCCATCGAAAGTCGGGAAGGTCGAATGTTCAGACTGCCACCCTGAGGGCCAGGGAGGAATGAAGGGAAGAAACCCCTGTCAACAGTTGGAATCCTCCAGAGGAGAACCCCATGTAAGTCATAGGAGAAGAGTTGGAGAAAACCCTCGAGAGCACACTTTGACCAGAAGCCCAAGCTTACCCCCGTTCCCACGCCGGGTCGGACCTCTCCAAGATCACCAAGATACACACCACGGCGTGGAGGAGGGATGCGGCACCACAGCCGGCCTTATAAGCAGAGGGGATTTGGAAACGATTTATCCCGAATAACTTCCCCTTTTACTAAAGAAATCCTCGAGGAAAGCATTCCCGAAAGTTTCTGACCACCCTCGATGGCAGCATATCATGGGAAAACCGACCCATCTCATCATCTAAAATCTTTTCGCTCCAAAATGCTTTTGTCGGGAAATTCGGATGCTCGGATGTGCCGAGCTTTCCCATCCACCCTTGACTGTGCACCGCAAGATTGGCTCGTCGGCCTCCCCTCAAACTCCATCTCCTCCTTCCAGGTAATGGCTGACCTTTCTCTCACCCACTTTGCTAACCACTCCAAACAGCAAAAGACTCCCTCAACCCTCATGCGGGTGAAACAACAAGAAGGGGAAAGCCTTCAAACATACCTTGATCGATTCATTGAGGAAGCGGCCAAAGTGGAGGATCTCCCCCCCAGAATGGTCATAGCCATGCTAATTGAGGGACTACAAGACTCTCCATTTCGCTTTTCACTCACCTTGGAGTTGCCAAGGAGTATAGCCGACCTCATGTCTCATGCCCAGAAATACATCAATTCGGACGAAATTCACTCTGGCTGGGAAAAAGAGGCCCGGCAACAAGAAAACCGTGATAAGAATGATCACCGCGACCCTAGAGGAGCCTACAGAGGGGACAGGCGCGACCCACCTCGGAAGACGGATCATGCCCAAAGGTCCCCACCTCGCTGTGGACAATACGAGCTCCAGCCTCGAGACCCCAAAAGGTATGGACCGGCACCCCAATACAAGTACCATACCCCCCTCAACCTTCCACGGAGCCATATCCTCATGGAGATCTGAGGCCAAAAGATTCTGACGAAACCAGAACCCCTGAGAAACTCTGGTAGTCGGAGAAGCAGTGGTAGAAGATATTGCAAGTTCCACCAAGCTCTCGGCCACGATAGTGACGAGTGCACCCATCTGTGGAACGCACTCGAGGAAGCTGTGCGGAAAGGGAGGCTCGAAAAATACATCTGCCATGAGTCAACACCTATAAAAGAGTCGCCCACAAGGCGCAATGAAGCCGGTAAAGAAATTGTTGGTTGCATCAGCAGGGATCCCGGATGTGCCGGAGAAAGTTCTGCTTCACGAAAAAATTACGCTCGGATGGTGCTGACGGCCCAAATGAAGCCAACCCAGAAAAGAGCTCGAGCCATGCCGCCAATAATCTTTTATGATGACGAGGCAGGAAAGGTCTGCCATCCTCATGACGACGCCTTAATTATCGCCATCACGGTCTCAAACTTCGAACTGAGAAGGATTCTCGTCGACACCGGAAGCTCAGTTGATGTCCTTTTCTGGAGTGCATTCGAAAGGATGAGATATGACGTAGTCCAACTGCTCCCAGTGAAATCGGCCTTGATAGGTTTTTCAGGAAGGGTGATACAACCGGAAAGAATGCTGACACTCCCTATAACGGTCGGACGCCCGCCAAGGCAATCCACAACAACGGCTAACTTCTTGGTCGTACGGTGCGCATCCAGTTACAATGCCATCCTTGGCAGGCCAACCCTTAACCCCTTAAGGGCAGCTGTATCCACCTACCACCTCCTTTTGAAGTTTCCGACTGAAAACGAATGTGGAGAAGTAAGAGGGGATCAGCCGCTTGCCCGATAATGTTATGCCAACATCCTCAAAGGAAAGGACTCGGCAAAAGGAATAACTCCCGAGACCATGACGTTAGAGGAATATGCAGGCGCCCCAGATGAGGAGGATCACAGACCAACGACTGTCGAGGAGCTAATCATGATCCCACTCGACGAGGGTTAACTAGAACGCATTGTTGAGATCGGAACTGGGCTATCGTCAGAACATCAAAGAGAGATAATGGCACTCCTACGAAGCAATGCCGATCTCTTCGCATGGTCACCAGAAGATATGTCAGGAGTAAATCGGGAAATCATCGAGCATCGACTTAATGTTGACCCGGTTTTCAAACCGGTGATTCAAAAGCGAAGGAGTTTTAACCAGAAAGACAAAAGGCTGCGGAAGAAGCGGTCGACAAGCTCCTTAAAGCAGGCTTTATAAGGAAAATAGTCTACCCGAACTGGCTAGCTAACGTAGTCTTGGTTAAAAAGCCATCGGGAAAATGGAGGATGTGTGTAGACTATTCCGACTTGAATAAAGCCTGTCCTAAGGACTCTTTTCCTTTGCCTTCGATTGATGATCTCGTGGACTCTACATCGGGGCATGAGATGCTTAGTTTCTTAGACGCATTTTCCGGATATAATCAAATCCGAATGGCTACCGCTGACGAGGAGAAAACTTCATTCGTTACTAGCAAAAGGGCCTACTGCTACAAGGTAATGTCTTTCGGCTTGAAAAATGCAGGGGCAACATTTCAAAGGTTAGTGACCAGGGTCTTCAAGAAACAAATCGGAAGAAATATTGAAGCTTACGTGGATGACATCCTAGTGAAAAGCCCAAAAATCGAAAATCACATAGCAGACTTACAAGAAGCTTCCGGATCCCTTCGGGAATATGGCATTCGCCTCAACCCAAGTAAGTGCGCCTTTGGAGTTCGTTCAGGAAAATTTTTAGGGTTCATGTTGACTCAGTTTGGCATCGAGGCAAATCCGGAGAAAATCAAGGCAATACTGGAAATGAGATCCCCAAAACCCTTTAGGAAATCCAAAGGTTAAATGGGCGTTTGGCCGCCCTCGGACGTTTTATCTCAAGAGCAGGGGAAAGAAACCTTCCTTTCTTCCAAGCGTTGCGAAAAGCCCCAAAAATGGAGTGGAACGAAGACTGTGAAAACGCGCTCGGACAACTCAAAGACTACCTCAAATCTCCCATGCTACTCGCCAAGCCCCAACCCAGCGAAGAACTCTACATATACCTAGCAGCAACCACCTCCGCGGTAAGCTCGGTCCTCTTAAGAGAAGAAAAGGGCATTCAAAAACCGATCTACTACACCAACAAAGTTCTTAGTGACGCAGAAACAAGATACCTCCCACTTGAAAAACTAGCTTTTGCTCACATCACGGCAGCCAGACGACTTAGGCCTTACTTTCAAGCACACAAGGTTACGGTTCTCTCGGATCAACCTCTGAAGCATGTTCTCCACCGACCGGAGGCCTCGGGAAAATTGGCCAAATGGGTGGTCGAGTTGGGACAGTTCAAAATCAGCTACAAACCCCGAATTGCAATCAAGACCCAGGTGTTGGCTGATTTCATAGTAGAGCTAACAGCAGAAGAGCAGGAAAAGATTACAACAACAGAAACCTTAGGATCAGCGGAAGTACCTTCCTCTCACTGGACCCGACACGTGGATGGCTCAGCCACAAAGGAAAGAGTAGGAGCAAGGCTGGTACTGCGTTCCCCCTCTGGATGGCATACGTCAACAATCCTTAGGTTCGACTTCAAGGCAACGAATAATGAGGCAGAATATGAAGCCCTCATCGCAGGACTCCAACTATCCCGAGGCCTGGGGTTACAAAAATTACGGGCATACACGGACTCCCAACTCATTGCCGAGCACACAACGGGAGGTTTCGAAGCTCGGGAGGAAAACATGGTAAAATATCGGGCGGTAGTAAGAAAAATCATCCCTAGCTTTGCCCAATTTGAAATAATTGAGATCCCACGGACGGAAAATGAAGAGGCCGACCTCCTGTCCAAGATGGCGTCTTCACCCGAAATCAATCTGAAACAACCTTTCAATGTCCAACACCTGGTAGAGAAAACCATTGAAGGATGCCCGGAAGATAAAATACTTAATGTAGAGGAAGAGCAATGTTGGATCGACCCTATAAAGAAGTACATCCAAGATTTATCCCTCCCAGCCGAACCAAAGGAAGCCTGACGCAGAGTCACAAAGTCTACCAAATACAGTATAGTTGACGACAGCTTATACAAGAGATCTTATACCCGACCACTCCTGAGGTGTCTACGACCAACCGAAGCCGAATACATCCTACAAGAAATACATGAAGGCATTGGTAAAGACCACTTGGGAGGAAAGGCCCTAGGGCACAAGGTCTTACAACAAGGGTACTACTGGCCAACTCTGTCCAGGGAAGCCATGGAATTCGTTTGGAAATGCGACGCAAGTCAACGCCACGCGAGAATACAGAGGCAACCACCAACACTGCTCACCCCGATAGTGAGTCCAAGGCCATTTGCCCTGTGGGGAGTCGACATCCTAGGCCCGTTTCCTACAACAGTCAGACAGATGAAGTTCCTAATAGTCGCCATCGATTACTTCACTAAGTGGGTAGAAGCAGAGCCCCTTGCCACAATCACTGAAAAGGCGTGTGAAGGTTTTCTATGGCGTACTGTTATCAGTCGATTTAGGATCCCGGTAGCCTTCATCACCAACAATGGAGGACAATTTGACAACCACGCCTTCAAGAACTTTTGCACCAAATTAGGGATAGAAGCCAGGTTGACATCGGTAACACATCCCCAAGCCAACGGCCAGGTCGAGGTAACCAACTGGACATTACTTCAGGCGCTAAAAACTCGGGTCCTCAGGGATGGAACAAGCTGGGTAGAGGAAATTTCGTGTGCACTATAGGCCTACCGAACGACAACTCGGACCCCAACTGGGCAAACTCCATTCGCCCTCGCTTTTGGCGTCGAAGCAGTTATTCCGGCGGAAATAGGGATACCGACTCTGTGAACAAGGACCTTTTCCCCGGAAACCAAAGAAGTGAGACTCCGAGCAGAACTGGACCTCCTCGAAGAAGAAAGAGAGATCTCTAAAATGCGCCCCGCAACATATTGCCAAAGAGTAAAATGCTTCTACGACTCTCGAGTGAAAGGAGTCAGCTTCCAGCTCGGAGATTTGGTCCTAAGGGAGAATGAGTTCCAAAGCAACAAAAGCCGAACGGAAAAATTAACCCCAAACTGGGAAGGTCCATACATAGTGAAAAAAGTAGTAAGGACCGGGACCTATTATCTTTCAAACATGGAAGGACAAGTCCTTAAACGACCATTCCATGTAGAACACTTACATCGTTATTATCAGTAATAAAAGAAGGATCCAGGTTTTTTTTTGTAAGAAGACTCGTAAGAAATGTTATCCACTCCCTTCTTACTCACAACAAAGCCCCTCCAAAGGAGGGCCGAGTCCCCTGACTCGCTCAAAGTCCATCCGAAGAAGGGCCGAGTTTCCTGACTCGCACAAAGTCCCTCCTAGAAGGGTCGAGTCCCCTGACTCGCACTGAGCCCCTCCAAAGGAAGGCCAAGTCCCCAGACACTCACAAAGCCCCTCCAAAGGAGGGCAGAGTCCCCTAACTCGCACAAAGCCCTCCAAAGTAGGGCCGAGTCCCCTGACTTGCCTCTGACTCGCACTAAGTCCCTCCAAAGGAGGGCCGAGTCCCCTGACTGGTATAAAGACCCTCCCGAGGAGGGCCGAGTCCCCTGACTCGTACTAAGTCCCTCCCAAGAAGGGCCGAGTTCCATAACTAGCATAAAATCCCCCGCTCAAAGAGTAACAGATATACGAAAGCCAGCATATGCCAAAGAGGACGGATATAAAACGCCCCAGGCAACCGAATGAAGGAAAGGGCCTTAAATCTCAAAAAAACCGAGGGATACCCCTTCAGAAGACTGGAGGTTAAAGTATCTCACCCGTTGTTAATTCGCGTATTTAGAGTTCAAAATGCACTTCAATTATGATGAAAAAACCGAGAAAATTGTCCAACAAATCACGCGAATAAACATTTAAGTCATCATTCATAAAAAAGAAAGGGCGGAAGAAAGCCCCTAACATAGGATATACAAAAGTTTTCTTGAAAAAGGTCTCGACAACCTACATATCCCAAAGTAGAAGGCCCATTAACCCCGACATCTTAATTAGACCCGAGGGATGATCGAGATGAGGTCTGAAGTCTCCCTCGCCTAGCCTCACCTTCGCGTGGGAGAGGCCTATACCTAGAAGGCCAGATAAAAGGGTTTATCGACTTCCGACAACCATCTCTTCCAAAAATTTCCACCTGGAAAGTCTTGTCGCCAAGATAGGTGAAAATTAATAATTCCCCTTTCACCAACTCATGGTCCGTATAGAAACTCATCCATCCAGGGCCGAACCAAATTTTACTTGAAGATCCCTCCCTGCAGAACGCCACAAGCCAACTGCAGCCATTCGGGCCTTTAAGATTCACATACGTCGTTTCTGACAAATCCAAGCACCAAATAAACGAAGCAGGAATCTTCAAATAACCAGAGTGAGTTTCAGGATCAAACAAAATAAAAAAGGAATGAGGAAGAGAAGAGGAAGCCATCGGAAGACCAAGGGCTAAGAACGAACACGCATTAATATAGGCACCTCCTTGCTGACGTCAAATCAGTCACGAGAGCCAAGCCCAATTCCCTAAGTTACAACAGTAAGCACTGAAAGACGATACAACTTTTTCGATAAAATAGACAAATACCCATAAAGGTAGATAGACCGGCCCCCCTTCCCTCCTTTTTCCTAGGTCTGACACTCGACCTAATCTAGCAAGCTATAGACCAGCATTCAGAAACGTCGCAAGAATAATGAGTAGTTTTTCCAGAAACCAAGCAAGGTTACCACTGCTCACTGGAAGCTCGAATGACGCTCAGACGAAGAGGGAATAGGTATAAAGGACAAATGAAATTAAGGATCATCCACTTATCACAATTAAAGACGCAGGATACGCATTTAAGGATAATACTCATTCATAAAGACATTACTGTACAAACTACAAGATTCGAGGCATAAAAGAGATAGAGGAGAAAGAAAACGTCGAAAGGATGAGTGCCCTATTCCGCAGAACTGTGCGACTCATTCCCCTCGTCCTTCTCCCTCCCGCTACCACCGTCATCACTAAGGTGAATTGATCGGTGAAAAGGACGAGCGGAAAGGGCCCACTCCTTCGAGCATCGATTTCTCCTGTAAATAATCACACGGAAATGGGTACCTCCCATGTAAAAGAAAGTCATAAGATCCCCCACCTCCATGTGATGGTCAACCAGAAAGTCCTCCCATCCGTTCACGAACCAAATTTCTCCCGCATCTTTATTCCTAAGCAGAGTAACTCCCCATATATGACCGCTGGGACCCTCGAGAGCTACACCGCCAGCGTTTACTTGGCTCAAATGTTCGTGAAATGCAGAGGGAATCTTCAGACGACTGGTAGTGCCCCTCAAGCCGAACTGCCTGTAGAAGGAAGGACGAAGAAGAAGGTCAATAAGATCTTCACCTTTACACAACAATCCAAAGATAGAAACAGACACTCCGCTAAAACCCAGTTATATACCCCCAAAATTGGAAGTCGCCTTAACTCCTAGGGAACTGGGTTTGACCCTTCGGGACAGGCGGCTCATTAAGGGCAAGATCTCGAAACTGACCCACGTCCCATCGGGAAGAGATTGGCGACTATACCTTTCTCAAGAAGAATACTAAAGGACGCCATTAAATATGCAACATTATTGCAGCAACACAACCCGAAAAGGCTTAGAGAGAGTACTAATGAGTGCAGCTCCTCGGATCAAAGGCACAGTGGAAAACCCTAACATGCTAAAATCCGACTTATTTAGATCGACGTTAGTAAAATAATGATTGTGATTCTTCACTTAATTCCGACACAAATTCACTCAGTTAGTAGTATAGGCGCAGCACGTAAGCATAGCATAATCACTTCTTTGATTAATAGTGAACAATCCTTACAAAAGTCCGCAGAAATCAAAAGAAACAAAAAAAAAAACATAGATAGTTTTACAGACACCCTTCCTCATCAAGTTAAGCACCTTCGTCTTCTCCGTTTCTGGTAGAAGTAGCTTGGAGAGCTTCGTTTTCCCCTGGTAAGCTCGGTCCAGCATCAGTTCTCCCGACCGAGGCCTTGTCCTTGCACCCTTTAACTCCAATGGCAATGGTTTCACCCTCGGCCACAACTACAAAAAAGAGGAGATAAAGCCGATTAGTTTACCAAAAACGGACCACAATACGAAGGCCAGGAATCAGAAAAGATCCTTACCCTCAGTAGGCCCACTGCTAGCCTTAGACTTCCCTGTCAAAGCTATATAAGTTTTCAATGCATCAGGATAGTCCATAGAAACTAACGACAGGCCTTGCTGGATCAAAGCTTTAAACATTGTGAAGGACCTCTTTCCCCTATCCTGCGACTTTAGCTCGGCCGCCGCCAATGCGGTCTCGAGCTCTTCGACTTGTGCTTCAAAGTCATCCAGGACCTCTTCCTTTTCAGCTCTAACCTTCTCCAAGTCCTCATTAGCACAGTCAAGAAGCTCGTCCCGCGACTTCAACCCACATATAAGTTTGTCCCTCTCACGGCGGATCAACGATCTTACGCTTAGATTCACCGCTTTCCTTCTCGAGGCATTTAATTCGCTCACGAAAAGCGGCGACATACGCCTCATGCGGACTTCAATGACTTCTCAGCATTTGACAGTTTGTCAGCGAGCTTGCGTTTCTCCCTCTTTACCGCTTCAAGCTCCTTCTTCTGCTTCTCCTCCTTCTTCACGGTTTTAGAAACCTTATCCATCGCCTCCTTGTTTTCCTTCTTTAGTGCCTCGGACATGGCTTCTAGAGCTGTAATCTTTTTCTGAAGGTTATTAATTTCCGCGTCGTTCCGATCCAAGACCTCTGCGTACGGATTAACGATGGCCGCATCCTCACGAAGGAGTCGACAAGCACAGTCCGCCAAGAAGAAGGCCTAAGGTAAACCTAACATTGTTAGAAGAAAGGGAAAATTGACGCATAAAAAAGACGAGCCATCGCATACCGATCCAATATGCGCGGCTAGCTGGCTGGCTACTTCCTCCTTCCCCAAATTTTGTAGCTTTAAGGAAATCTCCTCTAAGCGCATAGCGTCGGCCATTTCACCCACTACAGAGGGATCATCGAAAAGAGAAATAAGTGGCTCATAAGGAATGGAAAGAAACATTCTCTATTTGATCTCGAAGTCCTCATATAACACTTCTTCCAGTCGGATCACTTGTAGGAATGACATAATGCTCATCCATGTTCAAAACACAACCCCAGAAGGGAGAGCTATCGGAAGAGAAGATCCCTTCCGAGGCATCGCACTCCCCTTTTTAAACCCCTCGGCCTCTGCCATTCTAACCTGCATTAGTTTAAAGGACTATGAGTAAAAACTCTCATCGGAAGATCGAAAATAGTTAAAGACGCAAATAAACACCTGGACGGAAGAACGTACGCCCCCACTCCGAATGACCGACCCCACAGCTGGGTCCAGACAACCCTCTGGGGAAGAGGGAACATCCACAGGCGGAACCAAGGGATTCTCAGTTGAAGTCTCCCGCACCTCCCTCATGGGCTTTCGCAAGACCCGAGTGAGAATGCCCCCGTCATCAGAAGGACAAGAATCTTCAGCTTGGATTGAGGGAAGGATCACGGTCCGACTCGGCGAAGTGCTCGCCTTCTTGGACGGACGACCAGACCCGGCAACGGAACCCTCACCTTTCCCCCTCTTTTTAGGAGTCGCTGTAGATGTCCCGCCTTGATCATTACCACCAACCTCCCCCTTTTTTAGTTTTTCTCTCTTCTCTTTTTCCGCTGCCTTTACGGACGGATCTACTGCCCTCCTCCCTCTTCGGACGGGAGGCTGGACGACCCCCTCATGCTCAGCCAAAAGTTTCTTGGCAAGCCCGACGTCTTCCATTGTCTCGTCTGCAAAACAAGGAAAAATCAATCGCAGTCACATATATTGATCCTCTAAGACAAGAGACATGAAAAAATCCTACCACGGTCTATAAAAAGGCGACACTTCCGGAGGTTTTCCCTAGTCAGAATTGTGTCGATAGAAACACCGGAAACCCTTTTGAAACTCTCGAACTTCTTTCTCGCTTCTTCAGTCATCCCATCCTCACACAGGGTGTCAGTCCAGGGCTCCACCCATTGTGTACGAACATCCTACCCGGATTTACTAGAAACGCAAAAAAATTTACTTTTCCACCTCTTAATAGAAGAAGGAACTTTGCCTAAGAACCTCTTCCCCGAACGAGCCGAGAAGAAATACTAGTCGGTATCGGGCTCAGGATTTAAGCTAAATAAGAGACGAAACCAGCGGAGCGTTGGTTGAACCTTGTAGTGGTTCAAAACCATAACAGATCCGCAAAGTAACCTCCAAGAGTTCGGAGTTAACTGAGATGGACACAGCTGATGGTATTCAAGGATTTCCCTAACAAACGGAGCGAACGGAAGCCTAAGGCCACCCAACAGCACATCCTGATAAACGACAATTTCCCCCTTTTTTGGGCAGCTCGCCCGTTCCTCGTCGCCCGACTCTCTACAGGTAAAGAGGGCGACGTGAATTTCATAATAAGAGACTAATCTATTGACGTCCACTTGACGAAGAAGACTCATAAAGACGGTAGATTGTCCCCTCTCGGTTTTCGAGGAACCAGGGTGCACCCTAGGAATTATTGGAAGATCACTGGCCTCGCCGGACACGACAGCAGATGGGGGCACAGCAGGACAACTAGGTCCACCAGGATCAGGAACAGGAAGGGAAGTGATGGAACCAGAAACCGTTACAGAAGAAGAAGCAGACGAAGTAGGAGGAGAAAGAAGAAGGGGGTAGGAATCCTAGAATCCACTGGAGGGATATCCATTACCTCGAAATGAAGAAATGCAGGGAAAACAAGAGAATGTCGCCAAGAAGCACTAAGGAACCACCAGCGGCGAAAGAAAACATGATGGTGAAGAAGACAAAGACAGTATGAAACCCTTAACCCCCTCTTTTCGTCTCAAAAACCCAGAACGTTTTCTCCTCAACCGTCGGATCATCATGAACGGTGGGGATTATCTCGCTATAACAATGCTCGAATTGGATGACCGCCACGTGGAAACACAAACAACGGATGGATCGCCAAGACGATCCGAATCGACGCGACGTGTAACCCTACAACGATCCCTGACAGGTGGACCCTAGAAAGTCGGACCCATCATTACCTCGCCTACCCCACGCCATGCCCTCGTAGCCTAAACTCCTTGAAAACTGCTGATCGGAACAGGAAACGGCACGTCACAGTAAATGATCCACAGTAGACGGTTTTGACAATCTAACCATCCAAAAGATCAAAATACCTCGCCTCATATCCGAGTTAGAAAGATCAAATCCAATTAAAAGCAGTTGAGATTGACCCACACATGAAAAGCCGAAATAAAAGCACTTAGTTTAAATGTTACGTTTATTCACAAGAAGGACCGCTACATAAACGACATATAATAGCAAAAAAAAAGAAGAAGAAGATAACAAAGACATGAAAGGAAGTCTAAGAAGAACCGATAGAGGATTCCGAGGCCTGAACCCTCCCCTTCACTATTGTCAACTTCAGCCGCCCTATGTATTGGCCGGACAGAAAAGGGTGACTCTCTCAGACAACAACTTCTACCGTAGATCTTTACCTTGAAATCCTGACCTCCCAAATAAGTAAAGATTAGAAAATCCTCCGCATCACGCGGTGATCAACGTGAAATTCCGTCCGGCCCTGCGCAAACCGGATCTCTTCAAAATCGTCATCCCTGATCAATCCGAGCTCCACACACAACCGCTCGGACCCCGAAGCTGAACATTACCTGGCTCAAGCCTGTCAAGGAATCTATGGAACCCTGGAGGAATCCTAAGCATAAAAGTGGATTGTTCGGGAAGAAAAACTTTGAAAAAAGATTGATGGCGAGGAGAAGCCATGCGACAGAGGATAAGAACATCATTCCCACTCCAACCAATATATATAGGACCTCATGTGCAAACAACAATAAGGAATGCATTAAATGAACTCATAGTTTCAAGTCCTCGACTGCCACCCCGGGTACTTGGGAAATGACTGTCCTAATGCTCCTAGGAGAATAAATTCCTAGTAATCGGAAAAACGTCAATTCAGAGTCACCCTTTTACATTCCCAATGCTTTGCTTCCCGAGTTGACCGATGACCGAGTAACGCTCGTCCATCACTCAAACTCGCGAGAAAGCACACTTGGGAGGGGGACTATTGATAATGGTAAAAATGATCAGCCACGTGGACATATCAGAGCCATCCAGCTGGCTAACTTGATCTACCCACGTGGCGATTCCTCATCACTCCGCACATGTCTAACAAGCCCTATCGCCCCAAATATTTCTCTAGCTGACCCAAATCTCCCTCACTCTGACAAGAGATCAAGGCAAAAGTCAGAGCATAGGGAAAAACAATGGTAAGGAATTAATTGATCTAATGACCTTTGTCATAATATAAGTACGGTTAATAAGGGATTTGAACCCAAAAGGAACGAGCGCCCAAACTGACTTTGTGACAAGACAACCCCCACTGATATACCGACTTGACGAGAGGGACAACCCACTTGAACCCCGACTAGAAGTATGCAAGAGCCCACTTGGCCCCTGATTGGACAGACTAGACAGCTACACTTGACCCCCGGCTTATAAGACAGGAAAAACGGCCTGGTTCTTGAGACGACATGGAAAAAAGCTATCTCTGACACTGAAGGGACAGATTAGAAGAAAAGCCGACCTAGCATAAAGACGAGCCCCACCCATCGCGTCTGCCATAATACTCATCTCTTCGGCCAAGGCTATATATATGAGGAAAAATCATCAGGACAGGGTTAAGCAACAAGAGAGAACATTCATCCTACTTCATGCAAAGAAGAAGAATCCCTCTAACTTGATCGTCGGAGCTAAACCCGGGCATTCAGGCCCAACTCCGACCAGTTACTCTTCTGTGCAGGTATCTCGATCTTTGGGAGGCGTTCTTGGATTCCCTCAGCGATTGTCAAGGTCAGCCCAATCAAATATAAAACTAACCGTTGATGTGGAATCAATATCGATCTCTAGATAGGTACCGATTCTTGCCGCAACAATATATATATATATATATATATATATATATATATATATATATATATATATATATATAGATTTATCTTTAAATTTTAGATAATATATAGATAATTTTTATAGATATATGTATACAAAAACAGGTATTCTGATTATATGATAATTTAAAAATTATATATATATATATAATTTAAAATATATAGATAAATCTCTCTCTCTCTCTCTCTCTCTCTCTCTCTCTCTCTCTCTATATATATATATATATATATATATATATATATTATAAAATATATTAGATATATAAAAGTAGTGTCAGGATCAGCCGGCCGCACTTGCGGCCGGCCTGATACTAACACTACTATATATATATATATATATATGTATGTATCTATGTATGTATGTATGTATGTATATATATAGGCCGCGTTTGGTACACAGGATAGGATAGGATTATTATTTCAAATTAGATGGGATAGGATAGGATGGGATAATAGTATACTGTATGGTGTTTGGTAGCACCAGATTAGAAAACCGGATTAGAAATTCTGCATTTGATGAACCTTAGATAGGAATATTTTACTGCTTATATTTTAAATTTTATTTTTAAATTATTATTTCTATCATATATTTCAAATTAGTTTATAAAATTTTTGTATTTTAATATTTAAATTTTAATATTTTTTTAAAGTTATTATTTATGTCAAGTGTCAAAAATTAATTTGTAAAAATTCTTTGTAAATACATATTAAAAATTATTTATACAATTTTTTTGTATATATTACCCCTGTTCACTTCCAAACACTCTATTTATTAAAATTTAATTAGTAAACAATATGCAATTTTGATTGTTGAAATACTATACAAATTTAATATATTTTTGCAAGCACATTTTAACATAATGTTAACAAATAACTGGAATAAAAATAATAAGGTCGAACACCTGGGATAACATGTATATAACAAGGCAAATAATATATTGACCTAATGTTGACAAATAATTGGAAGGCAACTAATAAGGTCGAACACCGGATTGATCAATCTGATATATATAACATGAAAATTAAATTAAAATCTCATATTTAAATTTCGATGAACTTTAGAAATGAGAGAATTAATGAATTTGATTAAAAGTATGTATTAAAGGGTTTACAAATAAATTTTCCAAAACCTAGTGGGTAGAATGTAATTATGCTATATATATATATATATATATATATTAAAAAATAGTATGAAAGTAAAAAAGTTTAATAAAATAAATAAATTTTTTTAAAAAGTCTTTTTAATTTTTATTGATGGTCAGACACTTGACGGAGGTAAACGTTATATGGTATAATCCTCCCAAAATACATGGGATAAAATTATTAAAGAAACCACAATCCTAGGATTAGAATCCCAGGATAATATTTACGTACCAAACATCTGACTTTGGATTTTGGATAATAATCCAATCCAATCCCATATAATCCTGTCTACCAAACACGCCCATATAGTAGTGATAGGATGAGGCCGGCCGCCCTTGCGGCCACCTCATCCTATCACTATTAATATGTATTTTATATATAGATAATGTAAAGTCGAGGATTTTCTACGTTTTAAGTGTTAGTCATTAGGGTTTTATGTTTTCTTTTTAAGATTTAAGTAGTTATTTAGAAAATAAGGGAGAGTCTTCCAGGGTTTGAATTGTTTGAATTATTACTCGAATAAAGTTTTCTAATTTCTCCTTAAAGTGATTAAGTGACTAATTTGCCAATCAAGGAAGTTTACTAAACTTGGATGATGGTATAAAGGGAAATCAAAATGGTGAATACCCTAATTAGGGTTAATTGAAGACTGTTGAGGACCAATTCGTCATTTCAGGAAAAGGCAGGGACTTAACAAAAATCCATCCCTCTCTTTGGAGAAAGGACCTACGTGTAAAGGAATTTAAAAGGGGGGGTCATGTGCAAAAGGATGAGTTAACCATGCAGAGAAAGGTATTTAAAACGAACAGACGGCCACGATTAGATGATCTGGAGATTTTGAGTTAGCTCAAGGCAATTAGATGGAAATCAAGCCATCCATTTTGATCAACTAAGACAAACATAGGTATGAGCCTACCATAGGGGCTTCTGTGGATTGTCCATGAGCTCAGATGGTTTAAGGTGTGAGCTGATCAGAGCTCAACCATTTCCATCAGATGAAATCAATCAAGATCGTCCATCTGGCCTGGTCGGTTAAGCTCGAGGCAAAACAGTTAGATCGAACCGTTCATTATCGTGTGATTCCCAGGGTCCATCCTTGCGCGATGCTTGATCCAAAGCACGAGAATAAACACTTACCACTGGATCACAGCGATTGATCTTGTCTGCTTGATGGAGAGCTGATCACGAGACGCCCTGGATTGTTCTCCTCTAACGCGTGGCCACCGTATGCGCCGTCGAGCAGTCTATCTGATTCTCTGGAAGCTACAAAATAAAATTCAAACTAAACGTAAACTAGAACTTAAACTTCGAGATAGACTCAAATTTCAAACCAAAAGCTTATCTATACGCACCTTCTGAGCTCTATAAATAAAGATGAGCTCCTGTGAACCCTACCGTCACCGTTGGAGAACCAGAATCCCCATTTTCTCCTTCTCGTGCTCCGCCTCCAGTCCGAATGTCTATAGGCAGTGACCAACATAAGACGTATGGGAGCTTCTTTCGGGGTTGCAGAACGGATAGCGGTGCTTTACCGCCTAGAGCTCGACGGGAAAGTACTCACTGGTGAGTTCCTTCTCTCTGTCTATCTTTTACCAGCTGTATGCATGCATATAGAAGTAGGGGAGACGTGGTAGAAGGAAGATCTTTAAACTCTCCATCGGTGAAGGACAAAAACCGGCCCGAGTTAGGAGGTCCGACGAGAGGGAAGGAGGGGCTCAATAGTCTTCTGCCAAGAAGGACTCTCGGCAGGCGGATCACTGTCGATTGCCAAGTATACAAGGGCAGAGATGGCTCTGGTCGCGCCCGTCCGTCACCGGCGACCACCGCGACTGCCTTCTCTCCAATGGAGCTCGGTCTAGAGGTTGAAGAAGGGTTGGTTGGGTCAGCACTGTTTGCTGGCTGAGGGTTTTGTTTTAAAATAAAATTGATTAAAGTTAAATGGATTGAATTCAACCAGGTTTGGGAATGGGTTTAAAACCAATTAAAGGGTTGGTTGAGCCCAAGTCAAGTTGGGTCTGATTCAAACAAGGAGGAGTTGTACTAATTAGCACCTAATAGTTGATCAACTTAATTAGATTAGGTTGGGTTTAAATTTGATTAAACAAAGTTAGAAAAGTCAAGTTCATTTGATTAAGAAGTTGGGCTTGGGTTTAATTGATTAAAGTAGACTGGATTTTAATCAAACAGGTTGGGTCTAATTCGATTTCAAAATAAGTCGATTTGATCAAACCAGTCTAGATGAATAATGGACTCGGGTCTGATCAATTAATTTAGATCTGAACCAGTTTCCTTTCAAGTCAGTTGGGCTCAGCCATGTCTGATGGGCCAAGTTGTGAGTTAGTAAAATAAAAACTAAAAATATGCAATGGTTGAGAGTGGAACCCAAGACCCCCACCATTACCATAGAGACTCTTAACAACTAGGCTATGGTGGCCTATTTAGTAATGATGAGGTTTTACTTAGATAAGGGTGAACTTACGACTAAAGTTAGGATCAACCATGACGAACAAGCTAGATGGGCCAATTTTGTTGGTCCATGGACCACTAGTCAGAAAGACATGTGCGTCTAGACATATAGGAGTCATGCATGATCGTCATTATTGATATAGATTCTAATATCAGATTTCGATATAGCGACGCGTCAAGAAGAAATCCAGTTGGATTCCAAACATCGTTAATTGAGGTAAGTTACCTTTGCCTAGTTTCCCACCCATCATCGAGTTTCTTGGTTTTATTGTTGCTATTTCTTTTAGCACATCTGTTGTCTATCTGCATATTGGAATACGTGCACATACCTGTTGTTTATTTTCCTTCTTAGTATGTGTGTGGTTGATGTAGAATTTTATATCATCACTTGTTATTTGGCTTGTTCGTTGGGCCCACCGTCTTGTGACCGATATTCGATCATGGACACATGGTCTTATGTCTTTGGCCGGGTAGGCGACGCCCGGATGGGTTCGATATTACATCGGTTCAAGTCTGTTCGAGGACACCCTAACGTTTTGATAGTTACATGCCAGGGGGGAGGACACCCTGGTAGTCCAACTTGTCACTGGGACGATATACTGACCGTGTCGACACGTACGAGAGGTGGCGCTACCGATAATTGACTGAGGTAGATTCCAGATAAGGCTGGGTTCCGACCGGAGAAGTTAGTTAAGCTTGAGAGTTGCTGTTTAATCTAGGAGTTTCTTCTTTTCTAGTCTCCTAGAACTTTGTTTGTGTGGGGCATGGCCACGGTTGTTTGATTTGTTGACTGTTGAATTATGATATACCTTTATCATGTTCATCGGTTTGATTTCGTTGTGATACCTGCGGGGAACTTACTAAGCATTCCTTCCGGAAGCTCATCCCATTTTCTTTCCTTTTCTTAACAGGTCCTAATTAAAGGATAGTTGTTTCAAGTTTAGGAGGGGCGTGAGGGGTCGGAACATAGCTTGCAGAGGTTGGAAGATCTCAACTAGTTCTAACTTGTTGGACCCCTGTAGGGCCTAGTCATTGTAGGGTTTATGAATTCTGTTTTCAATTCTGTCGTAACTCTGATTATTAAATTTGAGTTATTTTGATATTTTTGTTATTTGTTCTTGATTTACTTAGGCCTTGTATTCGAGTGGGGCTCTTTTCCACTTGGATACGCCTGATTTGTACACGTGCTCGAGGTCCCGGGAACCAGGTCGGGGCGTGACATATAATATATTTTATATATATATATATATATATATATATATATATATATACAGGGCTGATACTATGCCGCTGGCTTTATCACTATGCAAGTGTGATAGCCTCGTTTTGGTCTACTTGCAACGTGTTTTGAGAAAATCCAACCGTATGGTGTCAATTTTCATACAATTTGGAAACTTGTAGGGTCTTCATCTTAAATGGTGAAATTTTGAATCGGTAAGATTTCTATAAATTTTCACCTGTTAAGATGAAGACCCTACAAGTTCCCAAATTGTATGAAAATTAACAAGCTAGATTATTTTTCGATGTTCTTTCCATCCATATGGTTGGAAATCCTTAAAACACTGTACAAGTGGCCAATGGGACACGACCTTACTTGCATAGTAATCCGCCTAGCCTTATAATATCATCCCTGTATATATATATATATATATATATATATATATATATATATATATATATATTGATTTATCTATATATTTTAGATAATATTTAGATCATATCTAAATATTATCTAAAATATATAAATAAATAGATTATAAAAAAATATAATATATATTTTATATATATGTAATACATATTAATAGTGATAGCATCCTATCACTACTATATATATATATATATATATATAATGATAAAATCAGGAGGTCGGACATCCGGCCATCCTGATTGTATCATTTCTATATATATATATATATATATAGTCATGATATAGTCCGGCCGGCCTTAATACTATTCATTTACGATCGCCTCATTTTGGAGAGTATTTTTTCCAAATCCAACTATATGGACGAAAACAACGTCAAAAAATAAGATAACATGTCTACTTTTATACACTTCGGAGAGGTGATGATCATTCATCTTAAAGGATGAAATTCAAACCCGATAAGATTTCTAAAATAAAATTTCACCCTTTAAGAAGAATACTCATCATCACACCAAATTGTATAAACATCGATATGTTATCTTGATTTTCAATGTTCCTTCTAGCCATACGGTTGGATTTTGGAAAAGTACTCTCCAAATGCCTCAAAATGAGGCGACCTTACTTGCACAGTGATGCGGCCAGCCTGACTGTATCAAAATTATATATATATATATATATATATATATATATATATATACGGGCATGCTACTATGAGGCAGGCCTAATCACTGTGCAAGTGCGCTCGCCTCCATTTGGCCCACTTGCATAGTGTTTTGAGGAAATCCAACGGTATGGATGGAAAGAACATCGAAAAATAAGCTAGCATGTCAATTTTCATACAATTTGGGAACTTGTACGGTCTTCATCATAACGGGTGAAATTCTGAACCGGTAGGATTTCTATAAATTTTCACCCATTAAGATGAAGACCCTACAAGTTTCCAAATTGTATAAAAATTGACATGCTAGCTTATTTTTCGATGTCCTTTCCATACATACGGTTGGATTTCCTTAAAAAGCAAGCTCCAAGGGCCAAAATGGGACGCGACCTTACCGGAATAGTGTTCCAGCTGTCCTTATAGTAGCATGCCCGTATATATATATATATATATATATATATATATATATAAGCGTGCTACTGTTCTGCCGGACGGAACACTGTTCCAGTCTCATCCTTTCACATCTGTCGCTCTATTTGATGGACAACTGAGATCGTCTGGCGATGTGTAGCTCACAACTTCCTTTGTACCTCGAGCTTAAGCGTCCCTCTGAGATGGACGTCTCAAATCATTCCAGGATTGGTTTTTGGTTGAATGGTTACGATTAGATTAACAGTTTCAGATGTGCGGTCACTATCAGTCCACCCCTTGAATTGGTTGAGAGGCTGAGATTAAACCTCATGCCTCGAATTGTAGTCAGATCTCAAGATCTTTTAATCCTGACCATTGAATCCTTATATTATCCTCTCTCTCTACATGGTTTGTAGATTTGCAGTTAAACCCTTGTCTTTCTTTTCCTTTACATAAAGGTCCTCCCCGTGAAAGAGAGACAAAATTTCTTTGAAGTCCATGGGCTTTTCTGTTATTACTTTCTGGTCCTTCTCCTAGAGAGAAACAAAACTACTGATTAGTCCTTGTATTTTCTAAAATTACTATATGGTCCTTGGGAGCCTCAATAATTCAAATTTTGGAGATTTAAAATTAATTACTCCTAAACTTGGAGCTTTCCTTTAATTGATTAAATCAATCACCAATCCAATATCATGAGTTTGCTCCATTTTTAAGAATTTACCAATTCTGCTCCTTTCTCATCCTTTTTCAAATAAATTCTAAACTTAGAATTTACCATTTATTAAATCAATCAATTACTAAATAATTAATGATTTAATTATTCATTCCCTTTTTAATCAACTCCAAGAATTTTCCCAAACTTAGGCATTTTAATTAAATCAATCATTTAATTAACCAAAGTAATATTTATTTATTTACCATTTTTATGTCAAACAAACATGCCAAATCACCAAAATGCCTTGGGTTTAATTATTAAACCCAACTATGGTTTTAACTATAAAACCTTCCTTTTCCAAATAATTTACGTTTTTGGAAAAATTAATTCATCATGAAAATATTAAAACCCATTTATTCTAAAAAAAAAATCTTGGGTTTCCCAATCCTCCCCCCTTACAAAAATTTCGTCCCCGAAATTTAAAATTCACATCCTCAGGTCTCATCCAATGGTAAATAATTCTGGGTAACGCTTCTTCATGTCTTCCCTGCGTTCCCATGTTGCCTCTTTGTCCGGGTGATTGTTCCACTTCACTTTAACAAATGGAATGGCCCGGTTCCTCAACTGCTACCCCTTGCAGTCTAAGATCTCTACCGGGCGTTCCTCATATGTCATATCCTCTTGAACTTCCACTGCAATCTGGGGGATCACTTGAGACAGATCTCGAACACATTTCTTCAACATAGAGATATGGAATACATCGTGAACTTGCGCCAAGTCTGGAGGTAAAGCCAACCTGTAAGCCACAGCTCCTATCCGTTCCAGAATATCGAAGGGTCCAATATAGGGCGGAGCAAGCTTCATACGCTTCCTAAATCTGACAACTCCCTTCATCGATGACACCTTCAAGAATACTACATCACCGACCTGGAACACAAGCTCAGAACGCTTTAGATCTACATAACTCTTTTGACGACTCTAAGCAACTTTCAGTCTTTCCCTAATCATCCGGACTTGCTCCTCTGTCTTTCGAACGAAGTCTGGCTCCTCTAGCTTCCTCTCTCCCACATCTCCCCAACATATGGGCGTTCGACCCTTTCCTCCATAAAGTGCCTCGTATGGAGCCATCTGAATACTTGCCTGATAGTTGTTGTTGTAAGCAAACTCGGCCAAGCTCAGGAGTTTGTCCTGCGAATTAGAGAAATCCAAGGCACAAGCTCTCAACATATCCTTCAAGATCTATATGGTCCTCTCCGATTGACTATCCGTCTGTGGGTGAGAAGCTGTACTAAAAGCCAGACGAGTGCCCAAGGCTGTGTGCAGACTCTCCCAGAATCTCGAAGCAAACCTAGTGTAACGATCTGAGGTGATCGACACTAGTACCCCATGCAGTCTGACAATCTCGTCGATGTACAACCACGCTAATTGCTCTAACGTTGCCCCCGTCCTCAGGGGTATGAAATGAGCTAACTTGGTCAGACGATCCACTATCACCCACATTGCTTCGATCCCCTTCTGCGTCCGTAGCAATTCAATCACAAAGTCCATGTTGATGTGCTCCCACTTCCACACCAGAATCGACAAAGGTTGCAGCTTCCCTGATGGTTTCTAATGTTCTGTCTTTATTATCTGACAAGTGACACACTGCGCCACAAACTCGGTGACCTCCCGTTTCATACCTTTCCACCAGTAGTGATCTTTTAAACCTTCGTACATCTTGGTGCTCTTGGGATAAATCGCGTACCTCGAGTAGTGGGCCTTCTCCATAATTTATTGCTTCAACTCTGGGATATTGGGAACACAGATCCACTCATCAAATCTGAGAGTACCATCCTCATGAGTCTGAAACCTTGTTTGTGCATCCTGGTCCATCTGACCCTTGATCTCCTCCATATCTGGGTATTTCATCTGAGAGTCTCAGACTCTCCCCAGCACCGAGGGTCCTATGTACAAGCTGGCCAAGCTGATATCCATCTCTGGAAGTACCACCTCCAACTCTAATCTCCTCATATCCTCCAACAAGGGCCTCTGTGAAGATAATAAAGCGGCGACCCCGTAATTGGACTTCCTGTTTAATGCATTGGCCACCACGTTGGCCTTCCCCGGGTGGTATTGTATACTCAGATCAAAGTCCTTGATCAACTCTAACCATCGTCGCTGCCTCATATTGAGTTCCTTCTATAAAAGGACATACTTGAGGCTCTTGTGGTCTATGTAAATCTCACAAAGTACGCCATAGAGGAAGTGTCGCCAGATCTTTAATGCAAACACGATCGCTGTAAGTTCCAGAACATGTGTGGGATAGTTTTCTTCATAGAGCTTCAACTGTCGGGAAGCATAAGCTATAACTCACCCTTCTTGCATCAGAACACATCCCAAGCCAGTCTTGCAAGCATCACTGTATACTGTATATCCTTGACCACTCTGCGGTAATGCAACAACTGGTGCTGTCACCAATCTTTGTTTCAACTCTAGGAAACTTTTCTCACAAGATTCATTCCAAGCAAACTTGGTATCCTTCCTGGTCAATCTGGTTAAAGGTGCCGCCAAATGGGAGAAGCCTTTAACAAATCTCTGGTAGTAGTCGGCTAATCCTAAGAAACTTCTTATTTCCCTGACGGTGGTCGGTCTCCTCCAATCGATAATAGCTTCAATCTTCTTGAGGTCCACAGATACTCCCGCGACGCTGATAACATGCCCCAAAAAGGCCACACTGTCCAACCAGAACTCACACTTGGAGAACTTTGCATAAAGCTGATGCTGTCTCAAAGTCTCCAGTATGATCCTCAGATGCTCCATGTGTGCCTGTTGACTGGGAGAATAGATCAAGATATCATCAATGAAGACCACTACGAAACGATCTATGTACTGTGAGAAGACCCGGTTCATCATATCCATGAACACTGCCGAGGCATTGGTAAGCCCAAACGGCATCACGAGGAATTCATAATGCCCATATGTGGTCCAGAAAGCGCTCTTCAGGATGTCTCTTTCCCTGAACCGCACTTGATGATACCCGGACCTCAAATCAATCTTAGAAAACACCTGAGCTCCTCGTAACTGATCCAGAAGGTCATCAATCCTAGGTAACGGGTACTTATTCTTGACTGTTACCTTGTTCAGTTCCCGGTAATCAATACACAACCTCATTGATCCATCTTTCTTCTTGACGAACAACACCGGTGCTCCCCAAGGTGACATACTCGGTCTGATGGTGACATAGTCGGTCTGATGAAACCTTTCTCTAGCAACTCCTCCAACTGCGACTTCAGTTCCTTCAGCTCTGCGGGCGTCATCCTTTAGGGTGCCCTAGACAGAGGAGCCGTGCCAGGAACTAAGTTTATGGCGAACTCCAACTCCCTCTCCGAGGGTAATACTGGTAAGTCATCTAGGAACACATCCTGGTACTCGTTCAACACTAGCACCTCCGCGATCACTGGTCCACTCCCCCGCTTCGCCTCTGAGATCGAGGCCAAATATCCTATGCACCCACCGTCAAGTAGCCTCCGAGCCTGGAGAGCTGAGATCTCCCGAACTAGTGAACAGCGCTGGCTGCCTCGAAAGGTGAACTCCACGTCGCCTGGCATCCTGAAATGCACTCTCTTCTCATGGCAATCCACCACCGAATGAACAGAAGAGAGCCAATCCATCATGAGGATCACATCGTAATCCCTAAGGTCCATCACGTGCAAATCAGCCGGTAACTCCCGACCCTCGAACAATACCAGGCATGCCGAGACCATCTTGTTCACCAACCTGGCAGCTCCTACTTGGGTGTCTACACTTAGGCCATAGGACAAATCTACTACTGGCTGTGCATGTCTCCGAGCAAATAGTGAAGAAACAAAAGAGTGCATGGTACCTGGATCAAATAATGTGCAGGCATCAAATGAGCTAACAACAATCGTAGCTGCTACGACGTCTCCCGAAGCCTGAGCCTCCTCCGTGGTCAAGTGATAGACGCGCTTGTGTGTTATGGGCCTCTGCTGGGTCGACTATTGTCCAGATGTGGAAGGCTGACCTGTTACTACTGCCTTCCCTTTCTTGTCACCCCCTTATGGCTTTAACACTAACACTGTAGACTACTTAGTGGCTCCATAAGATTGCTGTGGACCCTGAGCTCCTCCCCCTAAACTTCGTCCAGCCTGGCGCTGCGGGCACTGCGCCTTCCTATAATCTAGACTACAACACACAAAGCATCCTCCAGTGAGCCTCGGACACTCTGACTTCCTGTAGGGGCCCTTGTATTCATAGCACCTCACTGTCTATGACTCCCGGGCCGAAGCTCCTTTGCCTCCAGATGAGGCTGATGACCTTGCGGGCCTGCTGTATGGCTGGGACCTGTGCTTTGTCTTCTGCTTTCCCGAGCTCTTACCGGATATCTGCCCTTGTCCATTATTCTGTCCTTTCTCCTATTTTTCCTTCTTTGTCGGCCCCTGAGCATCACTATAACAAGATGCATCAATATATTTAGCTCTAGCCACCACATCAGCATAGCCGGTACATAAATGACTGGATACAATCTTCTTCAATGAAGGCCTCAGACCCATCTCAAACTTTATGACCTTGCATGCTTCAGTAGGGACCATATCTGGGAGAAAATCGTGCAAGTCTTTCAAATTCTATTTCATATTGCTCAACAGTCAAACCTCCTTGTACCGGAGTATTGAATTCCTGTACCATTAGAAGGATCCTGCCTCTGGAGAAGTATTTTGTGAAGAATGCTTTCTTAAAATCATTCCAAGACTGGAAGGGCACACCCTTCCTCAAGCGTATCTCCCCGAGATACTAATCCTCAGCACAGCCTTGCAACTGGTACGCGGATGTTCTGACCATCTCAGAATCCTCTGTCTAGTACATTTCAAAAGTTCGTTCTAGTTCTGTTGTGAAGACCATAATTTTTAGGAGTTATTTTATTGATTATTAGGTTTGAATTTATTACTTTTAAAATATTAGAAAAATAAGGGAGATTTTTGCCAAGGATTGTAATTGAATTTTTTTTTATATAAAGCTTTCTAGTTATTATTTATGATTTATTAGAAGTGTTTCCAATTTTAGAGTTAAAAATATTTAAATGAATATTTTGTAGGTGGATGATAATAAAAATTTGACTAAAGGTCAAATTTGAGAATTTAAACACGATTGAAGTTTGATAATTAATAAGAGAGTATATCTTAACATATAGTTGTAGATATGACAATTATGTGGTTTATGATATATATTTAAAAGAAATATCCCATTTACGAATTTAGATAAGAGTTTGATTGAGAGTAAGGTTTAATTTTTGAAACACTCTAATCTAAATATAATATTAAGTATGGATAAAATTGGGATGAAGAGATGTAATACGAATTTCAAGATATGATTAAATATTTTACTATATTTGGTTAAAATTAGAAATTAATTAAAAACATGCTTAGATTGATACTATAAATATACCTATGTAAATCTATATAGATGAGAGTCAGAGTTCAGGCTTCAAGGGAAGAATAAAATAATAATAAATAAAATTAAATAAATCGGATCAGAAGAAACAGATTTGATTGAAAGGATTAATTGGATAAGTTGATGCTTTGGAGTTTAAAGATTCCACCATGTATGTTAGAAGATACTAATGTTATAATATATAAATATAAAATAGGCAAAAAGGAATCATCACGCACATGCACGTGGGTGGACTTAAAGAATATTTTAATATTATATTTAAATATATACATAGATATAGAAAGAGATATAATTGTATAAAATATATGTACCTATAGAAGAGAGATATCCATATATAAACTTGTATATAGGCGGAGAGTGAGAATCTTGATCCTTCTTATCTCCTCCATACCCATATCTTTGGCGGCTACTTTGGAGATTCAAATTAAAAGATGAACCACAAGCTTTATCTGATAGCTCTCCCACAGCGCCTATAAAAAGGAAGTCAATCTCCAAATCCTAAGCACCGCCGCCGACTTCGCCTCCAACGCGCGATCAAGGAGAGTGCCCGCTCGGCGTCGCTCACGACCGGAAAGAGAGCACCACTCCAAGAACATTACTGCAGTACCAAAACTTAGCTTGAGCACGCTGGAACTGCGTCACGTCCATGGTGAGCCTCCGACCTTCGCGTTATAATCCATAACCTTGCTTAGACCTGCATGAATGGTTTAGGGTTTACTAAATAGAGAGGATTAGTTAAGAAGATAAGTTACTTCTAATGGACTTCTTTGAGATTAAGTGGATAGCCAAAAGAATATGTGTGTGTGAATTAAAGGATAGATTGGATCTGTTGTTAGAAAGAGGTTTAGATGATTAATGGCTCCATGATTATACAATGAAATTCTCTGTAGATGTAAAGTGGAGGGAAGTGTTGGTATATCAAAGGCTTCTGTTCAGTATCGTCCTTTTGTTTGTTTTTTTTTAGGTATAAATCAATGAACATGGCTTGAGGAAGGGGTAGAGGATTAACTGATTGTTAACTAAAATTATAACTACATATTAGTTTCTTTCCTTGTTTTTTTTTAAAGAAGGATGGGAACGGGGCATGTACGGGCTTGGACTTAGATAGAGAATCCTTTGATAATCATGTATAGATTTGGGGATGGGGTCCTCTGTGACTAATGGGATGTTGGTAACAAATTAATTAATTTGACTGATTAAGTGGGTAACTGATTTGGATAATTAATTTTATAATTAATTGATTTAGTTAATTAATTAATTGACTAGTTGGAGAATTAATTAGTTAGTTTGGTGAATTAATCAATTAGCTTAACTAATTAATTTACTTAGTTAATAGGAGTGGTTGGGGCTAGCCAAGTTGGGTTCATAAGTAAACCGATTGAGTCTGGTCCAAATTGATGGGCCTTACTAGTGGGCCAGAATAGTGATAGAAAATAAAAAGAAAGGGAATAAAACCATGTAGCTATTGTGATTGGAACCCAAGACCCCATAATAATAGCGGAACCTCCCAACCACTAGACTATAGTGTCATATTTAGAAAAAATAGTGGGACTCTGTCTACATAACTGTGGACGTATGGTTAGTCTATGGACCGTTAGTGAGAGTTGCATGTGCATCTAGACATGAATAATTATACTATTATTAAAATAGGTTTTGTTATCAGATTTCGGCATAGAGAAAGGAGACACGCCAAGTTGGATATCAAGTAGATCATTGATAGAGGTAAGTACACTTGCCTACTACCCCACTCTACGGAGTGTTCTTGACTTTTGTTGATTTCCATGTTTTTTGTAAGTGTAGCCGCCTAGTATCCACCCAGTTTTGGGTTTTCTTGAATATATGTTTTTGCTTCAGCTACCTTGCTTGATTATTTGATCTCGAAATTGTTGATTTCCTTTATTGCTTCATCGTTCATTGGCCGTGACATCAATATGCTTGATTTGTTTTGTGTTACTTGTTTATATCCGTTATTATTGCTCCATTTTCTCGTAAAGATATATGTGATAAGTTTTGTTTGTATTCGCTGAACATGTCTACCTGTTGACCGGCACAAGGCCGTGGCAACACGTGAGCCTGTGCTAAGTCCGGGTAGACTTGCGTCAGCACTCCCGTGTGAAGATTCTCCCATCTAGTGCAGATTGTGATAAGTTGCGGGCGTTCAGGGGGAGGACACTCTGAACGTCCTGTAGTCCTACCAGGGGGAGGGAACTCTGGATGTCCACCCGTCAGTGGGATGATACGCTGACCGTGTACGTGCACGTTAGAGCGCTCTCAGACTCTAGGGTCTGACTTAAGATAAGATAAGATGCTGCCTGGGAGATGACAAGAATTCTTTGGAATCCGTGTTGTGTGCTTGTAGGATAGTGAACCATATGTGTATGACTTGACCTTGTTTTTCTGTGATATGATATGTTCTAGTGGTTCACTATTTCTTGATATCTGTGTCAAGTTCATTGCTTCCCTTGCAGGTATACTTACTGAGCTTTCCTTTCGAAAGCTCATTACTTCCTTTTTCCCTTCTTTCAGGTTTAAGGATTAGCTGGTTCAGGTTCAAAAACGTACGAGGGGACGGGATACTTTGCTGAGATTCGAGGACCTTAAGAATTTTATATGAGTGTGAGTTTTTATTCGACCATGTATAAACCCTTGTAGGGTATTTTGAGACATGTAATTGTATCCGCTGTAAAACTCAATAATTATTCAATGATTATTTTATTAAGTATGTTATCTGCTTTTGAACTATTAGGCCTTGTATCCGAGTGGGACCCGTTTCCACTTGGGTACGGCCGGTCTCAGAACGTTCAGGGTCCCTAGGTCCGAGGCGTTACATCTGTAATCCATAGCTCTGCCGACTTTGGGTCGGCGGTACCGTCAAACGGAAGAGGAGATGGCCTCCGTATCTCCCTCAATAAACCTCTACTGGTGGCAGCTGTGACAGGTGGAGGCGGTGGTGGCATCTAATGTTGTTGCTCCTGTTCCTGAATGTAACCCATTATTTCCTTCATGAGGTCCATCATGGAGACAAGGGGCACCTCCCCTCTTGGATCTGGGCCTGCTGCCTGTGGTCCTGCATTCCCAGACTGAGCAGGCAGCTCCTGCTCGACTTCCATCTCAGCTGGCGGTGGAGGAACCTCCTCCTCCACTAGTGGCGGGGGTACCTCCTCTACCGGAGGCTGGGGAACTGCTACGCTGCGAGGTCACCAACGAGGCCGTCCACTACCACCTCTACCACTCATCCTAGAAGTCCAGACAACCAGTAGAGTTAGATTAATAAAACAATACCCAGACAAGCATTAATGATAAAAAAAATCTCATTTATTTCATAATGCGCTAAAAATACTACTAGTTTATACAACTTGAATAGTTTGTAAGACTATTAAATTTATTCCCTAACAACAAATCAAACTAGACTCAATCCTCCCTATCAGGAGACAACGGGGTATAGCTAACATAAGGTCCATCGTCTGGAGTTAACGAGATGTAGGTAACATATGGTCCATCATCATGCAATTGGCGAAACCCTTTCATACATGCTGAGCGTCTTTTGCTTTCGGTCGGGGACGGTCAGCATTGCTAGGCCTTTCTCCCTCGACCTTGTATGGGGTATAAGACTCCTGCGATAATCCCAGGCATTGCTCACACACCGGTGAACCCTCTGTGTAACACCCTGATCCCAAATAGGGACACGTGTCACACCAGCCAGCCCAGGTGGGAACCCTGAGCCCAAGGCTGTCAAATCTGATCTAAAAATCTGCGGAATAATCTGGAGATAGTAATAATAAATCATAATAAATCTGGAACTCTTCCAAACAAAAGAGACAAATCTGATACAGATCCCCACAGACTACATGTCTGGGTCTAGTCTCCAGAAGTCAGATATAAAATAAACATATAATCTACAGAGTACACAACGGAAAGGAAAATGACTGTGGGACGCCAGAGCCAACTAAGTCCTCACATCTCGCCGTGCCTAGCTTTGTACAGAACTTCTTTACGCTGCACACAAGGTGAGTAAGAAAGAGGTGAGCTCTGAGCTTCGATGATATGTGACCCCTCTTGTCAGTCAACTAAGACCCGTGCATGCGAAAATATAATCTTGTACATGGAAAGTAATCTCTACTCATATATATGAGGAAAATATAGTAAATCGGGGCCGATCTATGCATTGTCTTATGATTACGAAGATCATCTAATGCAATGTCCGAGAAAACCCGAGAAGTCATCAATCACTAACATGCCCGTCTATGTCTCATGAGATGTCTAGATATGTGAGCGTCTATCGATAAGAATGCAACTCTGTAAGATCGACTTGCTAAGATCTCAGATAATTAGCCGGCGAGGTATCCCCCGATCTGGGCTGTATGTGAAGCCGCGAGGTTTCCCCCGATCTGGGTCTTCACTCGTGGTACCGAGCACTCCAGAGAGTCGGAAAAGGGTTTTAAGATAAATTCATTTTTAAACCAAGGTTTTGATGCTAGAAATTCATTTTGAAAACAAAGAAAACCTTTCCCCTACTCGGTATCACGTTGGTCTTAGCTCAATGGAGCCGCATGCATAGCAAGGATGCGTCTAACGAGGAAGCAAAGATCGATGCTCACGTCCTATATCTATCTCATGTCTATCTCAATGGTCTCTGACTAGTCATATCACGAGAAAACATCAATCTACAATAGCTGTAAATAATCGAAAGCATTCTCAAAACCGGGAACAAATCTTAGCCGAGGAACATAAGCTGAAAACACGGCAAAACCCGATCAAAACACGAGAATATACAGTAGGTCCACTCACCTGTAGTCCTAAGCAAATCAAGCTTGACTCGGTTCACTTGAAGTCTTCGACTTGTCCTTCCCTTTTCCTAGTAAACGCAATCATATCTATGATAAGTGCTAGTCCACAACACTTCACTTTCTATTTAACAATATCTTCTAATCAATCATGGGCCCTAGTCCATAGAGATTAAGGCCCAACACTCAAGCAAGTCATTACATTACCAAGCATGAATATAGCCAAGCAATCCTAAAATATAATACGATAATCTATAAGCCCAAAATACGAATATGCAGAATTCTGGCTGCCCTGCGCAGTTGGAAAGAATCAGTCATAACTTTCGAAGCGTAAGTCTAAATTCTCTCATTTAAAGTTCGTTAGAAAGAAGACCTCGAGATATTTCCAACGGCATATTACACAACCCAAAAGGACCAGTGAGCAGGGAGCAACAGCCCCTCGAAGTGGACAGAATTCTGCAAGGCTGTCTACAAATTATCGCCCAAATCCTCAACACTAAACTCCTAAAATACACATGGTTCACCAACCTTCTCATAAATCTGATATTAGAATTGGCTATAACAGGAGATGAAACAACTAAGCAACAAAGCCAAGATCCAGTTAACTGCCCATAATTGCACTTAAAGTACTTTACAACTGAACTAATCATTTAGTTGCCCACATTTCATTAAGCCATTTCAATTTAACTTCAATAACAATAGCATCAACAACTCAGCAGAAACAACGACAACCATTCCTTTTATTAACACAGAATATTATCCAACCGAGAGAAACCAAAAGGCTAATCAAAAATTCATATGATCATTACTACAAACAGGTGATGGGCAGCCCGAAGTCCTCCCATAATACATAATACTTCCAACTGCATCTCTTTGATTTACAAGCAACTCTACAACCAAGTGATAACTAGTTTCTGATTTCATATACTTGGCTACAACAACAGTTTCAACTCCAATCAACATGTTGATAACTAGTTCATCACCCAATAGAGTATATCCTCAAACACCTTCAAGGCCTACACAAACTTCTTTGCAACACTAATTCCCTGAATCCATGAATCCAATGCCAATACAACACCATCTACCGCAGCATCAATAGCTAGAACAACAACAGGAACAACGGTAACAACAACTAACCAAAACAAGGCTTCTTCTAACAATCTCTTCATGGACAATCCATCGAACACCTGTTGGGCATAATTAAATTCAAAAGAACATCTCCCTCGTTGATAACTTATTCCCAACTAAATACGAAGCATGCTACCACTTCAATTCAGCAGCCAGACAACACCTAATTACAAGAACAATGAGCACAAATAGTACAATACCAACGTCACACACATCAAGCTCTCAATCCTCTTTGTTAAGCATTTCAACAAGCATATGATAGGCAAGATTGAAAGCTTTTATCAACTCTTCTCCTTCTTGACTTATGAATCCCAAATGGATACATGCCAAACAACAAAAGCCATAACAACCGCAAAATACAATGATCACACAAAGTGTTCTTCGATTTAAACTCAGCTAATGTTCAAAACACAATCCAAGCAATCGACTATATAACTGAAGAACTTCTGAAACTCAGGACCTAGTCTATCATAAAGCTACATTCAATCCAAAGACTTAATGTAACCTCTTCTTCTTGGGCAATTCATCGAACAACTGATAAGCAAGAGTAAGGTTTGCTAACAGCTTTATCTCATTGGATCTTGAGTCTCAGTAAAGTACAAACATGCAATAATAAGCACAGCAACAGCACTACTGTCAAACAGAGACTAAACAAACTAATCAAAACAAAGCTTCATAGCTCTTCATTGACAAATCAACAAACACCTGTTGGGCATACTAACCAAACTTCAACAGAGTACCTCTTCTATGATTTCGTATTGCCAAATGACTACAAGCAAGCTACCATTCTGGTATAGTAACTAATACAGCATAGACAAGGACTGCAGCACCAAAATAGGACAATAACAGCATGATGAAGACCTCTTCTCCCACCAACCTGCCGGGAAGAGAACTCAGAGAAGACCCCTTGAGCTACTCATTTGGACCGGGCCGAGGCGCTGCGAGAGCTGATTGGCTCATGGGGGGCTGGAACCAGGGAGGAAGCAAAGGCGGTACCAGTAGTGTGTAGGCAGGGGATAACCACTGCTACAAGGTCCCTGAACCAAGATCCAAGAGCTGCCGGAGCTGGTGAAGAAACAGGGCAGAGATCCGGACGTCTCCGGTGTTGATACACTTATCTCCTTGGAGCCACGAGCTGGGTTGGCCAGCAGCTCCACAGAGAAATAAACCTCCCCTTCATTCTCCCGGGACAGCTACCCCTCATTCTCGGCTTGCCACCCACCAGAGAGCCACGCGGAGGGCTCTCATTCTCTCTCGCATGCACCGCGACACCGCTCGCCACCTCCAGCTCCCATGGTCCCACCAGTGCCACCTCCTGCTTCCCTCTCTTCATCACTTTCACAGCCCTCTCTCTTTCCCTCTCTCTCTTCTTTTTTTTTTTTTTTTTTTCCTAATCTCTCTTCTGAAGACCACAAGAGACCTGCCTTTAATCTCACAGCCACCTATAGCTCCACAGCCCCTCCCTTATCCTTTAATCTATTTGTCACAAGCTTGGGTACCCCCTATTAAGCTATTTCAATTTAATAGGAAATATCAAGCTCCCATTAGTTACTTAATTTGTCACAACCTTTACTAAATATACACCTAGGGCATCTTAATGCTTAATTTGTCACATGCAACATTCTCTACAAATATTTTCATCTCATTTGAAGCCATCTCCCAGCTTCTCACTCGGGCCCGGCCCATTACCTTGCAACCCTATTGCAAGTTTTAAAGCCCATTAGCCTCAATTTCCATGTTACTACCATTAAGTAGATTAACCATCAACTAGCTTAATTGACCATAGATGTCACCTTAGATAATGGCTACCCACTTCCAATAATTCACTAATCATTTACTATAGTCTTTTAAATATATATATATATATATATATATATATATATATATATATATATATATATATATATATATATATATATCTTTACAACAACTTCGGCATATATTTAATATTTTCTAACATTATGGAGAATCCTCACCACAACCTGTATCCTCACAAGATGCTGGTCAGCAACATTGACAACTATCCTCAACTCAGCCAAGGTACAGCCAAGATCCTCAGCACGTGGCGGTGGAGTATTCTCACGGACCGACTCCTCCTCCTCAGAAAACGACTGCCTCACGAAATACCTACGTCCGCGATACATGTCTCGAGACATCTGCAATAAAGCAGAAATATCAGTCCATTAATTTCGCAAGTAAACTACCCAACCCAACACTCAGTTTTAGCTATTTAACTAAGTCACTAGTGTAACTAGGGTGTCCGTTATCTAACCTTGTCTCTGATACCACCTTAATCCGTCACGCCCCGACACGGATTCCAGGACCCCGAGCACGTTAACAGACCGGCCGTAACCAAATAAGATGCATCTCGCTCGGCTACAAGGCTTTAGTAAGTAAAAGCAGATAACATATAATCAAAATAAATAACTTAATTAAAAGGTCACAGTGGAAACAAAATCAAATAAGTAGGTCCAGATGCCCTACATAAGCAAGGCCCTGTAAGGGTCCTACAAATATAAAGTCTCACACTCAAACATAAAAAGATAAATGAGATCCTTGGACCTCTGTTATCAACCTGACACTCGATCGGCTCCTGTACACTAGACTCCTACTCCTCAGGATCTGAAAACATGAAGAAAACAAGTGCGTGAGCTTTCAGATGAAAAGCCTAGTAAGTACCCCTGTGGGGGTTCAAGAAAGTTATAATATCAAGTAAAAATGATAATTAAATCAAATCTTAGGGCCACGCCCCTCAAGCAATCCCTAGGAGTCTACCACAAAAACAAGCAAGGTACGACCACTAACTATAGAAGCCCTCGAGCTTCGATAAGAGTTCCAAATGGAAGTTCAACAAACGTCTTCCCCGGCCAACATCATCAGCAAACTTGCTGCAAACTCGACCCTCCTGTCGTACGATCCTCAGATCGTATGTCGGTAGTGCCACCTCTCGTACGTGTCGACACGGCCAACGAGTCACCCCCACTAACGGGCAGGACAACCAGAGTATCGTCTCTCTGGAATGGCAAGCCGAAACACTAGGGTGTCTAGTCCCTGATCGTTTCCCAAACGGAGCCCCCACGCTCTACTGAATCCGGGCGGAAGACCAAACAACAAACAGGGATACCAACATCCCAAAACATCCAAGAATGCTCAAAAGAATTCCAAATGAATAAAAGAAGCATGTCTAGACTATAAAGCAATAATATCAAGAATGTAAAATCCAAGAAATTTTAAGAAATAAAGGTGTTAAAAATTTTCTTAAAATTGTTTATTAAGTTAAATAAATTCCCTAGAGTTTAAATGGGGAGTTAAAATGAGGAAACATTAAGTTTAAAAGGGATTTAAAACCCTAACTAGTGTTTATGGTGACCAGAAGGACTTCCTGGTAATTTTTAAAAGTTTGGGGGACTATAAAAATAATTTTTCCTCTCACAGTCTTGGACCTGTATGTAATTTTAGAAGTGTCAGGGACCTCTGGAAAGTTATCCACGAGAAAACCCTAAATGGAAATGGATTGACGGCTGAGATCAAAAGATCTCAGATGAGTCCCGATCTCGGAGCATTACTAAGGCTCTCGTAGAGCCACGTGGCGAGCTGAGATGGAATCCATCTCAGCGTATACTAGATACGAGGCAACGGTGAAAGGGGTGGGTAGGGACGACCCTACCGTGCGGATCATTTTTAACCGTCCATCTGAGCTGGTGACGGATACGAGGCAGATTGAAAAGAGATCTGGCCGTTGGATAGTTTTAAATCCCGGCCTTTCATCTTAAGGCTGTTAGATACGAGGCAGAAGGGCTGATATAGGGGCCGTTGGATGTGATCTTCTCAATCTCCGCCGTTGATCATCGAAGTGATGATCCCGAGGCACCTCCACCACCTTCAGCCGCCTGCAACGTTCTCGCGCGAGACCCTTGGGCTGTCCCGACCGTTTCGCGCGAGAAACCCGACCACCGCCGGCGTGGCGTTTTTCCTCAGAGCCGACGATTCGTCTGGCTTCCTAGGGCTATAAAAAGAGGGACACCAGCCCATTGTTTCGTCACACATTCGCCCGAGCCTCTCCAGTCTCCGGTGAGGTGACAGAGGAGAAGAGAGAGAAGCCCCAGAGAGCTCGTCTTGGCTTTTGAGCTCGCGGTCTCTTGAGCCTGATAACACAGAGAGGGAGGAGAAGTCGAGATAGAGAGGGTGGAGGTATCTGAATTTGAGCTTCGCGGAGAAGCGGCGTAGTTGCGGGGGCAACGGAGAAGAGCTCAGCGGAACCAAACGTCGTCCCCAGCTCTCCGGTAAGCCCTTCTCTCTGTGCTGCGTCATTAGAATAGGTTGCATGCATTGCTGGAGTGTGAGCTCGTCGGAGAGAGTTGACCCCGTGGCCGAGCACGACGGAGATCCCCAGCGATAGAGGCGAGGCCGGTGGCGTACAAGATGGGGCCGGTCGTGGTCGTGAGGCTCTCGGTGACGGGGACCGAGCACGGGCAGGCGCCCGGAGCTGCCGGAGAAGAAGGCAAGAGTCGTCAACGCCGTCGGTCGCGATAGAGAGAGAGAGAAAATAATGAAGAAGAAGAAGGTTAAATAAAAAAAAACAATAACGTGTAATGATTTTTAATTAAATCAGAACTTAGGGGTGTAGCAGTCAAATAATTAATTAAAATAATTAGTTATTTTCCTCTCTCTTTTTAATTAAAACATTAGCTAATTATTATTATAAATAGTAATTAGCTAAATATGATATTAAAATGGGAAACTATGGACTTGTGACGCATATTTTTATAAATCATTAGTAAAGTTTTGCGGATTATTTACAAAAATTAATCAATTAATATAGTTACACTAACTATAGGTGACAAAATCAAGTTGAAAAAATCAGGAATGATTATTCCTTGGAAACTATAGAGTGTGACACTTAATTTATTTATTGTGGAAATATTTAAATGGAGCTTTGTTAGTGTAACAATAGCAAGTTTAATTTTAATTATTTGTGAAGCATGGGTAATGTGACAAATAATTAATATTGACTATGATAGTGTGACAAATAATTGAATGGTTATTTGCATAGTTAAAATAGCTAAAAAGGGACTTTAGCTATGTGACAAATATTATGATGGAAAATATTTCGGTAGCGTGACAAAATAAAATCAATTACGATTTGAATAACTTTGTCTCTAACTATATTAGATGTGACAAAATTAAAGAATAATTGCTTTAGTATAGTTATAATGACTGTATGGAACTAAGGTATTGTGACCAAATAAGTTTAATTAACTTATGAGTAAAGACATAATCTTTTAGAAATAAAGAAATTCAAATGTTATTGTGGAAATAACTATCATAGTGTGATAATTAAAAGATTATGTGGCCACTAGTGTGACAAAATTAATTTTCCTGACCTTGGATATTTGATTAATTACGGAAATTATTTTTTAAGGTGGCTAAATAAGTTCAAAGGGGCTAGGTAGATCCTAAACAAGATAGACCTTAAGGTCATAAACTACCTAATGACCAAAATGCCCTTCAAGGGACTAAGGTCAAGTAAAATGGTACAATGATCTTGAAACAGGCCCAACTCAACTAGAGTGACCAGAAATGACTAAATAAAGTTTGGACACGATAAGTAGACTAAAGTTGACTAATTTTGACCAAGCTGGGTTCAAGGTCAACTAAAGGACATGGAAACAGGGGAAAAGGGCAAGATGGCAGAGATGGTCCTTAGGACCTGTTAGTGGGCCTAAGCCCAACAAGACCGTTGGACATGCATGTGAAACTAGAAGCTTGTTGAAAACTTGACTCTAATAAGGGTCTATGTATGTCAGATTTTCTCAGGAGAGACGTAAGGCATTCCAAAGGATTCTAGAAAGACATTTAGTCTCACCAGGAGGTAAGTACACTTGCCTAGTTCCCACCCGGTTTCGGGTTCTTCTTGGACTTGCTATGTACATGCTTTGCTGATGCCATACATGCTGTTCATTTCTGTCTTATATTCTTGTTGAGCATGTATGTTTGTTTTCGGGACGTTGGTGTCCCTGTTTGTTATGTTCTACTGCCCGGACTCAGTGGAGCTAGGGGAGCTCCGATAGAGGAATGATCAGGGATAGGACCCCCTGGCGTTCCTGTCTGCCTTGCCAGAGAGGCAAATCTCTGGAGGTCTTACCTATCAGTGGGCGTGGTACACTGACCGTGTTAACACGTAGTAGAGGTAGTTCTACCGACCTATGACCGGAGGGTCGAATAACCAAAAAAGTCATTCTTACAAAGAAATAGTCAATATCTTGGCGGGAGTAAACTTTGAGTTCTATTGAAACTCATTACAGAGCCCGAGGACTTCTATATCAGGGGTCGTACCTTTGATTTGTTCTGGTAGACTCCTAGGGTTGTAGTGTTGGTATTGTGCCCTCTTTGGATCACTTATTTCCTACTTGTATCTTCATGACCCGCAGGGGTACTTACTGGGCTTTCCATTCGAAGGCTCATGTGTTTTCTCTTTTCCTCTTTTACAGATTCCGAAGTTTAGGAGGGAGTGGAGCCTGAGGAGAGGACACAGGGAGATCAGAGGTTTAGGAGACTCCTTTATCTTTTACTTTATGAGCATTGTTATTTGTAGGACCCGTATAGGGACCAGACTATTATAGGGCCTATGGACCCTGATGACTCTATGTTCTGATGAACTCGAGTTTATTTTATGTTATGGATTTGTTGTCTGCTTATCATCTTTTTAGGCCTTGTATTTGAGTGGAGTTTTCCTCTGCTTAAATACGGCCGGTCTGTTGACGCGCTCGAGGTCCCGGGATCCGGGTCGGGGCGTGACAAAGAATATGATATAGCAAAAGTCAAAGAATACTCCGAAGAGTGGGTATAAGGCAGTGTACTAACCTCAACAAGTTGACTAGGATTACTCAGCAAATATCCCGACTGTCACCTCTCTATGTAGCAACACTGATCTCCGGGGAGGTACTGTGGGTCAGAACCATTACAACGATGCAGCTCTCCTTCACGGGAACTCCTCGCGGCCTCACTGTGTCCTCTCCCTTCTGCTCCGATCGCAGACGCGAGGTACCTCACTCCCTACTCTCAGACTCTTACTAGAGAACCCGCTCGACGCCGCTTAGTGTGCCTCAAGGGCTTCTCCTCGCTAGTTTATATAGAGGTCCCAAGGATTCAAACATTGAGATCGTGATCCTTGATTGAAGATCACCACGCGATGAGAAATCAACTTGTTTCCATTTTCGGATGTTTCAAAACTTGGCAGAGGAGAAGATCGCTCGTGCGGTAGCGCGGGTTGGCAAACGATGGAGAAGAAGGTGGCGGTGCCTCGCGATAAGCCTGTGGTTCTAATGGACGGCTGATCTGGTCGTGTGGAGATGAACGTGGATCGCTTCTTCTCCAGGCCTCGCATCAGTCGCTTTGTTTGATGGACGACTGAGATCGTCAGGCGATGTGCGGCTCACAACTTCCTTTGCGCCTTGAGCTTAAGCGTCCCTCTGAGATGGACCTCTCAAATCATTCCAGGATTGGTTTTTGATTGAATTGTTACGATTTGATCAACAGCTTCAGATGTGCCGTCACGATTAGTCCACCCCTGGAATTGGTTGAGAGGCTAAGATTAAAACCTCATTCCTCGAACTTTAGTCAGATCTCAAGATCTTTTAATCCTGACCGTTGAATACTTATACTATCCTCTCTCTCTGCATGGTTTGTAGATTTGCAGTTAAACCCTTATCTTTCTTTTCCTTTACATAAAGGTCCTCCCCGCGAGAGAGAGACAAAATTTCTTTGAATTCCTTAGGCTTTTCTGTTATTACTTTCTGGTCCTTCTCCCAGAGAGAAACAAAACTACTGGTTAGTCCTTGTATTTTCTAAAATTACTATATAGTCCTTGACAACCCGAATAATTCATATTTTGGAGATTTAAAATTAATTATTCCTAAACTTGGAGCTTTCCTTTAATTGATTAAATCAATCACCAATCCAATATCATGAGTTTGCTCCATTTTTAAGAATTTACCAATTCTTCTCTTTCTTCATCCTTTTTCAAATAAATTCTAAACTTAGAATTTACCATTTATTAAATCAATCAATTACTAAATAATTAATGATTTAATTATTCATTCCCTTTTTAATCAACTCCAAGAATTTTCCCAAACTTAGGCATTTTAATTAAATCAATCATTTAATTAACAAAAGTAATATTTATTTACTTACTCTTTTTATGTCCTCCAAACATGCCAAATTATCAAAATGCGCTTGGGTTTAATTATTAAACCCAACTATGGTTCTAACTATAAAACCTTCCTTTTCCAAATAATTTACGTTTTTGGAAAAATTAATTCATCATGAAAATATTAAAACCCATTTATTCTAAAAAAAATCTCGGGTTTCACAACCTCATTGTTTGCTGGATTTTATAACCTCATTTACATTTTTATTTTATTACTTTGTTTAATGAATCATTGCTAATAGCCATTGTGTTCTATATTTGCACAATGATACTTCAATTACTTTGATTTTGTATATTATAGCTATTAATTTTCTTTTTGCTCCGCATGTTACTTTGGTAGGCAGTTCACTTTTAGTATAAACAGTGGAATACATGAATAATATATTTATTACTGCATGGTTTTTTGATGCTCATATATAGTTTGACCTTTAGATAAATTATAATATTCATATCTTATCATTTTTTTCAGTTGTTAGGAATAAAGTTCTATTTTAGAATAATCTAAATGCATCATTTATGTACTTATATTTATATTAATTAATAAAATCTAACCATTGGATCAAAGATCCATTGGCTTTAAACTAAACCCTAGAACCGTGACTCGAAACATTCGATTTCCAAAGCCCCTCCCCAACCGAGCAGGCGTTTCATTCATGTATGGCACCTCCACCCCACAGGCTAAGGCTCCACACTGTTCGGAAGCTGCTCCGGTGCGTTAGAGTGTGAAACGAGACCACGCCGGAGTGATCCGATGTCCGCTGGCACACCACCTCCGGCATCAACATTCGCATCGTCGACACAGACCTCTCATTCCTTCCTCTTCTCCGCATCCCTCTCCATAAATGGTATGCACATCTAGGGTTCGCCAAAATGGCCAAAATTTACGGTTTAGGGTTTCGATTAAAATGTTAGTGCTCTCCATGCAAGGAAATGAGGACAAACCGATGTCCAGAGCTCCAAGGCTCGAATTAGGGAAAATGGAGCTCTCTACTTCTCCATCGTTGTGGTGACATACCATGCAATGTACGCAGATACCATTTATCACTTGATCTTTGCGGTCCATTTCTCATGAGGTCCCTCTACAACCCTATCTCTCACTTTGGAATCAAAGTAACAAAGCTGAAGTATCAAGAGAGGAGGACAGAGATCGGGATTTTACACTCTCAGTTTCTTCTAACCAATGTAAAGCGCATGTTCAAAATTTGACTTCTCGGGTCCCGAAGAGATGCAAATCATATAGTGGGTGTTACATATGATTGTGTCATTATTGTTCAAAAGCAAGAAGAGACGACCATCTGGCCCAAGATGAACAAGAAATAGGTTTTAAAGTGATATGAAAGACTAATTGAGGAGCATTTGAATACACAAGCTAAGTTAGGGTAGGTGCATGGTCTTAATTGTTATGGTGTCTTGCAAGTCATGAGGCCTTGTATTTTCTGACAACTACAGGTTTCAGTCTGATAATCATTGCAGCTGATAATTATTGCAGTTGTTTTGTTGCATCCGTATCCAACATTTATGCAACTAATTTTTTCAAATTCAACTATTCTTTCCAGTGCTAAACAGCAAATGAGACCAATGGGCTGAGAGCAGTCAAGACATTTGCCAAAAGAAAGAGGCGGTACGCTGAGCAGACCGCCGAAGAAGATCAAGAAACGTGTTTTTTTGTCAAGCACAATGTAACATGACAACATTGCTTCAACCTCCTCTTTCTTTCTAGCAAATATCTCGTCTGCTCTCAGCCCATTGATCTCATTCTCTCTTTAGCACTGGAAAGAGTTGTTGAATCTAAAAAAATTCATAAATGTTAGATACGGATGCAACAAAACAACTGCAATAATTATTATGGTTACAACCCAGCTATAGCTCCGTGATTCCGTACTTTTGGGGGATTTTCATGGTTATAGCTACAATAATTATCAGACAAAAGCTTGTAATTGTCAAAAATACAAGGCCTGATGACATACAAGAACCGAGAACAATTAAGACCATGCACCTGCCTTAACCCACCTTGTGCATTCAAACGCTCCTCAATTAGTCTTTCAGATCACTTTAAAACCTGTTTCTTGTTCATATTAGGCCAGGTGATCGTCTCTTCTTGCTTCTAAACAATAATGACACAACCACGGACAACACCCTCTCTATGATTTGCATCTATTCGGGACCCGAGAAGACAAATTTTGATTATGCGCTTTCGATTGGTGAGAAGACAACCCTAAAACTGAAAACATCAGTTAGATGCACTACTAAATGGAATGGTGTTTATCCTAACGATATTTTTAGGTCCATCCTCAAAGGCGGTCTGCTCACTGTATTCTCTTTTTCTTCTGTGGTGCACAAGAGCTTATGTAAGAAATATCTTTTCAAAATACTAAGCTTGAGTTATTTTCATTATAATAAGACTAACATATTGTCCTTTTTTGCAAATTTGTAGGTTTTCATAAAAGTGTATTATGATGAAATGGTAACGAAGAAAGTAGAAAAGTATATACTTTCACCGGAATTATTGGAGTTGCTCAAACCAATCTCGTTGTTCAGTACTAAAGTAATTGTTCATTTTTTTATAATCTTTTTCCTTGACCTTAGCATGATATGTGTTAGTGATATAAACTATTATTTAGGCCTCGCCTAATAGCTTTAGGTTTGGGTTGGAAGGTTCTTTGACATAATTATTTTTAGTTAAATTCATAATTTTTAACAATCAATGTTTTATCTTGTAGGATCCTGATAATTTTGTATAGATTCTTGGTCAGAATTTTGAAGACTACTTTTTCTACTCCTTTACGCTTGTTATATGTTGAACTACAATTTCAACTTTATTTATTCATGTATTTCATTTAAATATGTCTGTTCTATGTATTTGCAGGTTTTCATTGGTTGTGGCCATGATGACAAACTTGAAAAATCAAATATAGCATAATGAGGCATTGCTTTCTCAGCTTTTTGTTTTGGGTCTGCTTTATGCATTTCTTGGTTTTGCTGTGAGGCATGGTAGTTGGTAGGCAAAAACAGGCAACCACCGCTACCCACTAGCTGTACCGGTTTCTAATTTTCACATTATTATCATCTGAGTTCACTTTTTCACTTTGTTTTCTCGGTTTGTTTCATGCCTTATTTGTTCAATTTGTGTTGTAACAGTACTATATTTTCCTTAAATTTATGTTATGGGTTTGTCTTATACATTTCTTGGTTTTGCTGTGAGGCATGAGAGTTGGAAGGCCAAAACAGGCAACAATTGCATCCCAGTGGCTGTACCGGGATCTAATTTTCACTAATGTTTTTATATGAGTTCATTTTTTCACTTTGTTTTCACAGTTTGTTTCATGCCTATTTGTTCAATTTGTGTTGAACCAACACTGTGTTTTCGTTGATGTTTTTGGAAGTTTTGAATATTTACCATACGGTCGTCTTTTATACTCTTCCCTTAAAAATAAAATGCATGTTTTAAAGTGGAGCCAAACTTAGAGAAACCAATGCCGAAGAAGGTGCATGATTTTACTTGTGAACTGAGCCAATGGTGCGCTATCCTTCAAGATCTGCAGGGAATTATTTTTCTTAATTTTTTTTATGAGCTAAAAGATGAGAATGTAAGTCTCGCAATTATACCATTTGTTTTAATTCTTATGTTTGTATGTTTATTATCTGGAGTTTAGGTTTCTCTTTTTCGCGGTTCCATTTACTTTTAGCGAAATGGTTTACTGTCTGGTTGTCAAAAAAGGATGCCTATTTTTTGGTATTTTCGTTTACTTTACGATGTTTTCGCATTATTTTTCAACGAAAGCATTTATTGGTCTTGTTCTGACAGTGTGTTTCAATTACATGTTGAGGCACTTGTTTGTTGTAATGTGCAGTTCTATTTGGTGCGGTCAATTAAGTTATTTTTAGAAGGATTCTTACATTCCAGTATTTCCAAATAAGTTTACCAGAATGTATTATTGTGTCATTAAGTTACTAATCTATTCACATGAATGTTGCAGGTACTCAGTGGGATAAATGCTGGTTTGAATTGCGGATATACCTTATAGTATCACAAATTCCTTTTTTTATGATACATGTACTACCGTTTGGTCATACAATTTGTAGTAATAAATAATATTTTAAATTTTGTAGCCCTAATCTGGCATATTGAGTTCCCTAATAAAATATTTGTAAGCTTGTTTTTTGAATCATCAGTGTTCTCTTCAATGTTCTCTTGAATGTATGTTCATGGACCCCTAGCTTTCTTTAAACTGACTCAACATTAGGCTTCATTTATTTATTTTATATTTTTCATTGATTTTTGTTGTTTCTATGCTTTTTACTGAAGTGACCTAACTGTCATTTTCTTTATCCTTTTTTAGGGTGATTTTGGTTGTCTTTGTCATAATGAATTATTTGTTATGGTACAATATGATACTTGTTTTTATGTTATGATATTCATCATTTATGCATTTTTATTGAATCTTTGATTTATTTTATTTTTTAATAGCTATAAAATCTCCATCCAGGTTATAGGTGGTTGTTGACGCTTAAATTCCATACCCCCTGTCTGGAGGGTAAACAATCCCATTTGTATAAAAAATATATATATAAAAAAAAACTTGCGCTAAATTTTTTTATAAAAATGGGTAAAGATGATTTCTAATAAACGTCTTTCCAAAACTATATATTCAAACTACATTTATTGTTTATATTACCAAAGTGTCATTGTGATTATGGTTTATGTAATTAATTTATTTAAAAAAAGATATTCAAACATTATAGACAATAAGTAATAAGCTGCAAATAAGTAACAAATTGCCTAAAATATACTTAACTGCCTTGATGTGGCCCTCTACAGCATTACACGATTTGTGGTTAGTTTTAACCACAAGTTGGGGACTCTTTCAATAAGATATGTGATTTTGGGCTAGAAACTAAGGTTTTAATATACATATACGAAGAAGAAACAGGGGAAAACAGGATTTAGGTAAAAATTTGAGATTCTGCAGAGAACATAAGCTCAAAACGAGCCTGTCTGGAGGCTAAACAATCCCATTTACATGATGTTAGAAACATCTAGAGAGCCGAACGGCCCCATCCAGATATAGACGGGCCCACTCACAAGCGCCCATAGAGCGAAGCAATCCAATCGCACTCCAGGCGGGCCCATCTATCACCAAGCGGGGCCGCCAAGCTCTTTCGCCGATACCTGTCGTTATTCCCCGATGTAGACAGTCCTATTTGCGGGTGCACAGGCCATCTAGCTTTAGGATTGCTACAGTTTGTCTTGATCAACATCGCTAACTGTCATAAATCTAACATAGTATCTCCAATGTGCCACATTTATGTAAATTAACACCAATTGAACACAATGGGGAACATTTCACAGAATGTCATGAAAAATTCACATAATTGCGAGTTTGCTATGATGTGTACAATGCAACAATCCTCAAACTATCCCCAATCTTAGAGATTTGCTTGTCCTCGAAGAACGAAAGACAAAAAGTAGAGACTTAATAAGTGGTTTAATTGTATTAAGATTATAAGATTTTTGTCTACTCACGGTGGATTAGTATTTACTTAGTTCAACCACGGATGTGCAATCGATCTTGTGATCGAAAAGTTATGTGTGACAATAAGAGGGAGAGTGGTAATTCAAAAGCTAATATGTCTATTAACTGCTGCATAATGAAAAAATATGGGTAATAAGTTCAACAGGTGATAAATCCTTGTCGAGTTCTACAAATAAGAAGTCTAACTGTAGTGTAAATAAAACGTGACTCAAACAAAACAACAATAATGTACATTATCCTCAATCCAACATGCCCCCGTCCTTTAGTGCAGGACATTGTGTGGTGACTGGTGCAAGGGGCACTGGGTGTGCTGAATTGTGTTGGTGAAATGATGGGGCTGACGCTGACGAGGAATATGATGGGGCAGCCGCTGAAGTAGGAATGCCCCCACTACGCAATAGCCGACGAAGATCAGTACTCATCCTCTACTATTCTCTGCACCTGATCTCCAGTACATTAAGAATGTGTTGCTGGGTGGCTTGCAATTCCGCAATCTGGTGCTCGAGGTGGTCGATTACTGGTTGGGGCAGTGTAGAAACACTTTCTGGGGCTGCTGCGGTGGGAGCGGTCCCTGATCCGGAGGGTACTGTGTGGGGAGCTGCAACACTATCGGTGAGCATCTCCAAAAAAGTAGTGTGTCAGATGAGAGTGTACGTATCGCCACACCGATGGATCAACCCCATCTGCACTAAGGTACTGATACCAAGAGGCTTAAAGGTGTTTATCCATTTAATCCGCTCAAGCTGAAGTGGTACTCCCAAACCGCGAATCAGGCTAGTGATAAATGGACCCGCATTGATTGCAGCTAGGTGAGTGTGTTGCCCTTGGTGTACGAGGTAGTTGGCGATGACATACCTCAGGTGGAGGGGCGCACCCTCAATGATGCTATACAGGCAGAAAAGGTCTGTGCCTATAACCACCCCAGTGCTGTCATCCCTCCCAGCTATGGTTCTGCTGATTAAGGCATGAATGTAGAGGTGGACTGGGTCCTTCAACAGTGATGCATTCTTCGTACCTTTTCCCCCGGCTGAGATGCTAGCCCGGTATACATCTTGTGGGACAATATTTGTCGGGAACGCAAGGAGGAATGCTTTGTATTTACTAGTGGTAATGAATTCGGGGGTGTAAAATGCTATGCACATGGCAAACTAAGTGAAGCTCAAAGCTCTCATTTCCCCATACATTTGGAATGTGATGACTTGAAATTGGGGTGTCATAGCCGGGTTGCGATCGATCTCAATAGTACCGAGTATCTCCAATGTCTCATCTCTGAAAACCGGGCAGTTCATGGTAAATATGTCCTCCCATCCACCTGTGGAAATGAGGTCGCGTACTTGTTGTTCTATGCGGAGCAACTGAAGCACATCCCAGTCAATCTTCGTGGTACGAGCAAATTTTCTATTCAAAAGGCAATTGTAGCACTCTCGAATGTAAATTAGCGGTCAAAAAAAGGTTACAACATATTGTCATGAAACTGAACCTACCCCTATATAGGGATGGGCGTGCGTGTCTAATTTCTTATGGGGTCACACAAACAACCCCCCCCCCCGCACCGCCCAATGCATACCCACATAATAATTTACCAACGATTATCGTGAAATCTTCACGATTTTGTCGTCTTAATCACCCTAGTGATCAAACACTCCCAACGAAAACCTATTTTAAAACCCTTAACTATAAACATGGTGAAAATAAAGTTGGAGGGTGATGTAGGGTTATATACCTCTTTGATTCTTGGAATATTTTGAGAAAATCTGGTGATTAGGGCCTCCGGAACGCTGGTGTCTGAAGAGATGAATTGGGGAACATTGGGGGAAGGCGAAGAAGAATTGCAAAGGTGGAAGTCGAACAGGCAACCGCTCTTAACTGCAAATAGAGGGAATAGCGGGGTCGTTCTTTTGGGAATGAGCTCGTTTGCATCAAGGATTCTAGTAAAGACCAAGAGCCACACGCGCCAAACGTGCCCGTTTAAAGTGGTTCGGGCTTGTTTGGTTTTGAGTTTACCAAATGACACATCTACAGACGGTTAGGCGGGTCATTTCTCATCACATAGGCCCGCCTGTAAAGGGTAAATCTAAAATTACAAAAATTGTTAAAAATATTTATAATATTTTATTTAGTGGTCACGATCTCCTTAAATGTTCTGGGATTACTTTGGCGGCGCGTCTGTTGTACGTGACAAGAAGTTTTATACCTCGTAATAATCACAACCCAAATGACCCTAATACCCACATAATATATTTAGATTTATCTGACGATCTATGGGTATTATCGAATTTTCAATAACATTCCCACGGATTTCTTAATCCGCAAAAATCCATCTCAGAACTTATAAAAAAAAAAGCCATTTTCGAAACAACCACCAGAACCCCTCTCCATTTTCCGACCATCGAGGAGCCGGCGTTATCTTGTAAACATCAGTTTCTCTCCGTCATTACCTTGTGCACTCCATCTCGCCCTGTACGTATCTTTTAGGGAGAGCTGGTCCCAGTGAAGTCAAAGTGGTTGCTCCTTGAGGAGACATTCCCTTCATCGAGTGCCAAGGAACCACACCCCTGTCCGGAAGAAGGAGGGACTGGTTTCGATGAATAAGGTACGACCTCTTCTCTTTCTTTTGTTGCTTCTTAGTTGGTATTCTTCACGAAGGACTTGCCACGGCTTCATTTTCATCTTGTCGCGTATATAACCTTGAATTCTTACTAATTGGACTTCTGTATGCGTGTGGATGCTTCTTCAACATTTTATTATTATTATTATTTTGTGTTCTGGCCAATAAAATTTGTGACATTTATCTACTGAAAATCTCTTACGTCACTGAGTTTTAATTTAATTTATCTACTAATTTTATTGGTAGTACTATCGTAAATTTCTTTTACACGTTTTGAAATTATTTTCATGAATGAGTACTGTACGGGAGAAACCAGTGAATTAAACACAACTGAATATTAGAAACTTCAGCTGGCTTCAGACGGAGCTGTTGGCGGGCTTGTCTGGATAGCAAACGGGCTTGTTTGGCTCACTGTTTGCTTGAAGGTGACCCCTCCTAGATCTGGGCGGGTGATGCAGGAGAGCACGAGTCATACGATGCAAAGCTATCTGATTGCATCATGAGAGCTTTGGCATACCACGACTTGGCGGACCGACGTAAAGGCGGAAGGTGATCGAGCCAAATCTGGAATTGGGGAGCACTTTGGACACGTTTCGGTATTTTGGCCATAACTTTAGCTACCAATATCGGATTTGAGCGCTCAACCCCAATTCGGAAAGCTCGTCTCGACGCGCACGTGGGGTCTGTCCAGTTTTGCTTGATAGACCCTTCCTTCATCCTCAAATTCCACTATTTTCCCCATCGTTTCTTCGTTTCGCGGTGTTTTTTTCCATTTTTGGTAATACTTCGTATGCCAATTTAGGATAGGATAAGAATCCGATTTGAACTGGGATTTTTAGGAGTTATCTGTTTTGTTTAGTTATTTTAGAATTAGATAAGTTTTTCTATTGGACCAAAATTTGCCGATTTGGGCCAATTTGGATAAGAAGATATAATTTCTAGGTTATCTAGGTTAGTTCTTTTTAGCTATTTAAACCCAGCTTGTGGGTTGAATTTTATTAATTGATTATTGAGTTATTTTCCTTTTAAAATTTCAGGGACTTTTCTTCTCTGTTTGTCCTCCCTTTTCCTTGCTCTTCTATCAATCCCCCTTGTTTACCACCGCCCGCATGTTAATCACTACCCTGCCCGGCATCAGTTGGTATCAGAGATCATCTTCTTCCTATGGCCTTGCCCTCAATGGCTGGAGGTCGTGGTGGCCGTGGTGGTCGTTGATAAGCATTCAAATGAGCATATTTACATACCCTATATATACTTATTTTCATGTCAAATGTAATGATTTGTAGCCCACCGGTACTTAAAATGCTTCATATTTTGTAAACAGGGCATAAATAGGCCACCCCGACGAAAAGGAAGCATTTATTAACAAAATAAAGAACAAACGAAGATATTTTGAAGTAAACAGGGGGTGAACGGCCTTGTGAACGGCCGTTCACACACACGGCACAAAAGCGAGGCACAAAGAGAGGGTGAAACGGCCTTGTGAATGGCCGTTCAACCGCCATTGAGCAAGCTATGAGGTGAATCGGCGATGAACTGGCCAGCTTCACTGTTCAAAGCAGGGTCCGGAGTCGAATCTGGACCGGGATGAATAGGCCGTTCACGCAGGCCGTTCATACGTAACTTTTGCAGTTTCTGCCGAGACTCCAATCAAGGGCAATGTTGTAATTTTTTAGTGGAACCCTAATTCATGGGTATAAATAGTTAAGTATGAGAGTTTAGAAGGGAGGTTGGCTTGGGAGAAAGGAAAGAGGAGAGATTAGGGCTTGGAGGTCATCACCCCCAAATCTTGATAATAGAGAACCATTGGAGCTGCAATCTTGGAGGTAATGGTGTTCTCTATTACCTTTGCATTGATTTGTAAGCTTTCCTTCTTTGGTTTGAGTTCCCCATTTATGGGGAAATAATCTATTGGTACTTGGGTATGTTGAACTTTTGGATTAAGCATTAATAGCATTGAATGTTTATGATGATTTGTTGATACCTTCTTGAATGTCTAATGAATGTTATGTATTGATTGTAATTTCATCACTAGAAATTACTTGTGTGCAATACAAGGGTAGAGCTAGCGCCTCCTTGTATTAGGAACTTGCTTCATTAGAGAGTTTCATGAGTATACCGAGGAATCGAGTACTAGAAGGGCGAACGACTCTTTCATAAGAATTCACCCCCATGATTCTTCCAATATACATAAATTTCCTTGAGCCTCATATCAAGTCCTAGGAGACTAGTCATCCAACTACCTTGGAAGAGGGGTTGGGTGTAATTTAGGAATCACCCCTTGAGCTTCATATCAAGTCCTAGGAGACTAGTTATCCAATCACCTTGGAAGAGGGATTGGGTATAATTTAGGGACTATTGGCACAAGAAGTACCAACTTTGATTTATAAACATCTTTGCTCATCTTTAGAATTGAAATCCAAAAGGGATACATACCCAAGTATCCTCTCTTGCTATTGATTTACCCCAATCAACTCTCGATTTTTAGTTCTCACTTTCAACCCTTTTTAGTCTTTATGTTTGAAAACCAAAACCCCCCAATTTACCATTTAGACTAGGTTATTAAAGCTTGGTTTACACTTAGCAATCTCTATTCCCTGTGGTTCGACATCCGACTTCCCATAGTCGACTTTATTACTTGATCGAGACCCGTATACTTACGGAAACCACCCATCAGTCGTCGTGGTGGACATATTCTGGCAAAGGAAGGTCTGTCTCGAGACCCAATCGCCTTGGAAGCGATGAACGAGGATCTGCAGAGACAAGTAGCGGAGTTGACCCAACGATTGGTACTTGTGAGATTTGGGGATCGTGAGGGTTTCAAACCGACTCGAGTCTACCTTAATTGACAACCCTATTTCCTGCATTAAGGCAGTCCAGGGGAGCACCACGCACGCGAGAGGAGTGTCACGGAGATCTCCGGCTTTGAGTGGAGTTGCCGAATTCTTTGGAACCCTACATCTTTGAAGTCTTCATCGACCGGCCGAACGAGGTCGAGAGGATATTTGAGTACAAGGAGGTCCACGATAGATGCGAAGGTGAAGCTAGTTGCCATCAAGTTGAAGGGTCGAGCATCCGCGTGGTGGGAGCAGTTGCGGCGTTCACGGGATCGGCAAGGCAAACCAAAGATCGTAGATTGGGACAAGATGAGGAACCAGTTTATGATGATTATGGAGATGATGATGTGGCTGGTGATGTGCTGATTGGGGATGGCCATGAGACCCTCGTTGTTCGGAAGAGTCTGCCGGCACCCAAGGATGAATCAAGGGACGACTGGCTGAGAAACAACATCTTCCACACCACCTGCACAGTGGCCGACAAGGTTTGCAAGGTGATCATCGATAGCGGTAGTTGTGAGAATGTGGTGTCCGAAGACGATGTCCAGAAGTTGCAGTTGAAGACAGAGCGACATCCGAAGCCCTACAATCTATCATGGCTGAGCAAAGGCAACGAGGTAAAAGTAGATCGTCGATGTCTCGTGTCTTTCTCCATTGGGCAGAGGTACTTTGACAATGCATGGTGCGACGCCGTGACAATGGATGCATGTCACCTACTATTGGGACGACCATGGCAGTATGATCAGAGCGTGGTCCACGATGGAAGGAAGAATACTTATTCCCTCAGCATCAAGGGAAAAAAGATCGTGTTGGCACCCCGCCGAGAAGAAAAGTATCCTGCTCCGGTAACCAATACTAACCTACTTCTATGTCCAGATTTTTAAGCAGGATCAAGCAGGGCGATGTAGTCTATGCATTGCTACCTTACATGCATAGTACCACAGACATGGATCCAGATCTGCCAATAGAAGTACAACAGTTACTCCTGGAGTTCGCGGACTTGATTCCAGAGGAACTTCCCCAAGGACTCCCAACTATGAGGGACATCCAACACCAGATAGATCTTGTCCCAGGATCTAGTTTGCCCAACCGACCCGCATACCGCCTCAGTCCCAAGGAGGCCAAAGAATTACAGCGGCAAGTAGAGGAGTTATTAAGGAACGGCTACATCCGAGAGAGCATGAGTCCCTGCACAGTTCCAGCCCTCTTGGTGCCAAAGAAGGATGGCTCGTGGCGCATGTGTATAGACAGCCGAGCAAGCAATAAAATCACCATCAAATACCGCTACCCCATCCCCCGCTTGGATGATATGTTGGATCAGCTATCTGGCTCGAAGGTCTTCTAAAAAATCGATCTGAAGAGCGGATACCACAAGATCAGAATACAGCCTGGAGATGAGTGGAACACGGCGTTCAAGACACAGCATGGACTGTACGAGTGGATAGTGATGCCTTTTGGGTTGTCCAACGCCCCCAGCACATTCATGCGATTCATGCACCAGGTTTTATGACCGTTTATGGGCAAGTGTGTGGTGGTCTATTTCGATGACATCCTCATCTATAGTCCGAATTGGTCCTCACACTTTAACAACCTTCACGCTGTCTTTGAGTTGCTGAGAACGGAGCACCTGTTCGTCAGCCGAAAGAAGTGTTCCTTCTTCACCACTTCTGTGACCTTCCTTGGTTTTGTTGTTTCTACTGACAGTGTTCATGCAGATCAATCAAAGATCGATGCAATCTTGGAGTGGCCCAGACCGAGGACCTTGCATGATGTTCGAAGTTTCCATGGGCTGGCCTCGTTCTACAGAAGATTTATCCGGAACTTTAGCACGCTGATTGCCCCCATCACAGAGTGTCTCAAGGGGCGTGATTTCAAGTGGGCCGGATTAGGCGAAAATAGCTTCCACCGGTCAAGCGAAGATGGCTGAAGCACCGGTTCTGCACTTCCCGACTTCGACAAAGTGTTAGGCGTCAATTGTGATGCATCCGGAGTTGGCGTTAGAGGTGTTACGAGCGGTCGGGACTGACGGTAGCTTTCTTTAGCGAGGAAGTGGGGTCAAAGAAGAAGAACTACTCCACTTATGACCTGGAGTTTTATGCCATAGTTCAGTCGTTGAAGCATTGGCGCCACTACCTCATACAGAAGGAGTTCATTCTGTTCACCGATCATGAAGCCCTGAAGTACATCAATGGCTAACACAAACTGAGCAGGCGACACGCTAAATGGGTAGCGTACTTGCAGGAGTTCACCTTTACTTTAAAGCATCAAGCAAGAAGCCTCAACCGTGTAGCAGATGCTTTGAGCCACCGCAGTTCTTTTCTCACCACAATGAGCGCCAAAGTTGGAGGGTTTGAAGCTTTCACGGATATGTATGCAGATGATCCTTCCTTCGGGCGGATCCTTTAGTAGGTAACCGATGGACATCGTCACGATTTTATTTTGCATAACGGTTACCTGTTTCGTGGCCTACAGCTATGCATCCCCGACTGTTCATTGCGACAGCAGATCATGAGCGAACTCCATAATGAGGGGCACTTTGGTCGTGATAAGACCTACGCCCTCATAGCTGCAGACTTTTATTGGCCGAAGTTGTCTAGCGACGTGGCTCACTTTGTGTAGCGCTGCTTCGTTTGTCAACGGGCCAAAGGAGTTCTCACCAACGCAGGCCTGTATACTCCCTTGCTAGTCCCTGAAGCCCCTTGGCTTGACGTCAGTATAGATTTTGTTTTGGGCCTCCCTCGTATCCAGCGGGCCTCAGACTCTATCATGGTGGTGGTTGACAGATTTTCCAAGATGGCTCATTTTGTAGCTTGTCGGAAGACTATGGATGCTACCCGCATTGCACATCTTTGCTTTAGAGAGGTTGTTCGCTTGCATGGTGTCCCTCGCTCCATCACATCTGATCGTGACACCAAGTTCGTTAGCCTCTTCTGGAGAAGCTTGTGGGGAAAATTGGGGACCTGATTGAACTTTATGTTGCATATCACCCCAGACGGATGGTGGGGCCAAGTGGTGAGCGGGGAGTTAGGGCAACCTATTGAGGAGTTTGGCTGGAACTAAACCGAAGCAGTGGGATTTGGCACTACCTTAAGCCGAATTTGCCTACAATAGATCAAAGAATCGGACTACTGGTTTGAGCCCATTCGAGATTGTCTACGGGCGGAACCCACAGGAGTACTTGATCCACCCCCGTTCCACGAATTGGTCGTGTTCACCTTTGAGCTGATGAGATGGCTGAGCACCTTCATGTTATTCATGAGCAGGTCAAGTCAGCTATTCAGGAGAGTAATACCAAGTACAAGATGGATGCAGACAAACGGCGGCGCCAGGTGTTGTTCGATGAGGGCGACTTAGTGTGGGCTGTCCTCACTCGAGATCGCTTCCCTGTGGGTGAGTATAACAAGCTGCAGGAACGAAAGATCAGACCCTGTGAAGTGCTGCAGAAGATCAATGACAATGTATACCGGTTGCGCCTTCCCAATTATTTGGAGACCTCTGACATCTTCAATGTGAAGCATCTGAGCCCTTGTTTTGTAGAGTCGACGGATCCTATTACGAACTCGAGGGCGAGTTCTTTCCAACCCGGGGAGGTTGATGCAGGAGATCCCGAGTCAGACGATGCCGAGCTATCTGATTGCACCATGAGAGCTTTGGCATACCACGACTTGGCGGACCAACATAAAGGCGGAAGGTGATCGAGCCAAATCCTGAATTGGGGAGCACTTTGGACACGTTTCGGTATTTTGGCCATAACTTTGGCTACCGATATCGGATTCGCGCGCTCAACCCCAATTCGGAAAGCTCGTCTCGACACGCACGTGGTGTCCATCAGCTTTGCTCAATAGACCCTTCCTTCATCCTCAAATTCCACTGTTTTCCCCGTCGTTCCTTCGTTTCTCGGTGTTTTTTTTTCATTTTTGGCAATACTTCATATGCCAATTTAGGATAGGATATGAATCCGATTTGAATTCGAATTTTTAGAAGTTATCTTTTTTGTTTAGTTATTTTAGAATTAGATAAGTTTTTCTATTGGACCAAAATTTGCCGATTTGGGCAAATTTGGATAAGAAGATAGAATTTCTAGGTTATCTAGGTTTGTTCTTTTTAGCTATTTAAACCCGGCTTGTGGGTTGAATTTTATTCATTGATTATTGAGTTATTTTCCTTTTAAAGTTTCAGAGACTTTTCTTCTCTGTTTGTCCTCCCTTTTTTTTACTCTTCTATCAATCCCCCCTGTTTACCACCACCCGCAGGTTAATCACTACCCTGCCCGGCGTCAGCGGGCTTGTGTAGCTCTCTGTTGTCTTGCAAACAAGCTTGTCTGATTGTAAACAAGCTTGTTTACTTCTCTTTTTCATGCAGAATGAGCACCTGTTATTGGATCTTCTCTTCCCCTTTTCTCTTGTGTACAAAAATAGTTAAAGAAGCAAAACTAACAAGATGATAATCAAAGACACACATAATTTTAGCGTGTAAACCCCATCCAATCGAGGGGAAAAACCATGGTGCTCTTTAGAGCCTCTTAAACCCTTTCAACTATATTGATTTGGTCTTCTCTAGCTAACTATAGGAATACAAGCCAAGGCATCAAACATTCAAGAGAAACAAGCTTTCTCAAGCTACACATGCCATCACATACATAGATGATGATATCAACAATGAGGAGAGAGGGCAAATAGATATCAAACCCTAAAACTTTGGAGAGACTCTCACAAGGAACCCTTCACCCCAATCTTGAGCGAAGTCCGCCAAAGATTTGCCTATCTTCTTGCAAGCCTTATCTTCTCCTTCTTCTTCACCTCTTTTCTTGTATCAATTTCTTCAAACCATAGCTCTAAAATACCATACCAAATTCTCATTATCTCACTAGTTGAATGAGTTCCCCAACTTGTGGCTTAATCTAACAGCATACCTCTCTTAATGTGGTGGAGGCCCACACTAAGGATGTTGAGTCTAACCCACATAGCGCTGACCCAATCCAACAGGTAAGTGTTGATGAAATCGTTGTTTATATAAAAAAAAATAATAAATAAATGTCTCAAGGGCCAAAAAAAAAAGAAATATTTCATGGCTCTAAATTTAAATAAAATATTTATTTTGAAATCAAAATATTTCAAAAAAAAATATATATCCTGTCGTATTTTAAGATAGCCCGAGAAAACACATCTCGAGGCGATCTTAAATCCCAAAATTGCCCCTGAGAACATATCTCGAGGCAAACACAAATTCCAAAATTGCCCCCGAGAACATATCAGAAGTGATCTCAAATTCCAAGATAGCCCGAGAATACATATCTCGAGGCAATCCCAAATTCCAAGATGGCCTGAGAATACATATCTCGAGGCAATCACCCAGAGATACAAAATCCCAAGGAAGTCCGAACACATATCGAGGCGATCCTAAACTTCAAAATAGCCCGAGAACATATCTCGAGGCATTTAAAGGATAAGTAAATAAATAAAATAAAATAGCACAAATCCCAAGATGCCCAAAATGCATATCCCGAGGTGAATCCAAAGATTAAAAAAAAAAAAATTGAAATAATGAAATAAAAAATCGGACTTGATAAGATTAAATTTCAAAATGTTAATCCCATCACATCCACCTTCATGGTTGGGAGGTTATAAACAACCTGGGAGTTAATTCAAAATTTAAAAGGGGTAGCATATATCACACGGTTTATCTCCATGCGTGATTTAAAATTTTCAAAAAAATATATATAAAAGTTTGAAATTATGAGGTGGTTCATCTGGTGAAGTTTAAAACAAAATATAAAAGGGGATAAGATCAAAACGGGGATGATAATTTAAAAAATTATATATGATATCTCTTGGGATCTCGGGTCTATAAAAAGGGAATATGGAGATGAAAAAGGAGGAGGGGAAAAGGTAGCAGAAGATCAAGACCCCTCCTCTCCCATATTTCTCATCATGTTGTTGCTGCCCTGTCGTCTTCGTCCCCTCCCTTGCGGATGCCGTTGACGTCAGTCTTCACCAAATATCGTCAGGGCTCCCTTGTGGACGCCGTTGTTGCTGCCTCTGTCATCTTCGGCCTCCCCCTTGCGGATGCCGTTGGCATGATCTTCACCAAATCGTCGAGCCACCCTTGGCGGGCTACTCACGCCACCTAGCCACCCTTGTGGGGCTCATTATTGCCACCTAGCCACCCTTGTGGGGCTAATGTTGTTGCCTAGCCACCCTTGTGGGGCTATTGACGTCGCTAAGCCACCCTTGTGGGGTTATTGTTGCTGTCAAATTATTCTTGTGGGGGATGTTGCTATCGAATCGCTGCCGCAGAAACTCTAAAAAAAAAAATAATAAAATAAAATAAAATAATCAAATCAAAAAAAAAGCAAGAAAATAAAAATAATAATAAAATAAAAAAAAGAAAAGAGAGAGATGAAAAAAAAAACAGAGAAATATATCCCGTTCTCTCTCTGCTTCTACACCGTCTACCGCCACCGTCGGGAAAGACGCAGAAGAAGAAGATCTTGGTGGAGCCGACTCTCTCTATTCCACTGCCACCACCGGAGAGTGAAGCAGATATTCATATCTATATAAATATATTATGAAGTTCTTCTCCAGAAGATCGCCCGAAGCCAGATGGTGGACTGAGATTCAATGTTGCCGGAATCCACTGTCCCTCTCTAATTGCAACCAGATTAGTGTTGAATTTGTTGAAGATATTATGTTATGACATGATTGTAAAATTTATTGGAAAGACATCCGAAATACATGTTAACTAGGTGGTTATATAAAGTGCACTCCAGATGTTCGATGAAATTCTCTAAAGAAATATATTCTCTTCGAATGAAGTTGATTTGATTCAAATTATCTGAACATGCCTTATTCAAGTTTGTTGTTTCTGTTGACGCTTTATTTGGAGTGTATGATCTAATGATCTTCCTCTCACTTCTCAAGTAGCTATTGCCTGACTACAGTTTGGAGTTAGATATTCTTGTTGCTATGGATACATTAGACAATGGAAAAGATATAGTAGGACGTCAATACAAGCGTGCACTTGATGCTATGATTGGCTTATAGAGGTTCTTTGAAGAGTTGATGAAGAAAGATGATGCAGTGTTGCACTCGGTAGACTGTTAACTTTCTCTGAAATCAAAGCCATCACAGGAATATTTCATTCAATACAAACATGAAGATAAATCAATGTTGAAATAAAAAAAGGGAGGTCTTTGCAAGCTCGTGATAGCTCTATTGGATGTTCACCATGCCACTAATACTGAAGCAAGCCAAAATTTAAAAAAAAAAAAAAAAATGAAAAGGAGCAACAGCTAGTGGAGTTGGTCATATGATATATGGTGCCATAAATGAAATGCTTATATGAAATTAATATCAAAAGACAAGGAGGGAGCAGCCGGTTGTTATCACCACAATACCCATGAAGTATAGCCAGGCAAATGGATGGCAAGTCTTTGAAATGAATGAGGATGTTATTCTAAAAGGGCAATAATATGGATAGTGTCATAATTGTCACCCCAAGATGGCAGTAATGTGCAAGGAAGTTTCTAGAGGGATTGATTTCTAAAGTCAGAGAACACTAGTGTGGGGACTAACATGGATACTATTTCTTTATTGTTTAAAAATTTGATTTGTCTTGAAAAAAGAATGAACCAACATCTGGCGAGTTTAAAGCTGGTGATAAAGATTATGCAAAATATGGAGAGTGGGTCCCACTTTATAAAAAAGGGGTGATTTAATTTTTTTTAAAAAAATATTATTAATGAGCACTTTGTGGGCAATAAAATAAAAGAGAATTGAATTCATATTACATGTACACGTATCTCGAGGTGGCAATGGAATACACGTCTCGGATGGTCGATAAAATCCAAATCTTAAAGTGGCGCACATCTCAATATGACGATAGAATGCACATCTTGATGCAACCGATGAAATACAAATCACAAAACAACACGGGTTTCGAGGTGACAATATGGCACTTATCTCGAGGCAGTCGATATGAATCTCGAGGTGGCAATGAAGCATTCATCTCGAAGCATTCGACAAAAATACAAATCCGGAAGCAACATAAACCCTAAAGTGGTGTAAGTCTCAAGACGGCGACGAAGCGGGCATCTTGAAGAAGCCGAAGAAACTCAAATCCCAAAGCGGCGAAGTATACAAGGCGACGCCGGATATATGCAAATAAATGATATGTATGCATATGATAATATATCCATATGTAATGAAAATTATGTTCTGCAAATAAATAAAATTATTTTTATTCATTGCCTCTTTACTTATACTTTTGCCCTTAATCGGAGGTTCCCACGACACTGTCTGGGGTGATTAATAATAGAGGCTTGCCTCTATTAGGAATAAAAGAACCCACAAAACTAAAAATATGATATTTGTGCTTCGATGTATCGTCTGGTGTCACACGATGCCAGGCGAGTATTTTCGATCCCACAAATTCTGGCACGCCCGGTGGGGACTATTCCTCCTCCCATCTTTGAGGCAAAAAGTACAAGTAGAGGCATATGAATTTTATAAAGAGATCTTGGTTGTAGTTGGAAGCTCACCATCCATAGAGGTCCTAATAGTCCTATACCTTCCACACATTGGATGTCGACCTTATAATATGAAGATCCAATGGTAAAGAATCAAGGACTTTCATTTTGTAGGGGTTACCCCAGCCCAGCTTGAGATGGCAGTTCCTACAAGAGAAGAAATTAAGAGCATCTTCAAAAAGTTTGAGAGAAAAGGAAATCTTCAAACTTGCTTGCAAAAAAAAAAAAAAAAAATCAAAAAAATCAAAAAAATCAAAAAAAAAAAATCAAAAAAAAAAAAAAAAAAAAAAAATCAAAAAATCAAAAAATCAAAAATAAAAAATAAAAAAAGGAAAAAAAAAGAAAGAGAATTTTATCTGACGTCCACTTATTGAGAGATTTAGGTCCCTTATCAGGAGTTGGATTTTGCCCTCTTTCAAGACTTTAAAAATACTCAAATGTGTTCTTTAACATCCTTTTGTTGGTGGAGAAGGACTCAACTATTGTGGAGTCATAACCTCAACACGATGCATATAATGGTGGTCGACCTCCAAGGGTTTCTTCATAAAAAGACCCTACATGATATCGAGGAAGCTCCAATCGATAAAATGACGCTAAGTCAACTCTTTCATCTGGATGGTCATTGATGCCCGAGGAGACCTATCACTTGCACCATTCATAAGATCATGGGGACACAAGTGAAGAAGGACTAAGTCACATGCCACACAGGGGGCAAGGAACGGGAGTCGATCTTCAACAACAAAATGTTCCTAGAAGGAAGGATAGAGAGGATGGATCCATATCACCTAGATGGTCATGGAGGCCAGATGAAGCTCATCACACGCACCATCACAAGATGTCACATAAAGTGCAATAAAAGAAGAAGGATCAAGCTACATGCCACACAGGGGGCAATGAACAGGGGTTGAGCCTCATCTTCCCTCCAACCCAAAATCCTCCTTAAGGAAATTTCAACAAATAATAAACATGCAATATACCGTTGGTTGGCTTGTTGGCATATCAACTTGAAGACATACAAAAGTTGAATAACCCAATCACTCAACATAAAGGAAAGTCCAGGCCAGTGGAACAAAGAGGAAACTCAGGCCCCTGCCCTGTCCTTGAACAGTCCACAACAATGAGGGGTATAATGCGGATTGGCACTTGGCTTGCCTTATGACAACTGTTGGTATACAAGTGTAAAACCTCACTCCTTTGGTGGTTCACTGCAAATCATGCAAGAGTACCACAAATCTGCACTCAAGTTATTTCAGATATGGTCACAAATAAAAGATGCATTTCTGATATAATTTGGGGGCATAAATGATGAAATCATAATATTTGACATCATAGCTATTTGAGAAAATAATGTGACATATTATATCATGAAATAAAGAGATCTACGCAACAAAGTGGTGGATTCAGATGGTGACTGGCGATCACGATGGGACTCTCTCTTCCATTAACGAGATAGAGCCAGTCTTTTCCTCCAAAGCCGAGTCCAAGAAGCTTGCCATCCAGCGCAGGAGAAATAAAATCCTCCATCAGCCCCAAAGAAGAAAAGGCATCTCATCCGACATCAACCATGGCGATGAGGAAAGAGACAAATGGAGAATGGGCCCCGAAGCAACAACATCCTCAAATTTCAAAGCAAGGAAGTGTGCATCCCGATGCAGTGAAGCACACGTCTCGAAGCAGCACAGATCTCAAGGTGATCATAAAATACTCATCTCGAGACAGCTGATGAAAATACAAATCCCAAGCGATGAAGTGTGTACCCCGATGCGGTGAAGCACACGTCTCGAAGCAGCACAGATCTCAAGGTGATCATAAAATACTCATCTCGAGACAGCTGATGAAAATACAAATCCCAAGCGATGAAGTGTGTACCCCGATGCGGTGAAGCACACGTCTCGAAGCAGCACAGATCTCAAGGTGATCATAAAATACTCATCTCGAGACAGCTGATGAAAATACAAATCCCAAGCGATGAAGTGTGTACCCCGATGCGGTGAAGCACACATCCCGAAGCAATACTGATCTCGAGGTGATCATAAAACGCTCATCTTGAGGCAGCTGATAAAAATCCAAATCCCAAACGAGAAAGTGTGCATCCTGATGCAGTGAAGCACACATCTCAAAGCAGCACATATCTCAAGGTGATCATAAAACGCTCATCTAGAGATAGCTGATAAAAATCCAAATCCCAAACGAGAAAGTGTGCATCCTGATGCAGTGAAGCACACATCTCGAAGCAGCACATATCTCAAGGTGATCATAAAACACTCATCTCGAGATAGCTGATAAAAATACAAATCCAAATGAAAAAGTGTGCATCTCCGATGCGGTGAAGCACACATCTCAAAGCGGCACATATCTCAAGGTGATCATAAGCGCTCATCTAGAGATAGGCGATAAAAATCCAAATCCCAAGCGAGAAAGTGTGCATCACGATGCGGTGAAGCACACATCTCGAAGCGGACATATCTCAAGGTGATCATAAAACGCTCATCTCGAGATAGGCGATAAAAATACAAATCAAAATGAAAAGTGTGCATCTCGATGCGGTGAAGCACACATCTCAAAGCGACACATATCTCAAGGTGATCATAAAAGCGGCTCATCTAGAGATAGGCGATAAAAATCCAAATCCCAAGCGAGAAAGTGTGCATCACGATGCGGTTGAAGCACACATCTCGAAAGCGGCACATATCTCAAGGTGATCATAAAGCGGCTCATCCTGAGATAGCCGATAAAAATACAAATCAAAATGAGAAAGTGTGCATCCCGATGCAGTGAAGCACACATCTCAAAGCAGCACAGATCTCAAGGTGATCATAAAACGCATCTCGAGATAGCTGATAAAAAATAAAAATCCTAAACGATGATGTGTGCATCCTGATGCAGTGAAGCGCACATCTCGAAGCAGCACAAATCTTGAGATGACGATCAAACACGCATCTCAAAACGGCTGATAAAAATATAAATTCCAGAATGGCACAAATCTTGAGGCATAGTGAAATACACATCTCAAGATGGCCGATAAAAAATATAAATCGAAGCAGCGCAAGTCTTGAGAAGCGAGGATGGAACACACCTCTCAAGACAGTCGATGAAAATATAAATCTTAAAACATCACAAATCTCGAGGGGGCAATCAAGCACGCATCTTGAGGTTGATGATGAAATATAAATCCCAAAATGGCGCAAATCTTGAGGCATGACGAAACACACATCTCAAGATAGCCGATGAAAATATAAATCTCAAAACATCACAAATCTCGAGGGGGCAACAAATACGCATCTCGAGGTAGATGATGAAACACCAAATATCAAAACAGCCATGGATTTCGAGGCGACTATGGCCGCGATTCTCAAAATAGGTGATAAAAATATATAAATCCCAAATTGGCGCATATCTTGAGGCATCGTGAAACATACATCTGAAGATGGCCGATGAAAGTATAAATCCTGAAACGACACAAGTCTTGGGGCAGGGATGGAACACACCTCTCAAGACGGTCAATGAAAATATAAATCTCAAAGCAGCCACAAATCTCAAGGCACCGATATAGTACGCAACTTGAGGTGGTGATAAATCCCAAAGCAAAAAATATGCGCCCTCCAAAACAATTACAAATCTCAAAATGATGAAGTGTGCATCCCGATGTAATAAAGCACACATCTCGAAGCATCACAAATCTCGAGGGGGCAACGAAGCAAAGTGTCTCGAGATAGATAATGAAATATAAATACCAAAGCAAATATGAATTTTGGGGTAGCTATGGAGCATGGATCTCAAAATGGCTAATGGACATACAAATCCCAAAATGGCGCAAATCTTGATGCATGGTGAAACGCGCATCTCAAGATAGCCGATGAAAATATAAATCAAGAAACGGCGCGAGTCTTGAGGTAGTGATGGAGCACATATCCCAAGACGGTGATAGCCGATACAAATCTTGAAGTAGCCACAAATCTCGAGAAGGCCGATGCAAAGACGCATCTTGAGGTGGTGATAATTCCTAAAGCAAAAAATATATATCCCCAAAAACAAATGCAAATCCAAAGCGATGAAGTGTGTTTTCAGGAAAACGAAACATACATCTCGAAACATACGCCAAATCTTAAGGTGATTGAAACACAAATCCACGATGCTTCACGAGTACAAAACCCAAGGTGGCTAATGGATAAAAATCTTGAGGTGGCTTTCCAAAGCGCATTTGATATCACTTCAAGTGCTAATGAAAAAGTTGGACAAAACTAGTCTAAAGGTGTTACCCGACTTTCAAATAGAAAGTCCAAAAATGATAAGACATCAAAGTTTATCATGAAGCTCCATAAACCTTTTAGAAGGATGGGGGCAAGCTACGATTCATATGAAATCAAAAGAAAATGTGATATGATGCATATAAAAAAATGTGTTTCCCGAAAATATATATAAAAAATGAAAATTTTTCACTTGGGTTCTCAACCACTCATGTGATGAGATCACCAAGGAAATTTGAAATCTTAAACATATATCCTCTATTAATGAGGTAAGGTATAATATGACTCTTGAAATTTCACATGCTTCCGATACGGAACCGAGATTTCAAAGGGGAAATATGGAGTGTCAAACCTGTATCCTCCATTAATGAGGTCAGGTAAAATATGACGCTTCTAAAAAATGATGAAATCTTCATCTGGGGTTCTCAAACATATAATGAGATCACCAGATATATGAAATGTCATTTGGGTTCTCAAACATATAATGAGATCACCAGATGTATGAAATGTCATTTGGGTTCTCAAACATATAATGAGATCACCAAATATATGAAATGTCAAACTTGGGTTCTCACACTCATATAATGAGATTACCAAGGAAATATGGAGTGTCAAACCTGTATCCTCTAGCAATAAGGTCAGGTAAAAAAAAAATAACGCTTCTAAAAATGATGAAATACAAATTCTTCACTTGGGTTCTCATACACTCATCTGATGAGATTATCAAGGAAATATGAAATATCAAAACTTGTACCCTCCATCAATGAGGTTAGGTGAAAATATAACACAGGAAGTTTCACATATTCCAAAAAAAAAAAAAAAAAAAAAAAATTGAAAAATTGAATCGAGATTTCTAAAAAATGATGAAATGAAAAAGTGCACACTTGGTTTCTCAAATACTCATATGATGAGATAATCAATAAATATGAAATTTCGGATCAATAGAAGGCCCATAAGTACGATCCTTGATGACGTTGAAGAGGAAAGTGCTGGGGGCAAAAGTGGAGGAAGCTCGGAAGCAACCATTTATGAAATATTTGGAATATGGGAAACTTTCAGGGGGCAAATCAGAAGGCCTTCAGGTAAAGCGAGGCGCCCTAAGATTCATTCTCATATATGCGATATCATACACAAGTTATGCATGATGTACACTTTGTGAAATGTGGTTCACATCAATTCGGACCCAAGAAGCGACTTAAGAGTAAGCGCATGGGGATATTATTGGCCACCCACGGTCATATATTGCATTAAATATGCTAAAAGATGCCATAGGTGCCAACAGATGCCATTAACATCCAAATCCAAAGAAAGCCATGTCCAAAAAAAACAAGGAGATTGACATGTTGTGGGTTTGTCATGCCACTTGTTGGATTGCAATATGATCCACACCATACTCCTCGGTGTTTGGAATTGAAGCATCCCTCTCCCTCGAAATTCAAATGGCATGAAATTTCAAATGAAAGCAATGTTGGACTTCACTTAGATGAACTAGAATCTCTCTCTACAGGAGAAAGATAAAAAGTGCAACAGAATCTTGAAGTCAATAGAGCATATATGTCCTATGTCCCAGGCTTACAAGGGAGAGATGGTTCTAGTCCTAAGGAGACCCATCATCACCAATAAAAAAAATGATGAATGAATGAATGAATAAAAAATGAAAAAAAAATGAAAGAATGATGAAAAAAATGATGATGACCTCAGGTCTCCCAAAATGGATTGGCCATAAAGATGAAAATTTTGTATGTTCATACTTCTCCCTCTCAAACAAATTTCGTGAGAGAAGTATGAAGGGGGCATTTGTTTATATAAAAAATAATAATAAATAAATGTCTCAAGGGCCAAAAAAAAAGAAATATTTCATGGCTCTAAATTTAAATAAAATATTTATTTTGAAATCAAAATATTTCAAAAAAAAATATATATCCTGTCGTATTTTAAGATAGCCCGAGAAAACACATCTCGAGGCGATCTTAAATCCCAAAATTGCCCCTGAGAACATATCTCGAGGCAAACACAAATTCCAAAATTGCCCCTGAGAACATATCCCGAGGCGATCTCAAATTCCAAGATAGCCCGAGAATACATATCTCGAGGTAATCCCAAATTCCAAGATGGCCTGAGAATACATATCTCGAGGCAATCACCCAGAGATACAAAATCCCAAGGAAGTCCGAACACATATCCCAGGGCGATCCTAAACTTCAAAATAGCCCGAGAACATATCTCGAGGCATTTAAAGGATAAGTAAATAAATAAAATAAAATAGCACAAATCCCAAGATGCCCAAAATGCATATCCCGAGGTGAATCCAAAGATTAAAAAAAAAAAATTGAAATAATGAAATAAAAAATCGGACTTGATAAGATTAAATTTCAAAATGTTAATCCCATCACATCCATCTTCATGGTTGGGAGGTTATAAACAACCTGGGAGTTAATTCAAAATTTAAAAGGGGTAGCATATATCACACGGTTTATCTCCATGAGTGATTTAAAATTTTCAAAAAAATATATATATATATAAAAGTTTGAAATTATGAGGTGGTTCATCTGGTGAAGTTTAAAACAAAATATAAAAGGGGATAAGATCAAAACAGGGATGATAATTTTAAAAATTATATATGATATCTTTTGGGATCTCGGGTCTATAAAAAAGGGAATATGGAGATGAAAATAGGAGGAGGGGAAAAAAGTAGCAGAAGATCAAGACCCCTCCTCTCCCATATTTCTCATCATGTTGTTGCTGCCCTGTCGTCTTCGTCCCCTCCCTTGCGGATGCCGTTGACGTCAGTCTTCACCAAATATCGTCAGGGCTCCCTTGTGGACGCCGTTGTTGCTGCCTCTGTCATCTTCGGCCTCCCCCTTGCGGATGCCGTTGACGCCAGTCTTCACCAAATCGTCGAGCCACCCTTGTGGGGCTACTACTGCCACCTAGCCACCCTTGTGGGGCTCATTATTGCCACCTAGCCACCCTTGTGGGGCTAATGTTGTTGCCTAGCCACCCTTGTGGGGCTATTGACGTCGCTAAGCCACCCTTGTGGGGTTATTGTTGCTGTCAAATTATTCTTGTGGGGGATGTTGCTGTCGAATCGCTGCCGCAGAAACTCTAAAAAAAAAAATAATAATAATAATAATCAAATCAAAAAAAAAAGCAAGAAAATAAAAATAATAATAAAATAAAAAAAGAAAAGAGAGAGAGATGAAAAAACAGAGAAATATATCCCGTTCTCTCTCTGCTTCTACACCGTCTACCGCCAACGTCGGGAAAGACGCAGAAGAAGAAGATCTTGGTGGAGCCGACTCTCTCTGTTCCACTGCCACCATCGGAGAGTGAAGCAGATATTCATATCTATATAAATATATTATGAAGTTCTTCTCCAGAAGATCGCCCGAAGCCAGATGGTGGACTGAGATTCCCTCCTGGAAACAAGAAGACAGAAGACCTCCAAAATCTCCTTGGTTTCAATGTTGCCGGAATCCACTGTCCCTCTCTAATTGCAACCAGATTAGTGTTGAATTTGTTGAAGATATTATGTTATGACATGATTGTAAAATTTATTGGAAAGACATCCGAAATACATGTTAACTAGGTGGTTATATAAAGTGCACTCCAGATGTTCGATGAAATTCTCTAAAGAAATATATTCTCTTCGAATGAAGTTGATTTGATTCAAATTATCTGAACATGCCTTATTCAAGTTTGTTGTTTCTGTTGACGCTTTATTTGGAGTGTATGATCTAATGATCTTCCTCTCACTTCTCAAGGAGCTATTGCCTGACTACAGTTTGGAGTTAGATATTCTTGTTGCTATGGATACATTAGACAATGGAAAAGATATAGTAGGACGTCAATACAAGCGTGCACTTGATGCTAACAGATTGGCTTATAGAGGTTGCTGAAGAGTTGATGAAGAAAGATGATGCAGGTGTTGCACTCAGCGGGCCTGTTAACTTTCTACAGAAATCAAAGCCATCTGGGAATATTTCATTCAATACAAACATGAAGATAAATCAATGTTGAAATAAAAAAAAGGGAGGTGCTGCAAGCTCTCAGCAGTAGCTCTATTGGATGTTCACCATGCCACTAATACTGAAGCAAGCCAAAATTTTAAAAAAAAAAAAAAATGAAAAGGAGCAACAGCTAGTGGAGTTGGTCATATGATATATGGTGCCATAAATGAAATGCTTATATGAAATTAATATCAAAAGACAAGGAGGGAGCAGCCGGTTGTTATCACCACAATACCCATGAAGTATAGCCAGGCAAATGGATGGCAAGTCTTTGAAATGAATGAGGATGTTATTCTAAAAGGGCAATAATATGGATAGTGTCATAATTGTCACCCCAAGATGGCAGTAATGTGCAAGGAAGTTTCTAGAGGGATTGATTTCTAAAGTCAGAGAACACTAGTGTGGGGACTAACATGGATACTATTTCTTTATTGTTTAAAAATTTGATTTGTCTTGAAAAAAGAATGAACCAACATCTGGCGAGTTTAAAGCTGGTGATAAAGATTATGCAAAATATGGAGAGTGGGTCCCACTTTATAAAAAAGGGGTGATTTAATTTTTTTTGAAAAAATATTATTAATGAGCACTTTGTGGGCAATAAAATAAAAGAGAATTGAATTCATATTACATGTACACGTATCTCGAGGTGGCAATGGAATACACGTCTCGGGATGGTCGATAAAATCCAAATCTTAAAGTGGCGCACATCTCGATATGACGATAGAATGCACATCTTGATGCAACCGATGAAATACAAATCACAAAACAACACGGGTTTTGAGGTGACAATATGGCACTTATCTCGAGGCAGTCGATATGAATCTCGAGGTGGCAATGAAGCATTCATCTCGAAGCATTCGACAAAAATACAAATCCGGAAGCAACATAAACCCTAAAGTGGTGTAAGTCTCAAGACGGCGACGAAGCGGGCATCTTGAAGAAGCCGAAGAAACTCAAATCCCAAAGCGGCGAAGTATACAAGGCGACGCCGGATATATGCAAATAAATGATATGTATGCATATGATAATATATCCATATGTAATGAAAATTATGTTCTGCAAATAAATAAAATTATTTTTATTCATTGCCTCTTTACTTATACTTTTGCCCTTAATCGGAGGTTCCCAAGACTCTGTCTGGGGTAATTAATAATAGAGGCTTGCCTCTATTAGGAATAAAAGAACCCATAAAATAAAAAATATGATATTTGTGATTCGATATATCGTCTGGTGTCACACGATGCCAGGCGGGTATTTTCGATCCCACAATCGTGTCTGAATAGGCTCCGTGTTGGTATTAATCAATTTAGCTCATGAATTAAGATTTAGGAAGTCTCGCCACTCTATTATCTTTGATTTACTAATTTTACGTGGATACTGTTTTACTGCGAAACTATTGCAGCATAGGTGAATTATCAATTGTGCACCTTCTATCATATTGTGGGTTTGTTGTACATTCAGATGTCCGTGAGCAGCAAAAGGGTCATTGAGGAAACAGTCCTCTTGGACAATATGGTTGATAATATTAGTAGTGGTGGATGTTCTTCAAACGCTTCGCAAGATCAACTGAATAAAGATAACGTTGCTGGTACCATAGTCAGTCCTTCAGCTGACGGTGAATAGGATGTAAAAGCAGATGTTGTGGAACATAGTGTGAATGTAGATGTTGTGAAGTCCATGTTGTTCGAGAGTTGGGAAGAAGCTAAAGATTTCTACAGTTTTTAAAGTAAACAGTTGGGCTTTGGTGTCCGCAGGAGAGACCGCAGGAAATTGCCACAGGCAAAGTGTTGATGTATAAATGGGTATGTTCTAGGGAAGGTGTTCGTCACCATTCATACGTGAACCAAGTGGCACGGAAAAGGCCTCAAAGAGCAGAAACTCGGGAGGGTTGTTAGGCCATGTTCCAAGTAAATTTCAATTGCAATTCAGGAAACTATTACGTAAGGTATTTCTTACCAGAGCACAACCACAACCTTGTCCCTAACCATCAAGTCCAATACATCCCCTATCACAGGTATGTGAGGGATATTGATAGGATGGATGTCAATGCTTTAAGGAGGGTGGGGGTGAAAACATCCCAAGTTTTTTATTACATTGCCCTCCAGAGCGGTGGTTATGAGATTGTTGGGTTTACAAGGAAAGATATGTACAAACATGTTGAAAAACAACGATCGAAATTGGTGCACGATTGTGATTCAAGGTCTACCCTTGGCTACTTTGCCGGTTTGAAGAGAGGTGACCCATTATTCTATTTTGAGTATTCCTTGGATAGTAATCAATGCTTGTGCAGGTTGTTCTGGTCTGATTCGACCTGCCAATTGGATTATAGTTTTTTTGGGGATGCAATTGCATTTGATGCCACATACAAACCCAACGCGTACCATTTTCTATTGGTAATGATCATTGGCATGAACCATCATCATCAAAGCATTATTTTCGGATGTGGTTTGCTGGATTGTAAGATGACCGAGGCTGACACATGGCTTTTGAACACATTTATTAAATACATGTGTTTGAAGACCCCAGTTTCTGTAGTCATCGATGGAGATAAGGCTATGTGGGCCGTAATAACTGCTACAATGGCACAAGCAAAACATCACATGTGTGCGTAGCATTTGGAAAGGAATACCAAGTGCAATGTGAAAGACCAACACTTCTTAGTTGATTTTAAAAGATTCTTGATGGATTGTTGGGAGATTGACAACTTTGAGCGACGGTGGATAGTTTTGATTGACAAGTACAATCTACACAACAGTACATGGGCTTCAAGGTTATACGAAAGTCGACACACCTGGGCGGAGACATATCTGAAGGGTTACTTCTTCCGTGGTTTGAGGAGTACGTCTCGATGTGAGGCTATGCACTCTTTTATCAACCATTTCGTCAATAGAAAACTCAAATTGTTTGAGTTCGTAGATAAATTCAAGCGTGCGTTGAGCAGAATCCGCAATTCTGAGAACGACGCTGACCATAAATCATTATACTCGCGTCCAGTTTGTGTTCATGCCCTCCGGAATTATGAGAATAAGGCGGCAGAAATGTATACTGCCTCGTCTTTCCAAATTTTCCAGATAGAGCTATACAAGGATTCTGCCTACGTACTTTCAGGCAGTGTCTCAATTGAAGGTGACAATGAGGTATATAACATATGCAAATGGAGTTGTAGGACGCGTTTCACTAAGGTCATCTTCAACAGAGAGGTATCAAACATGAAGTGCTCCTGCTTAATGATCGAGTCATGTGGTTTTCCCTACAAACATCTCCTTGCAGTATGCAAGTTTGCTAGCTTTCCATGTATACCGGATTACTTCATTTGGGGGAGGTGGTCGAAAAAGGCAAAGTCATCTATCGATGATCCCATTGATCGTCCTAGTTTATCAGAGCAGACAGTGAAAATGGTGCGTTGTGGCTCACTTACAACAAAGTGCAGGAGCATTATTAAGCTTGCTTCTAGAAGTGATGAAGGTTACCAAATGTTGAACAACTACATCCATTGTCTCAAAGATGAACTACAACATTTGCATTCAGATTCAACAAATAATCTGTGCGACCATCCATATGCAGTTGTTCGTGATCCCATTGTTCCAAAGAAACCAGCCCCGAATATCCAAGTGAAACGTAAGTCATCCGTTCGGCGATGTTGTAATTATCATGAATTAGGACATATCAGGACCAAATGTCACACAAAGATGTTGATGTGCAATCAAACATCCATATATCCCCCATCTAGTGTGACTCTGGGATACTGGGCGACGTTGATATGGGCGATGGAATTGGAACAGCGAAGGTCAGTTTCGATATTCACTGTGAAGGATGTGATAACTAAATTTTTCTATTGGAGACAATTAGTCATGGTACAAATGATGTGCTGACTTAATGTTACATGTTTATATGGACGTGCACCCGTTGATCGGTTCGCAGCCGACTTTGTGGGAGACACATGTGCCTCTATCCAACGATGCGAAATTTTCAATTCAGGTATAGTCGCAGTTTTGAACAAGTTTGGTAAAATAATATATATATATATATATATATATATATATATATATATATATATATATATATTGTTACGGATATATTTGGTGAAGACAGGTGTCGTTAAGTTAAAGAGCCACTTGTTCCTTTGGCTACACGGCACTATCACCATCCTCGCACAAGTCCGCTCGGAATTATAGCGTTACAAACAAGTCCGTCGGAATTGTAATGACCCTCTCATAGAGGGCGTAAGGTAGAAGAAAGAAAGAGATAGAGAAACATCTAACGCCTCTACAGTGAGTGGGCCTTATCCACCCGCTACAGTAGGCAGATATTTTCCTACCACCTTCCTACCGCCTTTCCCACCGCCTTAAAAGATATTTACTTGACTCATCGCCTCACTCCCACCGCCTTACCCCACCGCCTTTCCTGAACCGCCTCTAAGGTGCTATAAAAGGAGAGCACCAATAGAAGAAAAAGGATCCGAAAAAAATATAAAAAGCTCATCACACCTAAACTACCTAATATTAAACTTCTCTCGTCAAGTTTTCTGACTTAGGCATCGGAGCTGAATCCGGGCAGCAAGGCCCAATTCCGATCACTATCCTTTCCCTTTTTCACAGGCTCGCTGACGGGTCACTCCAGTAATTCCAAGCGGAATTTCTATACACTCCCTGTTCATAGGCAGAAGTAAGCGTCCACATCAACTATAAATTCTAACCGTTGGTCGAAAGCTGAGACCAGATCACGAGGCAACAGTGACGTGAACCAGTTTTTGGCATCAACAGTTTGGCGCCGTCCGTGGGGACCCTTACGAAAAGCTACATGACCACTACCGAGGAAGATCAAAGCGAATTCAAGAACAGGAGCCCCAAATAATCCGAAAAATCTGGCGAGGTCCGAAGGCGGGGAAGAAATCCGGTCGGATAGTCCAGCCCATCGCACCGCCATGGATAGTCCTTACATTCAACCTCAAGAATCTGTTCCAGAGTTTTATCTTAACCTACAGCGACAATTGGAACAGTTGACTCAGGCTGTTCATGCTTTGACTCCTCCTCCTCCTCCTCCTCCTACACAAATTCCAACGCCAAACATACCAACACCCATTTTGGATAATTACGAAAGCGAGAGAGGAGAACGAGAACACGCACTCATAAAGAGAAGGCGAAAGGACCGCCTTTTCCGCTAGTTGAGAACCTCCCTCCGCTCGCCCGCAAAGGGAGCAGGCCACCACAAGAACCGAGCGGACAAGGGGCCGAGCAGAGAATAGTCCATCTGTTCAAGCGGTTGATAGAAGGACTCAACGGCGGAACCTCTCTCGAGAAAGCGAGAAGAAGTCCGGCGACACGTTCTCGGTATGTGTTCACCCTTTGTCAAAAAATATTGGGAGAGCAAGTTAGGATAACTTTGGACCGCCAGATTATGGCTGCATATGAAGGCAAAACCGATCCATCCCGACACCTAAAATCTTTTCGATCGAAGATGCTCCCTCGGCTGGAATCACAGACGGCCTTTCGCATATGTGCCGAGAGCTTTTCCCGCCACTTTAGAGGGAAAAGCGCAAGACTGGTTTGTCGATCTCCCATCTAGTACAATTACTTCTTTTCAGATTTTAGCAGATCGATTCTTAGCATATTTTGCCAATTACTCAAAGCAAAAGAAAACCCCATCTACCCTCCTGCGCATTAAGCAGCGAGGGGGAGAAACGCTCCAGGCCTATTTAAGCCGTTACATAGACGAAACAGCTAATGTTGCGGACCTTCCGCCACGGATGGCTGTGACTTTTCTGATGGAAGGGTTATTAGACTCCCCCTTCCGATTCTCCCTGACACTAGATCCACCAAAAACCATACCTGCCCTTATGATCCACGCCCAAAAGTATATCAATTCCGAAGAAATATATATGGGTTGGGAAGAAGAGGCTAGACGCGGACCTATGGACACCCAGAAGGAAAAAACCCGCCATAACGTCAGCAGAAGGCCCCCGGATATACGAAAGGAAAAAGGATCGCACAGGGAAGACAAAGGCATAAGCAGAAGCACGAAACCTCCGCCACGACCCCTAGCGACATACGCTCTGACCTAGAGAGAACCTTCTAAAGAAGGAAAAATTGTCAGATATGATCACCATACCCCACTGAATCAAACCAGAAGCCATATTCTTATGCAAATCAAAGAACAAAAACTTCTGACGTGGCCGGAGCCTGCAAGAAACGCCGAACGGCAAAAGAACAGTAAGAAGTATTGCCAATTCCATCAATCCGGAGGACATGACACAGAAAAGTGTACCCACTTGATGAACGCAATAGAAGATATGGATTCGAAAGGACAATTGGAAAAATACATCAACCTTGAGATCCAAGGAGAACCTGAAGTCTCGCAACCTGAAGAAGAAAAAGGAGAAATGGTGGGATTTATCAGTGGTGGTCCTGGCTGTGGTGGTGAAAGTTCCGCCTCACGGAAAAGTTACGCCCGAATGGTGGGAGCCACGCAAGAAATAGAAACGCCACGAAGACGGTCTCACCTACGCCCTCAATCATCTTTTATGACAACAACGCGTCGTGAGAGTTCGCCACCCACATGATGACGCGTTAGTTGTTGCTATCAAAGTGTCTAATTTCCAGATGAAAAGAGTTCTGATAGACAGTGGAAGTTCAGTTGATATTCTCTTTTGGAGTGCTTTCGAGAGGATGAGGTATGATGCAGATGACTTGCTCCCGGTAAAATCATCCTTAGTAGGGTTCTCCGGAGGGGTGGTACAACCAGAAGGAATGATCTCCTTGCCAGTTACAATAGGGAACTCGCCAAGGTCATCAACAGTAACAGCAAACTTCTTAGTTGTACGTTGTGCTTCAAGTTACAACGTAATCCTTAGCGGAACCAACCCTCAGCGCCTTGAAAGCCGTAATCTCCACTTACCACCTTCTCCTCAAATTCCCACCGAGAATGGCGGTGGAGAGATAAGAGGAGATCAACCCAGCACGGCAATGCTATGTCTCAACCCTCAAAGGGAAAACTCTCAACAAAGAAGAAAGACAAAAGTTTGAAGCTATGTTAGTCAACAGGAATGGCGAATCAACGGGAACGAGGAGCTTCGACCTACACCCGAAGAATTGCTAATACCCCCTAGACATAACCAGAAGCGGATCGCTTGCAGTACGGATTGGGGCAGATTTGTGATAGAACAACAGGAAGATCTCATGGGACTATTGAGAGCAAATTCCGACCTCTTCGCTTGGTCCTCAGAGAATATGCCGGGTGTGAAGCGTAATATCATCGAGCATCATCTCAACATCGATCAAGCGTTTAAACCCACAAAGCAAAAAAGGAGAAATTCCGCACCAGAAAGGCAGAAGGCTGCGGAAGAAGAAGTGTCTAACCTCCTAAAAGCTTAGTTTATCCGAGAGGTATACTACCCAGATTGGTTAGCCAATGTGGTCACAGTCAAAAGCCGTCAGGAAAATGGAGAATGTGTGTTGACTTCACAGGACTTAAACAAAGCACGCAAAAGATTCATTTCCCTTACCGTCAATTGATAGCTTGGTTGACTCAACAGCGGGGCGCGAGATGTTGAGCTTCACGGATGCTTTCGAGGTTACAACCAAATCCGAATGGCCAAAGCGGCGAAGAAAAAGCGTCTTTCATTATGAGCACGGAGCGTCTTGTTATAAGGTAATGTCGTTCGGTCTAAAATGCCGGAGCCACCTTCCGAGAGGCTCATAACTACGATTTTAGCAGAGAGCAAATTGGCAGGAATGTCGAAGCCTATGTGGACGATATCTTAGTAAAGAGCCGAAAGGCCAATGAACACCTATCAGACTTACAAGAAGCTTTTCAGTCTCTTCGAATTTATACTATGCGGCTAAACCCAAACAAATGTTCTTTTGGCGTTCGATCAGGAAAATTCCTGGGATTTATTTTGACACAAAGAGGGATAGAAGCGAATCCAGATAAAATCAGAGCCATTCTTGACATGGGATCGCCCAAAAGTCTTCAAGAAATTCAGCGGCTTAACGGACGTCTCGCCGCGCTTGGCAGATTCATCTCCAAAGCCGGAGAGAAAAATCTCCCACTCTTCCAAGCCCTAAGAAAAGCACCCAAAATGGAGTGGACAGAAGAATGCGAAAAAGCCTTTCAAGGGCTCAAGGACTATCTCCGGTCACCTCAGTTACTAGCTAAGCCACAGGTGGGAGAAGAACTCTACGTTTACTTGGCGCCGCCCCACCTTGTGATCGGCGCCCGTTCTTACGAGGGAAGATAATGGAGTTCAAAAACACATCTACTACACACAAGTAAAATCCTTAACGATGCGAGAATCGAGATATCTACCACTTGAAAAGTTGGCGTTTGCTCTTATCACGTCTGCTTGCGGAGGTTGAGGCCGTACTTTCAAGCCCACAAGATCATAGTATTGGTGATCAGCCCCTAAAGCAGATTCTCCATAAACACGAAAACTCCGGACGCTTAGCCAAGTGGGTGATAGAATTGGGCGAAGTTCGACCTCACCTACAAACCCGAGCGACAATAAAAGCTCAAGAATCTTGGCGATTTCGTTGCGGAATTAACTTTCCCGACAAGCAGGGATGAACTCCGTCCACGAGTCGGTAAGAAAGCTCTAACATCCCTTGGACCTTATATGTTGGCCGGATCGACAAGCGGAAGAAAAGGCGGTGTGTTTTGTCCTCTACTCTCCTTCCAAATGGAAAATCGCGACAGTACTGAAATTCCAATTCCGAGCAACCAACAATGAGGCCGAATATGAAGCCCTCATCGCAGGATTACATCTGGCCCGAGGGCTCGGAATTCAGCACCTGCATGTATATTCTGACTCACAGCTAATAGTAAGCCATACCTTGGGCAGCTTTTGAAGCGAAGGGAAGAAAACATGGTCAAGTATCAAGCGTGGTAAAGAAAATAGTTCCACACTTAGCCCGCTTCCAAATCGAAAAAGTCCGGCCGAACACAAAGCGAAGAAGCGGACGCTTTGTCCAAAAAGCCACAACTCAATAAAGACACGTGAGCCCCTTCAACCTCGCAATACCTTCCCACAAAACCATCGACGGATTAGAAGAGGAAGTACAAAGTACAGTCGAAGAGCCAAGCTGGATAGACCCTATCAGAAATTATCTACAAGGTGGATCGGCACCACCCGATAAAGCAGAAGCCAGACGGATTTCTTACAAATCCGCTCAATACACCATCATCAATGAGAACCTATACAGAAGATCTTATACGCAACCCTTCTTACGATGCTTGCGTCCAACCGAAGCTAGTTATGTTCTTCAAGAAATTCCACGAAGGCATTGGAGGAGGTCACATAGGGGCAAAGCCTTAAGTTACAAAGTCCTACGACAAGGTTATTCTTGGCCAACACTAACTCAAGGCGTAATAGCATTCGCGGAAATGCGGCGCTGCCGGCGACATTCCACGATCAAAAGGACGGCCGTATGCGCGGCTTACTCCCATCATTTAGCCCTGCGTCCATTCGCCATCACGGGAATCGATCTCCTAGGGCCGTTCCCCACTTGATTAGGCAAATGAAGTTTCTAATAGTCGCCATTGACTACTTCACCAAATGGGTGGAAGTTGAACCCTTAGCCAAAATCACGGAGAAGGCACATCAAGGATTCTTATGGCGGCGATTATCATCGATTCGGCATTCGATTCGCCTTCATTTCCGACAATGGGCGACGGTTTGACAACAAAACCTTCAAAAGCTTTTGCTCGAGGCTCGAATTGAATCAGTGATTAACGTCCGTAACACATCCCCAAGCTAACGGCCAAGTAGAAGTGACAAACCGCACTCGCTTCAAACACCGAAAACGCGAGTACTTTCGAAGCGGTACTAAGCGGGTAGAAGAAATTCGGCGCCCTTTGGGCCTATAGGACAACAACAAGAACCCCACCGGAGAGACCCCATTCTCCCTCACCTATGGGGCGGTACATCATCCACTGCAGAAATAGGGATGCCTACCTTCGCGGACACGACAAGCGTTCTCCTCGAAGAGAATGAGGAAAAACTCAGCGGAACTTGACCTACTTGAAGGACGGAGAGAAGCTATGGAAACAAGAGCGACCATCTATCGCGGAAGGTAAAAGGTTCTATGACACAAGGGTAAAAGAGTCTTCTTCCAAATGGCGATCTAGTCCCTCACGGAACATGAGTTCCGTGGAAATAAAAGCCGAGCGGGAAGCTAACTCCTAGCGGGAAGGCCCTTACGTCATACAAAGAATGCGTCCAGAGAGCACCTATTATCTAGTAAATATGGATGGAAAGACACTCAAGCGTCCATTCCATGCCGAACATCTAAGACGCTACTATCGATGAAATTTTGTAGGCATTTCCTTAAGAATCACGGAATAAAGTGCAAGTCTTTTCTTTTTCTATTAAGATGTGGCGAAATTCCCATCCTACCAAGATGCGGTGAAATTCCCATCCTACTAAGATGCGGTGAAATTCCCATCCTACAAAAATGCGGTGCAATTCCCATTCTTGGAAAAAGAGTCGGAATTATCCTGAGGGATAGAACAACAACTCTTATCCAAAAAGCAAGGGGCAAAAATCCCGATCGAAATATGAGGCAACAATCTCATTTATAAAGGCGAGTATCTCATTCAACAAAGTCCCGCGATTGGACTAAGGACTCGTCACAAAGCACCTTACAAAGTCAAAGAAAGAAGGAAGAAAGAAGTTTACCAAAGGCTTCGGCAATTACTTCTCGAATAAATTTCTTATATGATTAAAGACAACCATCTCTCGGAGATAAAACGTCATCAAAATAAAGGTTTGCGTTTCATTCATATGAATAGAAGTAAGTAAGCATTTACAAGAACATTCATAAAAAAAAAAACAAACAACATCCTAAGAGCTAGGGCCCTCAGGGCGACTGCCTACTTCTGAAGGAACTTGGGCAGAAGGTTCCAAAGGAATAGCTAAAGGAGCTTGGGTAGAAGGTTCGAAGTGAGGGGCAGTAGGCGGAGCGAGAAGCTTGAGGAACCTCCGGGGTCTTGATAACTTGTTGCTCTTTGAGCTCCGTGAATTTCTTCAAGACTCTAGCCAGCCCCATAGACAAAACCTCCTTAGGAGGAATATGATGGCCCACTTGTTGCACTACGTAATATATCTGAGTGGCCCCATCTTTGACTTTAAGCCCTAAGCGGGCAACCTCCTTCTCTAAATTTTCCGCTCGTTCTAATAAATCCTTAATTTCTTGCGAGTCGGACTTCGGAGCTTTCAAACGGGAAGCCAAATCTGCCCTAAGTGTATCACGCTCCCCCTTTATTTCCGCCAACTCAGCTTGAACGGCGGTAAGCTCGGTAGCTTTCAACTTTAAATCCCATCGAACAACGGCCCGCTCCTCTTGAGTGGATTGGAGTTCCTTCTTCAAACTGCTGGATTCATCTTGTAGCCCTTTGATATCCTCCTCAGCAGTCAGAAGAGAACCTTTGGAAATAGATAATTGAGCCGCTAGTTCGCCCTTCTCTTTCTCTAGGTGAATAGTTGTTCGCAAAGCTTCGGCTTTGTCTCGCCTAAGCTCGGGGCCTGGATAGCGTCATGCTGTTTCTTCTCCTTCTCTTCCAAGGCCGCCACCCTAGAGCTCAACCGAGCGATATCTGCCCTATTCATTTCCATCTTAGCCAAATCTTCTTGGCAAAGAGCACCAACCCGATCCGCCCATTGTGCGGTCTATGAAATAACAAAACGCTCATAAAAATATACTAAGCTTAGAAACAAAGGGAAATATGAGAACAACCCTTACCAGCATGGCCGAACGGAATAATTGGTAAGTGGCCTCTTCCCTACCAGCCCTCCGAAGTTTTGTAGAGAGCTGCTCGGGCCGCATGGCCATTAAAACATCCCTTACGGATGCGGCATCCGCGAAAAGGAGTATCCTCGGTAGATAACTCATACGCCTAGTGTGAGATCCCTTTAAAGCGGAATCCGCCACTCGTAATTTATCCACGTAAGGCCGCTTCTCCTAACTCCTACCGCAAAATAAAACCTAAGTTAAAGGTTATAAGGAAAAATACACTTGTAGAAAATAGAAATTCTCACCTCTGCGAGAAGGATGTCCTCACAGTAAATTTGGAAGAAGGGCCCTCGGAAATTGGGGACAGCGTCGAGGCGGATCTCTTCCGCATCGAACCTCTTCACGAGGTGCCCCCACTAGATTCTCCTACAAATCCGGGACTGTCGTCCTCGAATTCTTTCTCTTGGTCCTCCTCTCTCGTGAGGACCCTGCACTGGGGTCATTCTTAACCCCCTCTTTGGAAGAGCCTGTTTCTTTTCTCTTCCTCTTTTTTCTTTCCTCCTTGGAGGTATCATTACTGGCCAAGTACCACCTCTTTCTTCTTCCGTCTCATGAGGCGAGGGCCAGGTGAACTTCACCCTCGAAAGAAGCCAAAAGACCCTTAACATAGCTCAGGTCCTCGTCCTCCATCGGAGTTCCTATATATAAAAAAAAAACATTATTATTATTTACTGTAGTTAAAAAAAATCAGACTAGTAAAGTAAACGAATAATTCCTACCGGCGGACACTATCAAACGACATTTAACAAGATTTTCCTTTGTCAAAAACTCATCCATGTACACTTTGGATAACCCTGTCATTGACTTGAGAAGACCCATCTCCTCACCCGTCATTTCCTCACAAGCGATGTCCGCTCGGGGAACCTCCCATTTTGTTCGGACATCCCACTCGGACTTACTTTTGACAAAGAAAAATTTGCTCTTCCATCGCTTAATGGAAGAGGGAACCTTCCCTAAAAATTTCCTCCCAGGGCGAGCCGAGAAGTAATACCAATCGGCGTTAGACTCTAGACATAAACTAAAAAGCATACGGAACCAACGGACGGTTGGATTTATTCCGTAATGCTTGAAAACAATAACAAAGCCGTTCAGTAGCCTCCAAGAATTCGGGGCCAACTGTGAAGGACACAGATGATACTCCTCTAGTACTGCCTTAGCAAAATCAGAAAAAGGGAGTCTAAGGCCACCTAATAGCGCATCTTGATAGATGGCTATCTCCCCTTCCCTAGGAGAACTTGCCCTCTCCCCAGAACAGGGAACCCTAACCTCAAACAATGAAAGGTTTATCTCATACTTAGCTACTGGGCTATCTACTTCCCATTTGTCCAAGAAGACTTATGAATGTATCGGACCCCTACCCGTTGCCCTAGAGGCGGATGAACCCGCGAACCACGAGGCTGAACGCCTCCAAGTTCACCCGGGATCGGAATTGCAAATGTAAACCGTGAGGGTTGGACGAAAAAGGAATCAAGGCTTCATGAGAAGAACTAGAGGAAGAAGAAGTAGCGCTAGCCATTACCTTAGAGAAAGAAAAAAAGATAAGGAAAATAGCACTAAAACCCGAGCTCATGCGGAGAAGAAGAAACACGGAGAAGAAGACTCGATTTTAAGTGGAGAAGAAGACTCGATTTTCAACACAACCTTTTGCTGCCTGTACGGGTCCCCTTTATATATAAAGGCAATGAACCCATGGCCGTTAGATCCTAGGGTTATGTTCCGATCTGAACCCTTGAACCCAAGGCCCACAAATCTAAACCGCTTCAAAACAACCATCATACACCTCCTCGAAACAATTCAAAATTTTGTACACGCCAGGTTACCAAGCGCCCGCGGCACACATGGAAAGTCACGCCCCATCGCCCATCATCACATTGACAAAACACACACACCGCACATATCGCGCCACTATCCCCCTTTCAATGCTGAATAGTAGAGGAGACACGTGTCGTTTTAGGGAACAAGAAGCATTACATAGAAGGCAGAGCCGGTACGCATGGAAGGCAGAGCCTGTACCGCACAAAGACAAAGCGCACACTCCAACATAGGATCATCAACAAAAGCCAAAGAATTTAAAAACAAAACGACAAAACGTCATTTATTCAAGTTACACATGACGAACGTACATAAAACGATATAGCAAACCCTAAAAACATATTTCCGAACGGATTATCCTAACTATATTTCCGACCGGATTATCCTAAACGTCTGCGGACCCATCCGAAGTAACGCTCGGATAAGACTCGGAGGAGATACACGGGCTTCCGCAGCCATCGCTATCCTCGTTGCCACTAGGGAAGCTGGGTTCGGCACGTGGACGGAGGTGGGGACCCACCTCTCTACGGCAGGAGTCGTCTCCGAACATTTCGACCTCGAGCTGCGTGCCCCAGCGTAAGTAAAACTAAAAGGTCTCCCCGCCTCCACATCATGGTCAACATGAAAAGCTTCCCACCCAGCGTTTAGGCTCATTTCGCCTACCCCACGCCAATTAGCAAAGCAGATGGCCAAACACGGCCCGTTTGGACTTACCAAGTGGATTACCCAGGTCCTTAATTCCGACAAGTGCTCATAGAAAAAGAACTAGGAATTAAGTAAGCAACGAGAGCATTGAGAAAAGTGAAAAACTTGTAAAAAGACAAGCTACCGTGAGCCATGATACAAAAAATAGAAGAATGCGAAAGTCTTACGATTAAACACCCTATCCATACAAAACCCTTAAATAGAAGAGCGTTGACACTATAGGCGAGAATACGGAACCAAAATCTATCTCGATACTTAGCCGAGAAGATAACCTGATGCAAGAACGTCGATTAGCCTATTAAAACATGTGTCCATTAGGTACAAGCGGCATTACGTAGAGCCTACGCCTACATAGACATGCCAACTAAGAATAATACTTGTTCTCGAACCAAGCGAAGCGTCGCGTTTAGCTCACCCCTCACTTAGATTTTTCAACAAGTACACTAGGGGAGGGACTAGTGTTACGGATATATTTGGTGAAGACAGTGTCGTTAAGTTAAAGAGCCACTTGTTCCTTTGGCTACACCAAGACTATCACCATCCTCGCACAAGTCCGCTTCGGAATTATAGCGTTACAAACAAGTCCGTCGAATTGTAATGACCCTCTCATAGAGGCGTAAGGTAGAAGAAAGAAAGAGATAGAGAAACATCTAACGCCTCTACAAAGGAGTGGGCCTTATCCACCCGCTACAGTAGGCAGATATTTTCCTACCACCTTCCTACCGCCTTTCCCACCGCCTTAAAAGATATTTACTTGACTCATCGCCTCACTCCCACCACCTTACCCCACCGCCTTTCCTGAACCACCTCTAAGGTGCTATAAAAGGAGAGCACCAATAGAAGAAAAAGGATCCGAAAAAATATAAAAAGCTCATCACACCTAAACTACCTAATATTAAACTTCTCTCGTCAAGTTTTCTGACTTAGGCATCGAAGCTGAATCCGGGCAGCAAGGCCCAATTTCGATCACTATCCTTTCCCTTTTTCACAGGCTCGCTGACGGGTCACTCCAGTAATTCCGAGCGGAATTTCTATACACTCCCTGTTCATAGGCAGAAGTAAGCGTCCACATCAACTATAAATTCTAACCGTTGGTCGAAAGCTGAGACCAGATCACGAGGCAACAGTGACGTGAACCAGTTTTTGGCATCAACATATATATATATTGATTTCTTACCAAAATGCCTCATGGTGTAAAATGGCCCATATAAGTCACATGATGTCATCCTCGATTCTGGGATAGCGAGCTGTAATCAACCTTGTACGAGCTAATCCAATATATGATCTCTTGCAGCTCTTTCCTTAGTTACTTCCTAAAGTTGAAGCTGTCATGGGGGATACGAGATTCTTTGAATAGAACATAAATCAGGTCCTTATATGGGGTGAATATAATATGAAATGTAATTTAGGAATTCGCGGTATAATTCATCATATATTTTGCTTATGGGTATGAAAATGGATCATGGGCTGTGTTCATGCATGTAAATATATGGAGTTTTTTCGGTCATTGTGTATCAGCTATTCCATTCAATTATCTTAGTAACCCATTTGATTTTAATAAAATGAACTAACTTATCTGTTGATTTTGCACAGCTGGTCACATGGTTTTGTTTTTTTCACTGGTAATGAGCAATGGACACCTCCTGCATCAAGTGTCTTCCCATTGGTTTATTTCACAGCATGTTCATTGGTCCAAATGTCCGTTTTTTCTGACGCCTATATCTACCCTTAATTGTAATTTTAGGACAAGTGAAAGTGGTCTCTAAATTCTGGTTGAATCAGAAGCCATTTTTTCAATTAAGAATTTATAAATTTTCATAAGTGTTGATAGCCATTTTGTTTAGTATAAATATACGAAGCGAGTATTAGTATAAACAGGGGAAAACTAGATCCAGCGAACAGCTCGAGACTCTACAGAAAACAGATGCCCATATAGGCATGTCTATAATCTAAACGGTCAAACGAGTCAATATAACAGAGACAACCAGAATTCCAAACGGTCTCTTCCAAACACACACGAGCCCACGTGCTAGCGCCAGAGAAACAAACAGGCCTGTATACAGTCCAAATGGTCTCATCTGCAAGGGACCCAACCCAACGTAGGCAAAGAGCCAGACAGGCCCTTCCAAATACAGATGAGGCCACCAGCAGTCATCCAGAAAGCCAAATGGGCCCATCTAAGGTAAAGGACCCCGTCTGGAGTATCACAGTCAAAACCAGATAGTCAAACGGGCTCGTCCAAACACATACGGGCCCACCAAAAAAGGTCAAAAGCCAAACAGGCACATCCCATTCCAAACTGTCCCATCCAAACACACGTGGGCCTACATTCTAGCGCCCAGAGAAATAAACACACCTGTATGCACGCCACATGGTCTCCTCTGCAAGGGACCCAACCCAAAGTTGGAAGAGAGCCAAGAAGGTCATTCCAAAGACAGATGGGGCCACCAGCAATCGTTCAGAAAGCCAAACGTGCCCATCCAAGGTAAAAAATCTCATCCGGAGTAGCACAATCAAACCCAGATGGCCAAACGGGCACGTCTAAATATAGACGGGCCCACTCGAAAAGTTGAAACAGCCAAACAGGCACATCCAATTTCAGACGGGCCTGCTTGGCTGTCTGTTTGGAGCCTGATGCAGCTGTTGATATGAGGGTTGTTAAAAATTCTGGTTTCTCCACACTTGAGTAATTGCCTCCTCTTTGAATAACCCACATATTTCTATTCCTTCATTTGATAAAAAATTATAATATGATATATCATAACATGTAGGGTAATAACTTCCTAATCTTAATGGAAAAGTAAAAAATGATAATTTAATATCGACTAAAAAAAATTCATTTCGCTATGAAACAAAAATAAAACCTAGAAATTGTTCTCTAATTAACCATGTTTCATTTTGTCACCATAATATGGAAAAAGAAGAAAAAATATTTCTTATTTTCAATTTACTCCTGCAAATATATGTCCTAGGTCGTACATAGCCCATCTCTGAGTTTAATTCTTGGCTTGAATGTTACCACCTCAAGCATTAATCATCACAACGCGGCCTATATGGTAAATTCCGATAGGGTATTGTTGTGTGCACCACACGCGACATGAAAGGTGGCGCTCAGGCACTGCAAAAGGAACACCCACCCTGTCATTCCATTGTCGTAATCCCTTCTCCCGTGCCTCTCCCTCGTCGCCCGCCCGCTGACCTGGTTGATCCATGGATGTATCATCAACTTACGACATTTGAACAATGGTATGCTTAAAATAACTATTTTCCACCATCATATCTAATGATAAACTAAATGCAATCTTTGAAATTTTTCTAGGGTTACATTTCTTCCCCTTATTCTAGCGGTGAGTTCTTTGGGTAAGAGCATGATTTAAGTGGTATTCCCTTCTTTCTCAACAATTTGCACCTGAGTTGGAGTTTGAAACCCATATAGAGTATGGTTATTGTATACTATCTTATAATTGGTGAGAATGTTTAGTAGATTACTCGAATGGTTTAATTTACAACTGAGTACTTAATTCACATCAAATTATGTATAATTAGGTTTAATAGCATGTTTCGTCAACTCCCTGTTGAAGTTTGCTTTCTAATTTTTAAATTCTCTGGTTTCTGCATTATGGAATTCTCAATTAACCATACAATAACTGCCTTTTTTATTGTAATTTGTGTTTGTGTTCAGGTTAGTAAGTATATTTGTTCAATCCTATTATACTTTGTTATCCATGCATCACGCCTATTTTGGATTGATTAATATTCATGCTATGGTGAACAAATGTTGTTTTTCTTTGCAGGTAGGTTTTTCTGAGTTAAAGTTCTCTTTTTACTTTTGGGCATGTGTTGTTTATACTTCCAATTCACCTACCTTTGTTGGAAAAAGATTAAGTCTGACGATTTTGGCTTGTGGTAAGGGCAATTAGATTGTTCGCATAGTCACTAATTTTGATGTAGGGAGGTAGTAGGTCTTATTTTCTTTTATTTGGATAGTTTCCACACTTTGGAATTGCTCGTCGTGTAGTAATGTTGTTCAAATTAAGTTAATCATATTAACATAATTTCATATTTATATCTTTACCCCGCTGGATAATCATAGATTCTATTGTCTATAATATCTATTAGAGTTGTGTGAGACTGCTGTAGGGGAGAAACCGGTTAATTAAACCCAACTGAGAAACAAACACTGCAATTTACTTTAAACAGAGAGCCAGGTGGGCCCTTCTGGATCTAGGTGGGCCTGTTTGCTTCTTTGTTTGCTTGCAGACTCCTGGATCTGGGCGGGCTTGTCTGGCTCGTTGTTGGCTTGCAGATAAGATTGTCTGAATGTAAACAAGCCTATTTACTTCTTTGTTTTCTGCAGAATGAGCACCTGTTCCTAGAAATTCTCTTCCTCTGTACAAAATAGGTAAACAATCAAAGCTAACAAGATGATAATCAAAGACACACAGAATTTAGAGTGAAAACCCTTCCAATCAAGGGGAAATAACCACGGGACTCCCTAGAGCCTCTTAAACCCTTTCAACTATATTGACTTGGTCTTCTCTAGCTAACTAGAGGAATACATGCCAAGGCATCAAACATACAAGAGAAACAAGCTTTCTCAAGCTACACATGCCATCACATACATCCCTAGTGAAATATTCAATCTTTTGTTCCTCATGTATGCTAAGCCCTCTTTATAGAGGTCTTCTGGATCCGGCACAATTATTATGATGCAAATGTACATTACGCCAATGGCAAAAAATTTTGTTGCTACGAAATATGAATTTGAACTTATTACTACTCTTATCCTTTACAAAAAAAAATATATTTGGTTGTGTGTGATTATTTGTGAACAAGTTTTACATTAATTTAAGTTAGTTGTCTGGCGACTTCCATTACAATGCTCTGTATTAATCTAGGTAGACCGTGTGACAGATCCACGAAGACACTATGGCGAACGAGGACCAAGAATAGTTGGAAGTCCCCTTGGATATTGGTGTACTAGTGCATCATGCCGGGGCCGGACATAATGTATGTATTTTATGTACCATTGATAATTTAACTTTTAACAACAATTTTCTAACGAGATTGTTGTTCAACTACATTTGTATGTCGAATCTTTCGTTTCTAGGTCCCTTTGCGATCCCATTGCAGGGTCTACAAACTTGGATGCCTGATGAAGATGTTAAGCGAAGATAAGAGAGCAATGATAACATCTTGGGGTTTCGGAGGCCTTCTGCATGCAGCTGTATATTCGCTGAGGACGAAAGTGGTGGAGGATTTGGTAGCTTGTTTCAATCCCGATACGGGAATATTGTCTGTCCACGGACGCTCCCTACATATGACGTACGCAGGGTTCTTACTTGGATTACCTAGCAGTGGAGTAGATGTGAATGGCATAATTAGCCATACTACATCACATGAGGACTTCGGTATCGCACGGACTTCATTGACGCCCGTGGCATTATACGATGAGTTGATTCAGATGCCTAGTAGTGAAGCCTTCAAAAGAAAATTGCTGCTCTACATCGTTGGCACCGTCATAAGGCCGACTGGCAACATGCATATATCAACTTCGTATCTGTCATTGCTGGGTCAGATGGATGAGATCAAAACTATGAATTGGGCAAAGTTTGCATTTGAGGGAATGCTTGCAGCCGTGAGGACATATAAGAATGGCCGTGCACGAGGAATATCAAATAAATTTATCGACAGCTGCATATGGTTGCTCCAGGTATGTCTGGATACTTAATATAAAAATTGAGTGTCAAAAAAAGCTCAATATAATTGATTGTTACAATTTATTTGGGTGATGATTATTGTCCTTTTTATGTTTACAAATATAATGTACCTACCATTCTTGTAATCCATGTCTTCTGTAGTTATTCTACCTTGAGCACTTGGCGATTGGGATTATCCATCAGCCGATTATTGATCGAGAGCTGCCCCGCGTTACTTTCTGGACGGACAGCCACATAACCCGTGCTGTGAAGCACGTCAAGCAGCATGGGGGGGTAGGGACACGCACGGTGGATATGTTTACTCCAGCGGATCACGCTGCTCACACTGAGGTACATGTTTTGTTGTTCTATTATAGTGAAACACGTTTTAACTTGTACTCATATATTCCTTTTTTTCTTCGAGGTATATGACATTAATGAACTCAAAAGTAAGGTTGTTGCTCTCCAAAGGGAAGTTGATTTTCTGAGGAGTCATGTAACAATATCGCTTACCGATGTACGTCGCGATATGGGTGACCTGATTTATGGGGCAGTGGCAGGAGTGCGAGAAGATTTGGCATCCCAAGGGAAGGAGATAGATGTTATACGCCGGACGCTGCATGATTTTATGGCCCGTGCCAAGGATGGCACGAAGATTGGTATAGGGTCCACCGAGGGCCATCGGGAAGAGGAAGCAAACAACGTATCGCAAGATCACGTGAAGATCACTGCCAGTCAAGTTGTCATTTAATCTACAAATGTGGACACTGTTGCAGCTCCTATACTTGAAATAGGGGTCACACAAGATATCCATGTGTTACAAGTGCCACGGGGTGCCCGGACCAGGAAAGATCCCGTAAAAGGAAAGATGATAGAGGTAAAAACTTATATTTGCAATAATTTATATGTTGTGAGAACCATTTTGGCTCACTGTAAGAAGGAATATGTTTAAATTTTGTGCTGGTCGTGGGTCATAATAAGGCGATGTCTTTGACACATCATGTAGGAGCCACAGGAGCGTGTTATATCCCCAAGTATCGACTCCACAGCAAATTATTCTTTTCAACAGTCTATTGTATCGACCAGGCATGACACTCTGAGGAGTGCAAACCAAAGGATTCCAGGTACCAAAAAATGGAACCCGTACACGGGGTACCCCAGGAAAGAGAAAGCTAAACAATTGAAGATAGCACCTGCCATTGTTGAGGTGAATGTAAGGGCATATTAATTCCTTCACAACGACAACATTATTTACATCAATATGCATATACTATATGTCAAGAACAGTATATACTGGCATCCAAATCATTGGCCATTACCTTTGGTACATGTTGGAATGCAGGCACGAGAAGCAACAAATGAGGCCGCAGATGCAGACCATTTAGGGAAAAGTATACATAATGGACTGCCTAGATTTATCAATGATGCAAAGGAAGGCTTGGAGTAAGGCATCATAAATGTCTACATTGGGAAAATTTGTTTGTTATATGTTCATTGAATTTCCCTAAGAATAATTCATATTGAGTACTGACATGTGAGAATACAATTTCATCCAACTGAATATCATATCATCCGTCACATATGTCTAGTCGAAAGGGTGCAGGAGTTGTTGCGCCCACCCTGGAATAAATGACTATTTCACATCATCATATGTCCTATGTCCAATATTGATGTAGATGGTATACTTGTAAGAGTGCATTATTTTTCTTTATTGGAAAATTTATTTGTATTTTACACGCATTCATTGTACTGCTCATTCAGTATGGTTAATTGCTTATCTTAAACATATGATGGATAATACATACTAAACAAGAGTGTACACATATTATTGCAGTCTTTTGATTGTTTCCTTCGGCGCAGACCACGCAAGTTTGGGTGAAATGCAACCTGTTGCATGTTGTCTTCCCCGGTTAACATCGAAAGCCCATCTCCTTTACCTTGTTTCATTGCATCGATTTTGTTTTTTCTAAATATAGGGCTATATGAGAATGTAAATTTTGGAATGCCCTTATAGATTCTTGATGTTGTTGCCGGAGCATTAACGTGCTAGGCGAGGGAGGCGCATAGAGAGTGCCAGCGATGGTACTTTCCCTCCCGCTTCTCCGTTAGTTCTATTAGGAATTATAAATTATTAATTTGTATTTCGGCATAATATTTAATATTTGGTTTTCATATCCAAAATTCGTTTAATGAGTCAAACTTGGGAAAACATTGTATTGTAGCGTACGATTTTATCCACGGACTCTCAGAATATTGATGTGTACGTTGATCTATTTCCAAGGAAGCATCCATTTATGGTTGATGTGTGTACCGTGCGACAGGTACGCTATACTTTTGCAAATTCTTATGTGGCTTTCTTATTACTTTCAGACAATGACAATCAAAGATTGTGTGCTTACTTCCACACAAAATTTTTTACTTACCGTCCTTTGGTATGATGCGTACTTGTAGATTTTTGTCCCTGTGAATGATAGAAACTTCCATTGGTACTTGGTGGTGCTCGACGTACCTACCAAGAAGACATACATAGTGGATAGTCTGCCATCGGTAGATCAAACATCACGCGAGGATATGACCATAAAGATAGTGAGTTTGTATAGATGGATGTTTGAGTGTTATTCTCATTGAATACATTCCTTGGAACGTACTTTTACTATATTTGTATAATTTCTTATACATCTTTCATTGGCAAGTCAGGGTAATTGAGGCAATGTGCAAGCATGTTGCATCTACGAACACAGTGGTCTATGATCCAAGTTGGCAACACTCATGGCCAATAAAGCATCTACCCGTTAAAAGACAACCCAATCTGTAAGAATTTGAATTTATAAGCATAACAACCCATACATAGACCAATTACTACACTGAATTCGCTAGTTTTTCATCTCTCATATTCCAAACTACATTAATAGACACGATTGCGGGCTATACGTAATAGCATACCAGCGCGAATGGGACTTACTACTAGCGAACCCTATAAGTTGCTAGTAGTTAAAATTTAATTTGATATGACCTACGATCTTCAACTTTAATTCATATTTGTTTGGATCGCACAGATAACTTTTGGGTTGGACCGCAATTATCCAAGACATGTGTTGTCATGGTTATGCCTACATAAGGATAACCTTGATCAAGATGAGATCACACGGGCCATGGAATCCTATGAAGCCGAAAGACGATGTACAAGAAGAAGTCCTGATTATATGATGTGATTTGCTTCCAGGGATGGCGTATACTTGGTTCAAATTGCAATACATGTAAGTGTACACATTACAACAATTGTCATCTGGCAGTTTAGGTATTGATTTTGATGCAGTTGTTGACTATTTTTTCTTTCCTCGCCAACCACGTATTTATTGTGACACTAATAAAACAATGTATACGGGGTTCTTGAAATGGTAGGTAAATGAGGGTTCCTAATTCCATGCGAAGGAGAAAGGGAAATGGCATTTTGGAACTTGTGGTATAATGCATGATATTTTTTGGCTTATGATATCTATAGATGTATGGTGGTTGTTGTCAATCATTGGATGTATGTTGTTGATGCCAAAAACTGGTCCACCTTACGCTTTGGCTACTGTGGCCTCGTGATCTGGTCTCAGCCTTCAACAAACAGTTGAAATTTATAGTTGGTGTGGACGATTACTTCAACTTCTGAATGAGGAACACGGAGAATGCCTTGGAGATCCGTTCGGAATTATCCTATGAAAATCCGCTCGGAATTACCTTAGCTTTCCTTTGGGATGAACCTATAAAAGGGAGAGAAAAGTGGTCGGAATTGGGCCTTTCTGCCCGGATTCAGCTCCGATGCTTAAGTCAGAAAATTTGTAAGAATGCAGTTTTAGACATGAATTAGCTCTTTTGGTTGTGACTTTTTTGATGCCCCCTTTCTCCATTGTCGCTTTTCTTTTATAGTCACTTAAAGGCGGTTTAGGAAAGGCGGTGGAGTAAGGCGGTGAATGAGAAAATATCTTCTAAGGCGGTAAGAAAATATCTGCTTACTATGTAGGTGCTACGTAGGTAGGTAGAAAATATCTACCTACTATGTCGGTAACACATGTGTAAGTAGAAAATATCTACCTACTGTAGAGGCAAGTGGATAAGATCTACTTACTGTAGAGGCGTTGGATACGCTCTTGTCCAGATTGTTATCGCCTTCTTGCTTCGTGTATAATTCCGACGGACTTTTTGTAGGGGTGAGCCCTCTTTATTTGCCGGACGGAATTGATACTAACGAACCTGGTGGTGACTGACCGTCCTGTAGCCAAGCGAAATGTAGCCATGTATATGACAGGTGGCCATTTAGGAAGGCGACACGTATTTTACCAAATATTTCCGTAACACTAGACCCCCCCAGAATGTACTTGTTCGAAAAATCTGAGCGAGGAGTGAGTCAATTTGCACTTTTCGCTTGGTTCGAGAACAAGTATCTGCCTTAACTGGCGTGTCTATGTGGGTGTAGGTTTTTTTCCTAGATACATATATTTTAATAGGTAACCGACACTTACTGTGTTGTCTTTTCGTTGTCTTGAATCGAGGTAGATTTTTCTCCGGAATTTTCGTCTATAGTGTCACCAAGTTTTACTATATAAGAGGCTAGCGTGGATAATGTTTTCATCCAGCATCCTTGCGCTTTGGTAAAATGGCTCAGCGTTTGTCCTCTTTTATGTTTTTTACGTTCACCTAGTGTTCTCGTCACTTATGAATTTCAAGTTCGTTTCATGAACACTTATCGGAATTGCGGACTGGGATTATCCAATTAGTAAGTCCGAACGGCTGTGTATGGCCATCCATGCTGGTTATTGATAGGGGATTGGGTGAGATAAGCATTTAGGAAGGGTGGGAAACCTTCCATGTTGATCATGACATAGAGGCAGGGGATCTTCTAATTATCACTTTAGCTATTACTTACGCAAGCGATGTGCGCTTTGAAGTTGAAATGTTTGGGAGCGACTCCTGCCGTAGAGAAGTGGGTCCTTATCTTCGCCCGCGCGCTTTGCCTGGATTTCCTAGTGATAATGAGGACAGCGACGGGTGTGGAAGTCCGTGCGTCTCCTCCGAGTCTTATCGGAGTGGGTCCTCTAACGGGTCTGTGGATTGTTAACTAGGGAACTCCGACGGAGAAGATGTTTATTTGCTCTGTTGCTTGGTTGTGTGCTTTTTAATACTATCGTCATTGTAAATGAATAAAGTTTATTAATTTACTCATAAAGTTTTCGATTTCTTCAAGAGAAAATGATCACTGGTGATCCTATGTTGGGATGTGTGCGTTTTGTCCCTTATGGTGCGGGCTCTACACTATGCTTGTTATTCCCTGAGACGCCACGTGTCTCTTCTACTATTTAGCATTAAAAAGGGGGGTAGTGGCGCGATATGGGCAGCGTTCGCGTTTGTCAATGTCATGATAGGCTCGGTTCTTTATGTGTCAGGCGGCGTTTGGTATTGCTGACGAGGGCAGAATTTTGATTTGTTTGAGGAAAAGTGATAATAGAGATTTGTGGACCCTTGGTTAAACGGTTTGATCGGGATGAGGCTGTAGGATCTAACGGCCAGAGATTCATCTCCCATCTCCTTTACATATAAACAGAGTCGCACAGGCGAAAAGAGTTTTATTTCAAAGTCGAATTGAGTCTTTTGACAGCTCCTTCTTCTCCGGCGAGACCTGGTTTTAAGCTTTCTGTGTTTTTTTCCTGTTCTTTTCTCTTTTAAGGTAATGGCTAGTGCTACAACTTCTTCCTCTAGTTCTTCTCACGGGTCTTTGATCCCTTCTCCATCTCACCCTACGATCTCCGTCGCGATTCCAGGCGAACCTAGGCATACTCCAGTTCAGGGTTCGCGGGTTCACCCTGCTGCTAGGGCAATGGGTAGGGGATGCGAATGCGTTCATAAGCCTTCTTGAAGTAAGGATGTAGATGGCCTGGTGGAGAGATATGAGATAGATTTTTCTCTGTTTGAGATTAGGGTTCCTTGTTCTGGGGAGAGGGCGAGTTCTCCCAAGGAAGGAGAGATAGCCATCTATCAAGATGCGTTATCGGGTGGTCTTAAACTTCCTTTTTCTGATTTTGCTAAGGCCATCCTAGAGGAGTATCATCTGTGTCCTTCACAGCTGACTCCGAACTCTTGGAGGTTACTGAACGACTTTGTCATTGTTTTCAAAAATTACGGAGTAAGTCCGACCGTCGTTGGTTCCGTATGTTGTTTAGTCTATGTTTAGAGTCTAATGCCGATTGGTATTACTTTTATTTCGCTCGAAAAGAAAGTTTTTAGGGAAAGTTCCCTCTTCCATTAAGCGGTGGAAGAGTAAATTTTTCTTTGTCAAAAATAAATCCGAGTGGGATGTCCGAACGAAGTGGGAGGTTCCCCGGACGGATATTGTTTGTGAGGAGAAGACGAAAGAAGAAGAGATTCTTCTTAAGTCAAGGACGGGGCTATCCAAAGTTTATATGGATGAGTTCTTAACCAAGGAAAACCTCGTTAAATGTCGTTTACTAGTATCGGCTGGTAGGATTTATTCATGTATCTATCTTAGTTTGATCTTGAATCGCGACGTCCAACATGATTCGGAATTTGTGTTTTGCAGAAAGGCCGATGGAGGATGAAGACTTAAGCTACGTTAAGGGCCTCCTGGCTTCCTATGAAGGTGAAGTCCATCCGCCCTTACCTCGTGGGCGGAAGAAGAAGGAAGCGGCCTCTAGTAGTAAGGGTGTTGATACCTCCAAAGAAGAGAAAAAGAAGAGGAAGAGAAAAGAGGTCGACTCTCCCAAGAAAGGGGGCAAAAGCGACCCCGCTACAGGGTCCTCACAGGAGAGGAGGACGAAGAGGAAGAATTTCGAGGACGCGTCGGGTCCCGGAATTATGATTGAACAAGTGAGTTACTTTGTGGAAGAGGCTCAGACTTTATTGCCAATTTCCGAAGGGCCCTCTTCTAGCCAACTAGACGATATCCTCCTTAAGGAGGTAAGGATCTACTTCTTAAGGGTATCATTGTTCTGCAATAGTTTTTGAACTTAGGCTTTGTTTTATAGGCGGAGGCAGGAGAAGCGGCTCTCTTAGATAAACTGAGTGTGGCAGACTCAGTTTTAAGAGGACCGGCAACTCAAGGGAAGGAGTTGCCCTCTGAAGACATCCCTTTTCGGGATGCTGCTTCCGTGAGAAATGTTTTTATGGCCATGCGGCCCGAACAGCTCTCCACTAAGCTGCGGGGAGCCGGGAGGGAAGAGGCCACTCGCCAGCTTTTCCGATCGGCCATGCTGGTAAGGACCGTTCTCACATTTCTCTTGTTCCTAAACTTGGTATCGTCTATAACTCCTTTGCCATTTCATAGACTGCGCATTGGGCGGATCGAGTCGGCAATCTTTGTCAAGAAGACTTGGCAAAGATGGAAGCAAGTAGGGCAGAATTTGCCCAGCTAAACTCTAAGGTGGAGGCCTTGGAGGAAAAAGAAAAGAGGCAGCTCGCTATTATCCATACTTTTGAAAAGGATAAAGCCGAAGCGGCTTCATGATTAGGCCATAGAAAAAAGAGAAAATACTTAGCGGCCAAGGCAGTTCAGAGGGCTCTCTTGACCGCTAAGGAGGATATCAAAAGACGGGACGACTCTCTAGCAGTTTGAAGAAGGAACTTAAATCTGCTCAAGATGAGCGTATTGACGCCCAATGGAATCTGATGTTGAAAGTTGCGGAACTCGCCGCCATTCAAGTTGAGCTAGAGGAACTCAAGGGGGAGCGTGATACACTTAAGGAAGATTTAGCTTCCAGACAGAGGACCCCTAAATCCGACTCGCAAGAAATGAAAGACCTAATTGAACGAGCGGATAGATTGGAGAAGGAGGTCGCTCGGCTTAGGGAGAAAGCCAAAGAAGGGGCCACCCGTATTTATTCTGTAGTGCAGCAGGTGGGTCCCCATGTTCCTCCTACGGACGTTTTATCTATGGGGCTTGCTGGAGTTTTGAAGAAGTTTATGGAGCTAAAAGAATTGCAACTTATAAAGACTCCAGAGGCTCCTGTCCCAGCCCCTTTCGAACCTCCAACCCAAGTTCCCCCAGAAGCGACTGACCGCCCTGAGGGTCCTAGTTCTTAGGAATTTTTGAGGACATGCTCTTGTAAATACCTAGTTACTTGGAATGTACTTTCAATTTACATGAATGAAACACAAACCTCTTTTTTGGTGAAGCTTTATTCCCGTGTGATGGTTTTAACCATTTTAAGAAGTCCTTCGCAAGGTCTTTTTTTTCTTCACTAGGCTTGTAAATCAGGCTTCATAGCAGGTTCTTCTTTTCTTAGTCCCATCTGGGGACTTTGTTTTGTTGGGTAAGACCCTTGCTTTTGTAAATGAGATTGTTGCCTTATATTCCGATCGGGATTTTTGTCCCTTGTTTCAGGATGAGATTATCCTTGTAGGATAATTCCGACTCATCTTTTAGGAATGGGATTTTCACCTCATTTTTGTAGAGAATGGGATTTTCACCTCATTTTTGTAGAAAGGGTTTAAGCTTTATTCCATGGAACATTTAGGAGACGATAACAGGATTCACTGATAATAGCGCCGCAAGTGTTCAGCATGAAATGGACGCTTGAGCCTTTTTCCCTCCATATTTACCAGATAATAGGTGCCTGCTCGGACAATTTTCTGTATGACCTAAGAGCCTTCCCAATTAGGAGTTAGCTTCCCCGTTCGGCTGTTGTTTCCCTGAAACTCGTTTTCTCTTAGGACTAGGTCGCCGATTTGGAAGAAGACTCTTTTTACCATTGTGTCATAGAACCTTTTTACTCTCTGGCGATAGACGGCTGCCTTTGTTTCCGCAGCTTCTCTTCGCTCTTCAAGTAAATCAAGCTCCGCTCGGAGATTCCTCTCATTTTCTTCTGATGCGAAAATTTGTTGTGTCCGTAGAGTAGGCATTCCTATTTCTGCAGGGATAACGGCTTCTGCCCCATAAGTGAGAGAGAACAGAGTTTCTCCTGTAGGGGTTCTTGTGGTTGTCCTGTAAGCCTAGAGGACGCTCGGAATTTCTTCGACCCAGTTAGTTCCTTGTTTAGAGACCCGGGTTTTGAGAGCTTGGAGTAAGGTGCGATTGGTTACCTCTATCTGGCGGTTGGCTTGGGGATGTGTCACCGAAGTTAATCTGGATTCAATTCCGAGCTCTGAACAGAAGCTTTTGAAAGCCTTGTTATCAAATTGTTGCCCATTATCAGAAATGAAGGCGACCGGAATTCCGAATAGACAGATAACCGTTCGCCACAAGAATCCCTGACAAGCTTTTTGCGTGATTTTGGCTAAGGGCTCAACTTCTATCCATTTGGTGAAGTAATCGATAGCTACTATCAAAAACTTCAGTTGTCGAGTTGACGTGGGAAATGGCCCTAGGAGATCAACTCCCCAGATAGCAAATGGGCAAGGGCTGACAATTGGCGTGAGCAGTGTTGGAGGCCGTCTTTGAATCTCGGAATGCCGTTGGCAGGCATCACATTTTCGGGCGAACGCCACTTCATCTCGAGTTAATGTTGGCCAGTAATAGCCCTGTCGCAGGACTTTGTAACTTAAGGCTTTGCCTCCTATATGTCCCCCTCTAATACCCTCATGAATCTCTTGTAGGATATAGTTTGCTTCTGTGGGATGCAAACACCGTAAGAAGGGTTGCGTATAGGACCTCTTATATAGATTTTCGCCAATGATGGTGTATTGAGCAGATCTGTAAGAGATCCGTCTGGCTTCTATCTTATTGGATGGTATAGGTCCACCTTGCAAGTGGTTTCTAATGGGATCCATCCAACTTGACTCTTCTGCCGTATTTTGTACCTCTCCTTCTAATCCCTCAATAGTTTTTGTAGGAAGGTATTGTAGGTTAAAGGAAGATTTTGCATCGCCGCTAGGCGTAGTGGCTTTTTTAGACAAAGCTTCGCTTCTTCATTTCGTGTCCGACAGATTTTTTCAATCTGGAAATGAGCGAAGTAAGGGACTATTTTCTTTACCACTGTTTGGTATTTGATCATGTTCTCCTCCTTTGCTTTAAAGTTGCCCAATGTATGGCTAACGACCAGCTGTGAATCCGAATATACATGTAGGCGTTGAATTCTGATCCCTCGGGCCAAACGCAATCCTGCGATGAGGGCTTCATACTCGGCCTCATTATTGGTTGCTCGGAATTGAAACTTAAGAACTCTTTCAGTTTTCCATTTGGAAGGAGAATAAAGGACGAATGCGGCACCCGACCTTTCTTCAGTTGCTGATCCATCAACATATAAGGACCATGGGACGCTAGGGTTCTCTTCTGGATATTCTGGCGGAACTTCATCCTCATTTGCGGGAATGGTCAATTCCACAATAAAATCCGCCAGAACTTGAGCCTTGATTGTCGTTCGGGGTTTATAGGTGAGATCAAACTCCCCCAACTCTATTACCCACTTGGCTAGATGTCCGGAGTTTTCAGGCTTATGGAGGATTTGCTTGAAGGGCTGATCCATTAACACCGTAACTTGGTGCGCTTGAAAATAAGGCCTCAATCTTCGTGCGGATGTGATGAGGGCGAAAGCCAATTTTTCAAGTGGTAGATATCTTGATTCTGCATCGTTAAGGATCTTACTTGTGTAATAGACTGGCTTCTGAATCCCTCTATCTTCCCTTAAAAGTACTGACCGCATTTCGAGGAGCAAATGGCCAAGTAGATATAGAGCTCTTACCCTACTTGTGGCTTAGCTAACAGCTGAGGCGATCGGAGATAATCTTTAAGCTCTTGAAAGGCTTTCTCACATTCCTCTGTCCACTCCATTTTCGGTGCTTTTCGCAAGGCTTGGAAGAGTGGGAGGTTTTTCTCTCCGTCTTTAGAGATAAATCTCCCCAGAGCTGCTAGGCGTCCATTAAGCCGTTGTATCTCTTGGAGGCTTTTGGGTGATCCCATATCAAGGATGGCTTTGACTTTTTTTGGATTCGCTTCTATTCCTCTTTGGGTCAGTATAAATCCGAGAAATTTCCCTGACCGGACGCCAAAAGCACACTTGTTCGGATTTAATCGCATATTGTAAGTTCGAAGCGACTGAAAGGCCTCTTGTAAATCCGTTAGGTGTTCGTCGGTTTTTCGGCTCTTCACCAGGATGTCATCCACATAAGCTTCAACATTTCTGCCAAGTTGCTCTTTGAAAACCGTATTCATGAGCCTCTGGAAGGTGGCTCCGGCATTCTTTAACCATAACGACATTACTTTATAGCAATAAGTTCCTGTGCTTGTAATGAAGGATGTTTTTTCCTCGTCATTCTTGGCCATTCGGATTTGATTGTAACCTGAAAAGACATCTAAAAAACTCAGCATTTCGTGCCCCACTGTGGAATCAACCAAGCCGTCAATTGAAGGTAGAGGGAATGAATCCTTGGGACAAGCTTTATTCAGATCCGTGAAACTACGCACATCCTCCATTTTCCGGTTGGCTTTTTTACTAGAACCACATTGGCCAACCATTCTGGATAGTACACTTATCGGATAAACCCAACCTTTAAAAGGGTTGACACTTCTTCTTCTGTGGCCTTCTGCCTCTCTTGTGCGGAATTTCTCTGTTTCTGTTTTACAGGCTTGAACGACTGATCTACGTTGAGGTGGTATTCAATGACATCACGTTTTACGCCTGGCATATCTTCTGATGACCAGGAGAAGAGATCAGAATTGGTCCTTAGTACCACTATGAGACTTTCTTGTTGTATCGTTGTCAGCTCTGCACCAATCCGCACTGTGCGTTCCATCCTAGTTGTGTCTAAGGGAATCATAAACAATTCTTCAACTGGTGTGGGCCGAAGCTCCTCATCTTCCCGTTCGGCAATCTTGTTGATCAACATGGCTTCTGAAACTTTTGTTTTGCCTCTATCTAAAGCTTTTCCCTTGAGGGTTGCAACATAACATTGTCGTGCCAAGGGTTGGTCTCCTCTTACCTCTCCACTACCACTCTCAGTCAGAAATTTGAGTAGAAGATGGTAAGTAGAAATTATAGCCTTCAAGGCGTTGAGGGTTGCCTGCCAAGGATAACGTTATAACTTGAAGCACAACGCACGACTAGAAAATTCGTTGTTACTGTTGATGATCTGGGTGACTTCCCTACTGTAACTGGTAAGGAAATCATTCTTTCTGGCTGTATCACCCCTCCGGAAAACCCTATCAAGGATGACTTTACGGGAAGCAAATTATCTGCATCATATCTCATTCGTTCAAAGGCACTCCAAAAGAGAATGTCAACAGAGCACCCACTGTCTATCAGAACTCTCCTCATTTGGAAACAGGAAACTATGATGGCAATGACTAAGGCGTCATCATGGGGGTGGCGAACCCTGCTGACGTCATTATCATAAAAAATGATGGGAGCCAGAGGCGTGATCTTCTACGGGGTGTTTCGCTTTTCCTGCTTGATCCCCCACCATTCGTGCGTAGCTTTTCCGAGAGGTAGAGCTTTCACCACCACACCCTGGACCACCACTGATAAATCCGACCATATCCCCTTTTTCTTCTGCTTCTGGCTGTGACGTTTCGGGCTCCTCTTGGATATTAATATTGATGTACTGCTCCAATTGTCCCCTTCTAATGACATCTTCAATGGCGTTCATCAAATGGGTACATTTTTCCGTGCCATGTCCTCTATTTTGATGAAATTTGCAATACCTTTTACTATTCTTTTGTCGTTCGGGATTCCTTGCAGGTTTTGGCCATGTCAAGAGTTGTTGATCCTGGATTTGCATGAAAATATGGCTTCTGGTTTGATTTAGTGGGGTATGGTGGTCGTATCTGACAATTTTTTCTTCTTTTGAAGATTCTCTAGGTTGCATCACATGTCAGGCGTGTTGTTGTGGTTTCTCGCCTCCCTACTGTCCACTGGTGGCGCTTTCTTTTCGTATTTCCGGGGGCCCTTTGTTGACATTTTGATGGGCTTTTCCCTTCCGGAGTTCAACAGGAGCTCGTCGAGCCTCCTCCTCCCAACCCATATAAATTTCATCAGAATTGATGTATTTCTGGGCATGGATCATGAGGGCGGGGATGGTTTTTGGCTGATCCAAAGTAAGGGAAAAACGAAAAGGGGATTCTAGCAAACCCTCTATCAGGAAGGTTACAACCATGCGCGGAATAAGATCCGCAACGTTTGCTGCTTCATCTATGAAACGGTTTAAATAGGCTTGGAGTGTTTCCCTCGTTTGCTTAACACAGCGAGAAGGGGTAGATGTAGTTTTCTTTTGCTTTGAGTAATTAGGAAAATAAGCTAGAAAGTTATCCGCTAGAACTTGAAGGAATTGTGCTAGAGCGGAAGATTAACAAATCAGGTCTTGCACTTTTCCCTCTAAAGTGGCGGGGAAAAGCTCGACAGTAATTCCAGAAAGAAGCATCTTCGATCGGAAAGACTTCAAGTGGCGAGACGGATCAGTTTTGCCCTCGTATGCAATCATTGCCGGTGGTCGAAAACCGTCAGGAACTTGCTCTTCCAATATCTCCTTGATGAAAGGCGAGCATATATTAAGAACATGTCGTTCGGATTTCTTGTTTCCCAGCGAAGGATCCTGTCGCTGTGTTCTTCGGTCGACCGTTGGAATAGATGGGCTATTCCGTTCGGTCCTTGTTCGCTCCGCTCTTGTATGCCACTCAGTTCTTGTGGCAGCTTGTTCTCGACGTCGAACGGAGGGGGGTTCCGAGCTAGCAGAGAAGGCAGTTCTCTCTCTTCTGTTTCCATGAGTGCGAGTCCTTGTCCTCCCTCTGGTGGGATTGTTGGCACACTTGGTGGAATTTGTGTGGGAGGAACTAGTGGATGAGTTAAAGTATGAACAGCTTGAGTTATTCGTTCCAACTGCTGCTGCATGTTAAGGTAAAACTCTGGGATAGGTTCTTGGGGTGGGGCGGGAGAATTTTTCGATGGAGGTAAGATAGGTGGATTATTCAATAGAATCTCCTCATGTCCTCGGACTTCACCAGGTTCTTCAGGGTTTCTTGGTGCTCCTTGTTCTTGGATCCGTTTTGACCTTCTGGTAGTAATCATTTGGCTTTTTGTAAGGGTCCCCACAGACGGCGCCAAACTGTTGATGCCAAAAACTGGTCCACCTCACGCTTTGGCTACTGTGGCCTCGTGATCTGGTCTCAGCCTTCAACAAACAGTTGAAATTTATAGTTGGTGTGGACGATTACTTCAGCTTCTGAATGAGGAACACGGAGAATGCTTTGGAGATCCGTTCGGAATTATCCTATGAAAATCCGCTCGGAATTACCTTAGCTTTCCTTTGGGATGAACCTATAAAAGGGAGAGAAAAGTGGTCGGAATTGGGCCTTTCTGCCCGGATTCAGCTCCGATGCTTAAGTCAGAAAATTTGTAAGAAGGCAGTTTTAGACATGAATTAGCTCTTTTGGTGGTGACTTTTTTGATTCCCCCTTTTCTCCATTGTCGCTCTTCTTTTATAGTCACTTAAAGGCGGTTTAGGAAAGGCGGTGGAGTAAGGCGGTGAACGAGAAAATATCTTCTAAGGCAGTAAGAAAATATCTGCTTACTATGTAGGTGCTACGTAGGTAGGTAGAAAATATCTACCGTGTAAGTAGAAAATATCTACCTCTTGTAGAGGCAAGTGGATAAGATCTACTTACTTGTAGAAGGCGTTGGATGCGCTCTTGTCGGATGGTTATCACCTTCTTGCTTCGTGTATAATTCCGACGGACTTTTGTAGGGGTGGGCCCTCTTTATTTCTTGGACGGAATTGATACTACTGCGAAATGTAGCCCTGTGTATGACAGGTGGCCATTTAGGAAGGCGACACGTGTTTTACCAAATATTTCCGTAACATATGTGATGGCATGTCTAGCTTGAGAAAGCTTGTTTCTCTTATATGTTTAACGCCCATTGGCTTTTATTCCTCTAGTTAGCGAGAGAAGACCAAATCAATATAGTTGAAAGTGTTTAAGGGGCTCTAAGGAGTCCCGAGGTTTAAGAGGCTCTAAGGAGTCCTGAGGTTTATTCCCCTCGATTGTAAGGGGTTTCCATGCTAAAATTGTGTGTGTCTTTGATTATCATCTTGTTAGTTTTGATTTTTTACCTATTTTATACACAAGAGAAAAGGGAAAGAGAAGATCCTGGAACAGGTGCTCATTCCGCAGAAAACAGAGAAGTAAACCAGCTTGTCTGCAAGTCAACAAAGAGCTAGACAAGCCCTCTGAGATCCAGGCGGGGTCATCTGCAAGCAAACAGAGATGCAAACAGGGTTTTGGTTTTTCAGGTTAGGTTAATTGACCGGTTTGCCCCCTACATTACTTGTATATATATCATTTCATAAGGAACCAATATATATATATATATTATATTTTTTTTTTTGTGATGGTTTGCCTTAGAACTAGGGATTTGTAAAAATTTCTGGCTCCTTATCAGATGCTATGTACCCAAACGGCGTGGCTCTGTTACAATCACTGAGCACATGAAGGTATTCGATGGTACTGGAAATGTGGTGAGTCATGCTATTTATCTATGCATTTGTATCGTGTTTTGTGAAATGTTAGGGCTTTTGATGCCGTATGAAGAGGGAAGTTTCGAACATTGCAAAATATTAGTGCTTTATGATGGAGATATCATCCATACATGATGCATCTTGATTGAATGCAATGTAAGATGGTTCTCAAACAGGCTTATTGGTGCAATGGCATCCCTGTAACTTTTTTTTATTTTTTAATATTTGAACTAAATTCAACCGTTGCTGATCAAGGGAATGTGCTTAACCTAACGTGTTTACAAAATCCATGTAGAAAATGTGTGAAGAAATGCATGTTGAAGCAAGCAAAGCGCTTCGAAAGTTGAATATAATACAACATAGGTGTCGCCCAACTACCTGGCATGTTGAAGAAGGGAATAGGAATGAGTCAAATTCTTGATCAGACACTTTGATCATCTTATATATCTTCAAGAAATAATTTGTGTGCATCTGCAGTTTGCTATCCATACATTCCTTCACCCAAGTCATGTTTGTGCTGGTTTGATTTCAAGACAAGCAATATTTCACTGATGTATAAACAAATCAGTTGTGGGTTTTTGTTCCTCTGAACTGCTATAACGAAGTGTAACATACTAGTGTATTTCACTCAAACTGGCTTCCTTGGTTTGTGCTTGAGTCTATAGAGTATGGTCCTGTATTTCTTCCTGTAGAGGAGAAAACCGGTTAATTAAACCCACAGAAAAAGAAAAAGGAACTACAAGCCTGCCTTCAAACAAAGAGGTAGGTGGGATCGTCTTCATCTATGCGGGCCCGTTTGGAATTCTATTTGCTTATGTTATGCTGCAGACAGGCCCGTCTGGATCTAGACAGGCTTGTGTGGCTCTTTGTTTGCTTGTAGATAGGCCCGTCTGGATTGCAAACAGGCCTGTTTCGCTCACTGGTTTCTACAGAATATGCACCCATTCTTAGATCTTCTCTTCCATTTTCTCTTGCACTCAAAATATATATATATATATATATATATATATATATATATATATATATATATATATATATATATATATAATGTGATGGTCTGCGTTAAAACTAGGGATTTTTAAAAAATTCTAGCTCAGCATTAAGGGATTTGTGGTTAGGTTAAACCACAAGGTTGTTTCAATAAGTATGTGATTTTGGGTTAGAAGCTAAGGTTTTAATAAACATATAAGAAGAAGAAACAGGGGGAACACCGTATTTAGGGAAGAAATGGAGATTCTGCATAAAACATAAACCCAAATGAGCCTGTCTGGGGGCTAAACAGTCCCATTTGCATGAGAACAGAAACAATCAGAAAGTCGAACAGGCCCATCCAAATATAGACAGGCCCACCTACAAGCGCCCATAGAGCGAAACAAGCCAATCTCACTCCAGGCGGGACCGTCTATCACCAAGCGGGCCCGCTAAGCTCCCTGGCCGATTCCTGATGTTATTCCCCAATATAGACAGACCCGTTTAACACCGCACAGGCCCGCCTAGCTTTAGGACTGATGTAGTTTGTCTTGATCAATACCGCTAAATGTCGTAGATCTATCATGGTATCTCCAATGTGCCATGTTTATGTAAATTAACTCCAAATGAATACCAATAAGGAACATTTCACTGAACGACATGCAAAATTCACATAATTTCCACTTTGCAAAAATGTGTACAATGCAACACTCATCAAAATATCCCCAAACTTAGAGATTTGCTTGTCCTTGAAAAAAGAAACACAAAAAGTAGAGAATTAATAAGTGTGTGAATTCTAATAAGATTATACGAGTTGTGTCTACTCACGGTGGATTAGTATTTTCTTATTTCAACCCCAGATGTGCGATCAATCTTGTCATCCAAAAGTTATGTGTGACAATAAGAGGGAGAGTGATAATTCAAAAGCTAATATGTATAATTAAAAATATGGGTAATAAGTTCAGCACGTGATAAATCCTTGTCGAGTTATACAAATTAGAGGTCTAACTGGTGTATTTCATTCAAACTGACTTCCTTGGTTTGTGCTTGACTGCATAGAGTATGGTTGTGTATTTTTTGTTGTAGTGGAGAAACCGGTCAATAAAACCCACAGAACAACAAACACTACAAGTTGGCTGCAAACAGAGAGGTAGGTGGGCTCGTCTTGATCTGTGCGGGCAAGTTTGGATTTCTATTTGCTTATGTTCTCCTACAAACAGGCCCATTTGGATCCAGAGAGGCTTGTTTGGCTCTCTGTTTGCTTGCAGATGGGCCTGTATGGATTGCAAACAGGCTTCTTTCGCTCACTGGTTTCTGCAGAATATGCACTACTTGTTCCTAGATCTTCTCTTCCATTTGGATTTGCGTACAAAATAGATAACCAATCAAAGCTAAAAAGGTGATAATGAAAGACACAAATTTTGTGTGCGAGCCTTCAAAAATTGTGTGCAAGTCTTCACAAGTTGTGTGCTATGGTGCGCACATCGAGGACACTTTGATTGCGCACACAATCAAGAAGGTATTGCACACAATATCTAGGAGCACACACACGGAAAATAAAATTTTGTGTGCGAGCCTCCGTAAATTGTGTGAGCCTTCACAAATTGTGTGTGAGTCTTCATAAGTTGTGTGCTATGGCGCACACATCAAGGAAACTTTGATCAAGCACACAATCAGGAAGGTGTCGCACACAATATCTAGGAGCGCGTGCATGAAAAATAAAATTTTGTGTGTGAGCCATCGTAAATTGTGTGCGAGCCTTCACAAGTTATGTGTTGTACCACGCACATCGAGGAAACTTTGATCGCGCACACAATCTGGAAGGTGTTGCATACAATATCTAGGTGAGCGCACACAGAATATAAAATTTTATTTGCAAGCCTTCACAAATTATGTGCGAGGCTTCACAAGTTGTGTTGTGGCTCCCACATCGAGAAAACTTTGATCCCGCACATAGTCAGGAAGTTGTCCCACACAATATCTAGGTGCGCGCACACGAAAAATAAAATTTTGTGTGGGAGCCTTCACAATTTTGTGTGGGAGCCTTCACAAATTTTGTATGCCAGGCTTTGTAAGTTGTGCGCTGTGGCGCGCACATCAAGGAAACTTTGATCACACACACAATCAGGAAGGTGTCGCACACAATATCTAGGTGCGCACACACAAAAAATAAAATTTTGTGTGCGAGCCTTCATAAATTGTGTACGAGTCCTCACAAGATGTGTGTTGCGGCGCGCACATCAAGGAAACTTTGATCGAGCGCACAATCCAGAAGGTGTCGCACACAATATTGAGGTGAGCGCACACGGAAAATAAAATTTTGTGTGCAAGCCTTCACAAATTGTGTGTCAGGCTTCACAAGTTGTGTGTTGCGCCGTGCACATCGAGGAAACTTTGATCGTGCACACAATAAGGAATGCGTCACAACCAATGTCTAGGAGCGCGCACACGAAAAATAAAATTTTTTGTGCAAGCCTTTATAAATTGTGTGCGACACTTTACAAGTTGTCTGCTGTGGCGCGCACATCAAGGAAATTTTGATCGCGCACACAATCAGGAAGATGTCGCACACAATATCTAGGTATACGCACACGGAAATAAAATTTTGTGTGCGAGCCTTCACAAATTGTGTGTCAGGCTTCACAAGTTGTGTGCTACAGCACGCACATCGAGGAAACTTTGATCGCGCAAACAATCAGGAAGGTGTCACACATAGTATCTAGGTGCGCGCACACGGAAAATAAAATTTTCTATGTGAGCCTTCACAAATTGTGTGCCAGGCTTCACAAGTCGTGTGCTGCGGTGCGCACATTGAGAAAACTTTGATCTCGCACACAATGAGAAAGGTGTCGCACACAATATCTAGGAGCGCGCACACGGAAAATAAAATTTTGTGTGTGAGCCTTCCTAAATTGTGTGCGAACCTTCACAAGTTGTGTTCTGCGGCGCGCACATCAAGGAAATTTTGATCGCGCACACAATCAGGAAGGTGTCGTACACAATATCTAGGTACGCATACAAGGAAAATAAAATTTTGTGTGCGAGCCTTTACATATTGTGTGCCAGGCTTCACAAGTTGTGTACTACGGTGCGCACATCGATGAAATTTTGATCGCGCACACAATCAGGAAGATGTCACACACAGTATCTAGGTGCGCGCACACGGAAAATAAAATTTTCTGTGCGAGCCTTCACAAATTGTGTGCCAAGCTTCACAAGTTGTGTGGTGTGGTACGCACATCGAGGAAACTTTGATCTCGCACACAATATCTAGGTGCGCGTACATGGAAAATAAAATTTTGTGTGCGAGCCTTAAAAAATTGTGTGCCTGGCTTCACAAGTTGTGTGCTGCGGTGCGCACATCGAGGAAGCTTTGATCGCGCACAAAATCAGGAAGGTGTCGCACACAATATCTAGGTGCGCGCACACGGAAAATAAAATTTTGTATGCGAGCCTTCACAAATTGGGTGCCAGTCTTCACAAGTTGTGTGTTATGGCGCGCACATCGAGGAAACTTTGATCCCGTATACAATTAGGAAGGTGTCGCACACAATATCTAGGTGCTCGAACACGGAAAATAAAATTTTGTGTGCGAGCCTTCACAAATTGTGTGCGAATCTTTACAAGTTGTGTGCAGCGGCGCACACATCGAGGAAACTTTGATCGCACACACAATCAGGAAGGTGTCGCAGCAATATCTAGGTGCGCGTTCACAAAAAATAAAATTTTGTGTGCGAGCCTTCACAAATTCTGTACGAGTCTTCACAAGTTGTGTTGCGGCGCGCACATCGAGGAAACTTTGATCGCGCACACAATTAGAAAGATGTCGCACACAATATCTAGGTATGAGCATACGGAAAATAAAATTGTGTGCGAGTCTTCACAAGTTTTGTGTTGTTGCGTGCACATCGAGGAAACTTTGATTGCACACACAATCAATAAGGTGTCGCACACAATATATAGGTGCGCGCACATGAAAAAAAAAATGTGTGCGAGCCTTCACAAATTGTGTGCGAATCTTCACAAGTTGTGTGTTGTGGCGCGCACATAGAGGAAACTTTGTTTGCGCACACAATCAAGAAGGTGTCGCACACAATATCTAGGTGCGCGCACATGGAAAATAAAATTTTGTGTGTGAGCATCACAAATTGTGTGCGAGTCTTGACAAGTTGAGTGCTTTGGCGCGCACATTGAGGAAACTTTGTTTGCACACACAATCAAGAAGGTGTCGCACACAATATCTAGGTGCGCGCACACGGGAAATAACATTTTGTGTGCGAGCCTTCACAAATAGTGTGCGAGCCTTAAAAAATTGTGTGCCTGGCTTCACAAGTTGTGTGTTGTGGCGCGCACATCGAGGAAAGTTTGATCGCGAACACAATATGGAAGGTGTCGCACACAATATCTAGGTGCGCGCACATGAAAAATAAAATTTTGTGTGCGGGCCTTCACAAATTGTGTACTAGTCTTCACTAGTTGTGTGTTGCGGCGCGCACATTGAGGAAACTTTCATCGCGCACACAATCAGGAAGGTGTCGCACACAATACCTAGGTGTGCACACACGGAAAATAAAATTTTGTGTGCTAGCCTTCACAAATTGTGTGCCTAGCTTCACAAGTTGTGTGTTGTGGTGCACACATTGAGGAAACTTTGATTGCGCACACAATCCGGAAGGTGTCACATATAATATCTAGGTGTGCGTACACGGAAAATAAAATTTTGTGTGCGAGCCTTCACAAATTGTTTGCCTGTCTTCACAAGTTGTGTAGGAGAATGTATATTTAAAAATGTTAAATTATTATTTAACAAATGTTTAATATCAAATTGAGTCTTAATATAATAATAATATAAGTAAATAATTTTATTAAGTTTCTAAATATTATATAAATTTTTTAATCTAATAAATTAAAGTTAAAAGTGTTGAGACCGGCATTGGCCGGTCACAACCCCCCAAATAAAATACCTTGGGGTAACCCCCCAAGGTATCCTAGAACACACCCATTAGACCTCAAAAGATGCATTTGAAGTGTTACATCTTTTACACAATAAGACCATTAAAACTAATAGCATTCTCTCAAAACATAATGATTAATTTAATTAATTATATATACTTAAAAGATGCTATTGAAATGTTACATCTTTTGACTAAAAGCTACAACTTAATATTAACATTCTATATAATATCTCATTATCACTTTTATTATTAGAAGCTAAAACTTAAATTCGATCAAGCTTTAAAATTATTAAATTAAACTATATATAACTTGATACGGATGAAAGTTGTAGGACATGTGGCATTAATCCAAGCAAGCCACTTGACAAGGTAACAAGGTAAGATCTCCTAGTTCCGACACATTGGCCCAAGATGGATCATCCCGATATACCCCACTCATCCGGATCGACCCAAACATGATATGATATGTCTTACCGGTCCAATATACAAATCAGATATATCAAGGACCATGGTAGGACTCATCGGGATCGGAAAAGGCTCCACCAAACCAACACGTATCAATCAGAAAAGGTACTTTTAGACTGAAGGTCATTCATATACATCCCAAAGATCCTAGAAGAAATACATACAAATGTACTGGTCTTCTAGAAAGTTATTTGGAGGCGGCATTTCAGACGGTTAGCTGGAACTTAGCTGGCCCTTAGCTGGCACTTAGATAGGCAGACAGCTGGCAGACACGTGACTAAATTAAGAAGCGTGCTCAACACGCAACCCGAGCCTATAAAAGGCAAGGATCACAACTCATTCAGACAAGTCGATTCCCAGCAGCGAAGCTCTGCCCAATCGGAAACAGGATTCACTCTCTCTCCCCTCTTCCTGCTTTCCATTTGGGGAATTCTTGTAAGAACTCTTGCACATTTAATGATTCATAGTGAGATCTCTCTTTCCCGTGGTTTTTTTCCCCGTTGATTAGGGGTTTTTCCACGTAAATCTGGTTTCATTCTTCTTCTGTTTGGATTCTTATTCGATTTCCCACTAAGATAACCTCCCAATCAATATAAATTCAATTGTTAGGTTGAAATTGGATCCTCAATCCGATTTTAGCTCTAACAATTTGGCGCCATCTGTGGGGAAGGCTTTGAGCAAAAAGTCCATGGCTACCACATAGAGGAAATCGAAGAGATTCCAAGCACATGAGGGAGGAAAAGGAGCTTCAGCAACCGTTCCAGTTGAAGATGTGCCACCTCCAGGAGCTAAGGTCCCTCCAGCAAACATTAGAGTTTAGAATGATGCTGATTGCGTCAGAAGGATGGCGCAGGAGATCGAAGAGTTGAAGCAGGCTCAACAGGAAGCACGTCAGCGAGCTTCCCAAACTATTGTTCCTTATGATGCACAACCCCTCAAGGAAAGTGAGGGAAGGAAGGCAGCTCACTCTCCCAGACACCAAACACATTCTCCCATGAGACACCGAAGAAAGAGGGAAGTCTCCCGTTCTCCTTATCGGTTGACAGATCGGAGGCGCAGAGCCCGATCGCCAACACACCGATTCCGGGGACGATATCATTCACCAGATCAATATCATTCCCCTCACGACCGTTCTCCACATCGTCATCATTCCAGACACCGATCTTCTAGACATGATTCACCATATCACCGTCATTCATCCCCACGGCGATACATGTCTGAAAGGAAAAGAGTTCAATAACTTGTCACACATGTCACTTCTCCCTTTATAAGGGAAATTTGGGAAGCCCCCTTCCCTGAACATTTCAAGCCCCCAAATGTTGGTCATTATGATGGGACATCCGACCCCTAGGGACATTTGGAGAGTTATCGTGATGAGATAAAGGTCAATCGAACCACTGAGGCCGTCATGTGTCGAGCTTTCCCTTGAACACTCATCAATGACGCACATGATTTGTTTAGTGGAATTCCCCCAGGAACTATACATAGTTTTCAACAACTTTCTGACATCTTTCTTTGCACCTTTGCCAGCAACAGGAGATTGAAGAAAAATCCTATGATGTTGCTAGGATTCAGGCAAAGACCAGAAGAGAGCCTACGCGGTTATTATAAGCCGCTTTAACAAGGAGATCAATGGCATGGTTGACATCAACTCTGCGATAGTTGTGGGAATAACTGTAAAAGGATTAAAGGATGGATCCTTTAAAGACTCCCTGACTCGAGAGCCTCCAACTGGTCTTTCAGACTTCCAAGCCACAACTACAAAATACATAGCCTCTGAGGAGATGAAGGCTAAGTGGCAAGAGAGTGACTTCTTGCAGATGGAGGAAAACCGTAAGAAGAATCATCACCCACAACCGTACAAAGAATGGAAAGAAGGACCTCCGAGAAGCGATAAACCTTGGAGAGAAGGAGGCCGGAATCCAAATCGAATGGATCGGTTTGAGGAAAGAAGGCCTCCACAACATCTAAGATATGATCCTGAAAAGGCAGAGAAGTATCATAACTACTACATTCTCAACACCTCTCTGGAAGACATTTTGTCCCAAATTCAGGATCAGAAGATGTTGAAGGCCCCACAACCAATGAAGGACAATCCAAAGAGAAAGAAGAGTAAAAAATTCTGCAAATTTCATCAAGATAAGGGGCACCTTACTGAAGACTGTATCCAATTGAAAAATGCCATTGAAGGCCTTCTCAGGGAAGGCAAATTGGATCAATTTCTACAAAAGGAGCAAGAGCTGGATACAGAACATATCCCACCTCCGCAACACATTATCCCAAGCGATACACATGTGATTGTCATTGTTGGAGGTCCAGGGTGCTGCGGAGAGAGCTCAAAATCAAGGAAGAATTATGTGAGGATGGTGGGATCCGTACAAAATGTCACATCCTTAAAGAGGCCCCGCACCCCCATACAAATCTATTTCTTAGATGAAGATCTGAAGGGTGTTCACCACCCCCATGATGACGCTCTTGTGATCACAGCCCAGATCGGAGTCTTCACTGTTGAGCGAGTTCTTATCGATACTTGGAGTTCGGTAGATATCATATTCTCTTCAGCTTTTGATAGAATGAAATTTCCAGTTGAGAATCTGAAACCAATCAAGTCTCCTCTCATTGGGTTCAATGGCAGTCCCCTACAACTAGACATTATGATCGCTCTCCCTCTAACTCTTGGCACTCCCCCAAGAACTACCACAGCTCTCATTAACTTTTTGATTGTCCGATGCCCCTCGAGCTACAAGGTCATCATAGGGAGGCCATCGATCAATCAGTTGAGAGCTGTACCTTCAACTTACCATATAATGATCAAATTTCCCACTTCCAATAGTTGCGGTGAAGTGGAAGGCAACCAATTGGCCTCTCGCCAATGCTATGCTACCATGCTTAAAGGTCATGGTGAGGGGAGTAGCCGATCTGGGGAAGCACTTACTATGGAGGACATACAGCATGAAGATGACGAACGGGAGAAGCGACGTCCCACTTCGGTTGAAGAGTTAAAAGCCATACCTTTGAAAGAGGAACAGCCGGAACGTACTATACAAATAGGAGCAAATCTCCCATCTGACCAGCAAGAAAAAATACTGAGTCTTCTGAGGAGCAATTCTGTTATATTTGCTTGGACAGCTGAAGAGATGCCAGGAGTCCCTCGAGAAGTCATTGAACATCGACTCAATGTCAATCCAGGGCACAAACCAGTCATACAAAAGCAACGAAGTTTCGCTCCTGAACGCCTCCAAGCTGCCCAAGAAGAAGTGGAGAAACTTTTAAAGGCAGACTTCATTCGAGAGGTGTATTACCTTGAGTAGTTGTCAAATGTTGTACTGGTAAAAAAATCCACAAGAAAGTGGAGGATGTGTGTGGTACTGATCTCAATAAAGCATGCCCTAAAGACTACTACCCTCTGCCTCTCATCGATAACTTAGTAGATTCTACATCAGGGTATGAAATGCTAAGTTTTCTCGATGCATATTCTGGGTACAATCATATCCGAATGGCAGAACCCGATGTGGAGAAAACTTCCTTCATCCCCGGAAGAGGAATGTACTACTATAAAGTCATGCCATTTGGTTTAAAAAATGCTGACGCTACTTTTCAGAGATTGGTAAACAAAGTCTTCAAAGATCAGATCGGGAGAAATGTAGAAGCACATATTGATGACATCTTGGTGAAAAGCGATAAGGCCGAACGGGCCGATCTGCAAGAAACTTTTGCTGCACTTCGGGCACACGGGATGAGCCTTAATCCCAACAAATGTACGTTCGGAGTTCGATCTGGAAAGTTTCTAGGTTTCATGCTCACACATCGGGGAATTGAAGCAAATCCGAAGAAGATACGAGCAGTCCTGGAAATGAGATCCCCAAGAACAATCAAAGAAATATAGAGACTTAATGGCCAAATGGCGGCCTTGGGGAGGTTTATTTCGAAGTCTGGAGAGAAGAACCTTCCTTTCTTCCGGGCGTTGAGAAAAGCTCCCAAGGTTGAATGGAATGAAGAATGTGAAAAAGCATTTATACAATTGAAAGAATACTTGGAATCACCAGCTTTGTTAGCAAAGCCACAACCAGAGGAAGAGCTTTATCTTTATTTGTCTGTAACTGATGCCGTTTCCAGCTCAGTATTGGTAGAGGTTGAGGATAATTTGCAAAAACCAGTATATTACACAAGCAAGGTCCTCACCGATACCGAATCAAGATATCTCACTCTTGAGAAACTAGCCTACGCTTTAGTGGTTTCTGCTCGTCGACTCAGCCCTTATTTTCAGTCACATCGGATAAGGGTGTTGACCGATCAGCCACTAAAGCAGATCTTACATCAGCCGGACACATCGGGACACTTAGCCCGATGGGTACTTGAACTTGCAGAGTACGATATCAGTTATGAACCACGTACTTCTATAAAGGCACAAGTACTTGCAGACTTCATTGGAGAATTAACTACTACTACTATGATGATCCCTTAAATACCAAACTGTCTGAAACCAAGAGCGACCTTTCTTCCCAATGGGTCTTGCACACAGACGGCTCCTCCACGGGAAACAGTTCCAGGGGAGGACTGGTCCTGCAATCACCATCAGGATGGAGCACTTCTACTGTTCTGAAATTTGGTTTCAAGGCGACCAATAATGAAGCTGAGTATGAGGCTATGTAGTTGGGTTGCAGTTAGCACGCGGTCTGGGAGTACAGAATCTAAAAGCTAACACTAATTCTCAGTTGGTGGTAGGTCACTTAAATGAAGAATTTGAGGCAAGAGAAGATCACATGATCAAATATAAGTCTCTATTACAGAAGCTTACCGCAAGCTTTGAAGAATGTCACATCTCCAAAATCCCCAGAGCGGAAAATCAGAGGGCCGATCTCGTATCTAGGTTAGCCTCAGCAAACGCCAATGTTGAACAACCAGTAAACACTCAATACTTGGCAGCCAGAACAATTGATTGTCGACCATCTGAAGAACTTATGGATATCGACCAGGAGCCATGTTGGATCGATCCGATCCTGAATTATTTGAAAAATGGAATTCTCCCACAAGAGTCCAAAGGAGCTCTAAGAATCACCATCAGAGCTTCCCGATATAGTGTGGTGGATGGACAACTCCATAAGAGATCCTACACCCTCCCACTGTTGAAATGCCTCCGGCCCTCTGAATCAGAATATATCCTTCGAGAAATCCATGAAGGGATAGCGGGGGATCATTTAGGAGGAAGAGCATTGAGTCACAAAATTCTGAGACAGGGATATTATTGGCCAACCTTGAATAAAGATGCTATTGAATTTGTCAAGAAGTGTGACTCTTGTTAACGCCATTCCAATATTCAGCGGCGTCCCTCGGATACCACTCACCGCAGTTGTGAGTACAAGGCCTTTTGCTTTATGGGGAGTAGATATACTTGGGCCTTTGCCTGTAGCTGTCCGGCAGATGAAATTCTTGATTATGGCGATCGACTATTTCACTAAGTGGGTAGAGGCAGAACCACTAGCGTCGATCACAGGAAAGGCTTGTCAGAGCTTTATATGAAAATCTATTGTTTGCCGTTTCGGCTTACCCGTGGCTTTTATCGACAACCCAGCTTTCAAGAAGTTCTATACAGATCTTGGCATAGAATCAAGACTGACTTTTGTCAATCACCCACAAGCAAATGGACAAGTGGAAATGACTAACAGAACTCTCCTTCATAGTCTGAAGATCCGAAATGGGTCAAACTGGGTAGAAGAAATTCCAAGTACTCTATAGGCATATCGGACGACTGCTCGAACCCCGATTGGTGAAACTCCGTTCGCATTAGCGTTTGGAGTTGAAGCTGTACTCCCGGCAAAAGTCAATTTGCCCACACCAAGAACACAATTGTTCGATTCAGAAAGCACTGAAGAACAGCTTCGGGCCAAACTAGATCTTCTTGAAGAAAAGAGGGATTGTGCTAATGTTCAAGCAGCAGCATACCGACAGAAAGTCAAGAGATATTATAATGCCAAAGTAAAGGAGATGACCTTCCAGGTCGGAGATCTTGTGCTGAGAGAGAATATCTTCCAAGGCAACAAGAGCCGAACGGGGAAGCTAAATACCAATTGGGAAGGCCCCTATATTGTGCAAGAGATTGTAAGGCCAGGTACATACTGGCTCTCAAAAATGGATGGACGCAGACTCAAACGCCCATACCATTCAGAACATTTACGGAGGTACTATCAATAAAGTCATTTGCTTCCCATATATCTATACTTTCTTCTTTTTTACTTTGTTTCTAGAAAAGTTCATTTAACAACGAAGAAAAAGGAAGTCAACGCCAACAGACCATATCGGTCCCAACAGACCATATCGGTCTCAACGGATCATACCAATCTCAGCGGACCATATCGGTCTCAACGGACCATACCAGTCCCGATAGACCATACCGGTCTCTACGGATCATACTGATCCTAACGGACCATACCTGTCTCAACAAACCATACCGGTCTCAACAGACCATACCGGTCTCAACGGACCATAACGGTCCCAAGAAATCAGTGGGTTATACCAGTCCCATAAAGAAGACGATCATACGGATCCTTCGTTATCAAAGGTTATCCCAATCAGCTACAATGACAAACCATACCGGTTCTAAATAGAATTGACCAAGTCGGTTTACTACTACAACTAATCGTATCAAGAGTCATCACACGAACCTATCACATCTGCGAAATTACATCAACCTCATACAAGCAAGGTGAAGAACTATATTTTAGCAACAATATAACAACTTATCACCTTGGAAGGAAAAGAGCGGAAAAGATTCATTCAACGCAAGGAGACTGAAGTGCTTCAAACACGAAATGACCAAAAAGAGACGTATTGACAGAAAAAGAAATTCATTGATCAAAAATACAAAAGTACAATGGAAATATAGGAATTATGAAGAATCAGAGGAATCAGAATCAGAGACGGGATTTGGAACTTGAGCAGGAGAAGCCGCAAGCGCCGACGCCTTCTGACACCTATTATTCCCAAGAATGTGAACTTTAAAATATTCATCCTTCCGTAGGACGAAAACAAGGAGATCTCCTTCTTCTAATCAATGACCTCTCACGAAATCCTCCCAACCATCGGTAAAACGAAAATCTCCAAGTTCCATCGACAGCGACAACATCATTGACCAAAAATTTCCACTGGGACCGCACAGTCTAACCGGCCCTTCCTCAAGGATCCCCAAATGACCTTGAAAAGCCCTCGGAATCCATAAGCGGCGGAAATTATCCCCGGCATAGAAGAACTTGATGAAGAAAGGACAGCTATTATCACCCATGACGAATGGAAGGATGACCCAAAGGAATCATCACCGTCTCTATTTAGTATTTATACTTTGGTTTCTGCAAAAAATCAGGAGCAATCAATACTACAGCCAGAATGCTAAGAGACACCAGACGCTTTGTTCCAAGCCAACAAAAATGCCTTTTGACCCCTTGAAGCGAATGATTCATTAAAACTACCTTGGAAACACACCGAAATTCAAGGCTCAATAAAGGGAAATAACTGCTTCTGTTTCCAAGAGTCATTTAAATCGAATCGCCGCAAGAACGGAGAACTCGTCCCCTTACAACACTTTTCTATCTGTTCACATGAGAGGATCCAAGAAACATATCCGATCCGATGAAGACATCAAAACAGCAAACATCATCCGATCAGATATAGAGTCTTGAGGATGGATCGACATCCAAAACATCATCGGATCCAGTATGGATTCTTAAAGACGAATCAAAATTTAATGAGTCATTCTTTAGCGAATATTGAAGATAAATCGGACAACAATTCCATTCATTTCCGAGAAGGAAGAGAAAGAAGGAAAAAGAAACAGAAAGACAGACAGAATTTTCTTACAAAAGATATCGTCGGAACAAGGTTTGAGATTATGGACAAGTCTTAACAACAAAATGAGGAATCCCAAAAATGACTACAAGGTTATCCTTTAAACAAGGTCCCAACTCCTTAGTCTAGCTGCACTTTTCTACGGGCCTCCGTGCGTCGCTTTGCTTCCAGAGCATCTTCGGATTTCTTCGCCCGATCATTCAAAATCCTCTCCTGGACCGCCTTCAGCTCTTCGATTTCGCTTCGGAGCAGTCTAACTTCAGGTCGATCTAGCAAAAAGAAAGAAAAAGAAAAAAGAATCAGAATAACTTTCAGAGAGATAGAACCAGAGATGAAGAACCATTGATCTACTGATTACTTCTACGACACCCGATGCACAATGTGTTGAGGGCGGACTGGAATCCTAAGTCTCTAAAATCAACAACAACTAACTCAGCGACGTCAGCATTAAAAAAAATGGAATGCTAAAATATAAGCAAAGGGGGATGAAAAGATTCCAGCTAACCTTCCCTCCTATGCACAGCGGTGGATATGTCACCTTGATCGTTTCCCGAAGCTATCTCTCCGATAGGGTTAACAGAAGTGGCTTTGATCAAATAAAAGAAAGAAAAGTGAAGAAGCATTCAATTGAATATCAGAAAAAGTAAAATTTGAGCATATCAGCTGTTGCATCGTCTTCGATCTCGATTACAGCTTGGAGAGTTTCACTGGGAGGGATGCATCCTCTCTTTTCATGGATCGGCTCTGGACCCGGTATTACTGCCTCAGGGATCACATCCGGACCCAGTGTAACCATTTCACGTTCTGGAGTTTTTCCCTGATCTGATATAGTCGACAGAGGGATTACCTTATCGGAGGCATCCCTTTCCGAAGAACCTTTAATTTGAACCTCCTTCGGGCAAGGCACATCAAGCCTCACTTCTTCAGGAACAGAGTCTTTCTCTCCTTCATCCCCTCCTCGACACTTGTCAAAGTACATCTCCACTGCTTCATCATAGGGGGTCCGATAAAAGTTCACCGAAGGGTCGACGGAGTGGATACAGCTCAAAATTGAATAGACTTCTTATGATACTCTGCGAACTTCATCATCAGATAACTCTCTTTTTTCTGCAGCAGCGAGCTTCTCCTCCAACTCAATGGATTTTTTCCAACTATTATTAAGATCTGATCATAAGGATGACAGTTCCTTGTCGGTATCATCCTTCAACTGTTGTACACGAGACACATCATCTTGGGCATGAGAGAGAAGATTATCTTTGGCTTTCAACTGTTCAGACAAGAGATCTTCATCTTCTTTCAGTTTACTGACCGATTCTTCGGCAGCTTGGAACTTTACTATCAAGACACCCTTCATTTCTCTTTAAGTAGAGATTTCCCGCTAGAGCACAGACAGTCTCTCAAAAAGTTTTTCCTTTTCATTAACAGCAAGATTTTTCTCACTTTTGGATTGATCCAGATCCTGTCTTAAAGCAGCAACGGTTTGTTCAAACAAAGAAAGAGTGGCCTGCAAACTCTCATAATCAATCTTCAATGTAGCATTTGCTCCTTCGGATCTTCCTAATTCAGCAGTAACGGAGTCCTTCTCTCCATTCAGCTTAGCGATTTCAATCTCTATGAGAGAAAGGCTTTCCCGCAGCTTCTTATTTTCTTCTTCCAATTTGGAAATGCGAGCCTTTATCTCGGGATCTCCTTGCTCGCATAATCTTGCAACTCGTTCTCCCCATAGAGCAGTCTGCAAAAAGGACTCTCATTTAAAGAAGCAAGGTATAAAACTGCACTATCAGCAGATGAGGAAGTTAAAAACATACTGAAGCAAGGGACAAACGAAAATGGGTCCAGGACTCATCCAGACTGAATTTGATGAGATAAGTATTGACATTATCTTCCCGCCAGGAACGAAGAGAACTTCTAACAAGTCTAATATCGACAGGCAAGGCCTTATCTCTCCGATGAATCATCCCACGAATCCCAGGTCCTTGAATATTTAGACCACTGACAGAAGAATCTACAACTCTTACCACCCCTGAAATCAAAATAAGAAGGATGAATCAGTCAACACCTAGGAGGGTCAAGCAGAAGTCAAGCAGTAAAACCACAACGAGAGACACCAGAATAGTACCTCGCCCTCGACCGCTACCTGGTCCCACCTCCGTAGAAGTATTTCCTTCCGATCTACGAGGTTCACCTGATCTGCAAATAGCCAACAAATCGGGAATCTGAACATCAGAACCCGATGTAATGGAGGGAGGATGAGGCGGGACAATGGATACATCGAAAATTGAGGCATCGGAATCCGATATGACAGGAAGAGAAGAGGAAGAGAAGATAGGTCTTTCTTGAATGGGACCAGTCGAGACTCCAGCGACTACCCCTGATATAGCTTGCACAGGGGGAACGAAACCAGAATCGAATTTCTCTGCAGCCTTCACTAACCGCCTTCTCTTAACGATTGGAGTATCAATGGGAACAGGAGGAGGAAGGCTAACACAATAGGAGACACTACAGTCTCAAAACTAATAGCATCATCAGGTTCAATAGTTTGGCTCGCACCAAGTTGTTAAGAAAGAACGTTATCAGATGAGGTCCTTTCGTTTACTCTTCTCTCTGGACTAGGAACCCCTTCACTTGAGGACTTCTTCCCTTTCTTTCTCAATTTGTCTGAACGAGAAATAGCCCGCATCCTCTCAGCCAGAGTCTTTGGAGCCATATCGTCATCTGGAAAAGAAAGACAAAAAAAAAAAGACCAGATCAAGATCAAACAACGGGTTGGAGTCATTAAGTGACATAACCAAGGGATTCGAAATAGCCCTACCTAAAGCTAGATAAAGTCCACACTCTTGAAGTCGTTTATCGGACAGGAAGGATTTATCTAATGGAGTATTATGGAACTCCTTGAACTTTTTCAACCATCCCTCTTCAACCGGTGTTATCTTCTCTTTGGAAGCCACGTGAGCAGGAGTGCCCCATTTGGTACTAAAACCCCAACTCTCACTGTTAGAAACAAAAAAGTATTTGCTCTTCCAATCTTTGATCGAATCTGGAACAGAACCAAGAAAGACCCTACCTTGCTTTGCACCAAAGTAAAGCCAATCGGATTGCCTATCTTGGTTAAGAGTAAAAAGGAGGCTAAATAGATGAGCAGATTGTTCAACCTGGAAGAGAATTGAAACCACAACAAAACCACAAGGAATTCTCCAAGAATTTGGAGTCAACTGAGAAGGGTTTAGACTTAAATGACGAAAGATATCTACAAAGATCTGCGGAAAAGGAAATCTAAGACCGGCTACTAAAGCATCTTGATAGATGACTAAATCTCCTCCCTGAGAGGGAGAGCAAGCACGCTCAGAAAGGGAAGGAACTCTATAAGAAATGTTGGGAGGGGAAAGATTATATCTTTTCACCAAATCATCTATCTTGGCCTCAAAAAGAGTATTAACGAAAAAAGAGGAACAACGCTTCGGATCCCTAGCAAGCTTAGGCATCGTGAAAAATCAACAAGGAAAACCCTAAACGCAGAAGGTCCGAACTCGAGAAGAATGATGAAATCTCATACCTAAATGAACGAAGCCTTATGAGAATCAAAAGATCAATGGCTTTTTGAAGAAGAGACAAAGTGAACCAAATCTTCACAGAAAAAGCGCCCTTCTCGAATGATTCCTGAATTCAAATTGGTCTCCTCAATGGTACTTAAGAATCCAGCCGACGGCCAAGATTGATTCGAAAAACCGTGCAAAACCCTCCATCTAACGGTTGGGAATAGACGAGAATTCATAACGTTTTGGATTCCTGAAGCGTGGAAGACGAAACGAGGATATCATCATAAATCCTATGTCACAACAGCCCCCAGAAACCGTATTTTGACGATGAGAGAGAATGGATAATCAATGACGAACAGTAAGCCATTAAAGCCTAGGAAGCGATAAAGACCCCTTTACCCTAAAAGGAGCGCTCATGCGCGGATTCCAAAATAAGCCACACTCCTAACTTGATAGATCGGATGAAATTATAAAATTAAATATCCGAGGAAATGAGAAAAGGAATGTTGGAACAAACAAAGTCATAGAAGTCCAACACAAGAAAGAGGAGAATCATTAAATAGAAACACTGGAGCAGATATCGACATGAAAGGCTCCAGAATGATCTGATCTCAGCAATGCTTAGCTTCATTAACTCAAACAATGATCAAAGAATATTTGATCATCCTTTGAATTAATTTGCAAGCATACTTGATGGGGGACTATTGATAGGGATAAAAGTAGTAGGACACGTGGCATTAATCCAAGCAAGCTACTTGACAAGGTAACAAGGTAAGATCTCCTAGTTCCTACACATTGGCCCATGATCGATCATCCCGATATACCCCACTCATCCAGATCGACCCAAACATGATATGATATGTCTTACCAGTCCGATATACAAATCAGATATATCAAGGACCATGGTGGGACTCATCGGGATCGGAAAGGGCTCCACCAAACCAACACGTGTCAATCAGAAAAGATACTCTTAGACTGAAGGTCATTCATATCAGTCCCAGCCTTCTAGAAGAAATACATATACAGACAGCCTGGCCTTCTAGAGAAGTTATAGCTGGAGACAGCTCAGACGGTTAGCTGGCACTTAGCTGGCCCTTAGCTGGTGCTTAGCTAGACAGACAGCTGGCAGACACGTGACTAAATTAAGAAGCGTGCTCAGCATGCAACCTGAGCCTATAAAAGGCAAGGATCACAACTCATTCAGACAAGTCGAATCCCAGCAGCGAAGCTCTGCCCAATAAGAATCAGGATTCATTCTCTCTCCCCTCTTCCTGCTTTCCATTTGGGGAATTCTTGTAAAAACTCTTGCACATTTAATGATTCATAGTGAGATCTCTTTTTCCCGATGTTTTTTCCCCATTGATTAAGGGTTTTTCCACGTAAATCTGGTTTCACTCTTCTTCTGTTTGGATTCTTATTCGATTTCCCACTAAGATAGCCTCCCAATCAATATAAATTCAATTATTAGGTTGAAATTGGATCCTCAATCCGATTTTAGCTCTAACATAACTATTATAATCAGTTATCATAATTTATTGTACATATGAATTCAACTCATCCGTTTGAGAACAAATAATAAATAAATAAATAAATGGAAACTCCATGCGGCTTTTTTTTAGAATATTATAAAAAAAATATTTATGAAAATAAGTATTCTATATATTATTTATCAAAATGTGCATCGTACATAGCACCTGTGCAATTCACTTTCTTTTCTAGTTTGTGGGTCCTATATAAATTAATATTAAAAAAATTAATAATAAAAAATTAACCAACTGTGATGACTTCACATGGACTTTGGTTTTTATTTAGTGAGTCCCACCATTAAATATTATAAAAAATAAAAAAATAATGTAGCATAGGTTTTGTTTTCTAATTAGTGGGTCCCACTTTTTAGTATTATAAAAAAATTAAATAATAAATTTTTTTTTTTAAATTCGCTAACAAGCGACACCACAAGGGAGGATTCTACCACAGAATTAGCGTGTGTCCTCACCTTATGTAAAGGAGGATTCTACCACGGAATCAATCCTCCCGAATGAACACCTCTAAATAGGGGGCCTATACTACATTATGCGAGTGGAGATTCGAACTAGAGACCACCCGTCTGGCAAAAGGTAGTTGTACCGTTAGGCCAAGAGACCAGATGTGGCGAAGATGACGGGACCGGATGTGACGAAGATGACGAGACCAAAAAAAAAATAATTAATTAATTTACCAAAGGCCTCTTAACCTAGCGATACCACTATCTTAAATCAGATGGGTGGTCTCGAGGTCGAGCCTTCATTCGTGACATCTGATTCCGTGGCCCGCCCATTGAATCCTTCTTGATATCGCTTGTTAGCTAATTTAAAAAAAAAACTATTATTTTATTATGTTAACGCAAATTGCGTGAAGATCCCTTTGAATCCGGTTAACACTTAAATTTATAAGTATTTTTTGGGAAAAGACTCAAGAAAATCAAGAGAGAGGGAGATAATTAGGGAAACGAACACCAAGGTTTTAACGTGGAAAACCCCACAAATCGGGGAAAAACCACGGGTCTCCATGCTTGGAGAAATAATTTCACTATGGACGATTTCTTGGAGTACAAGAGAGGGAGAGAGAGAGAAGGTGGATGTTCCAGGAATCGTGTCCCCTTACAGGTGCGTGGTCTTGGCTATTTATAGCTCTCTGATGTGCCCTCCTTGGTTTTCCCAATTCGATTGTCAATCCTTCTAGAAGAACCTGAGGCTCCTCGGGTCTTCTCCGTTGTACAGTGCCTCGGTTTGTTCGTGAGGGCATGAGCTTCTCCTCGTAACCGTGGAGCAGGCATCTCGTAAATCCGAGGAGTGTCAGACTTGTGGGTGTCTGAAGAGGTCCCAATGAGATTATGGGGGTGAGCCTGCCTTTCATCTCGAGGAGGTCCAAGGCCGAGGGGCTGCCGCGGTAATCCGCTTGATGGAATCGAAGGTAAATCTTTTCCACGTGTCATGCTAGGTTCACTCCACGTATCCCTCCGAATTTATCCTCATCATCAGTCTCCCCCCCCCAAGTATCCTTACGCGAGCTAAGCATATAAGAGGCGGCTCGGGGAGTATGACATGAATATTCCGAGGGCTTCTGAAGGGGGTGATGTGTGAGTGCCTCGGTCATGGGTTTTGTAACGGTTCCGAAGTGAGGAACCTTTCGTTACAGGATTGATAGCATGCGGCTGCGCTGTGGGCAGGTGAGAGGTCCAGTCATTGGGCACGATGAAGGAGTGTTAAATGTTTTGCGCCCTTTTGCTTCCCCGACACTTCTTTTTCGCAGGCGCCGTTAAGGGAATGATTGCACTGATCCTGTTGATATCCCACGTGGCACTCATCCATGAAGGGTGCTTGCTGCGCGCCGATTAAAGCCGTTTCTGCTTTTCCAAGTGTTCGGTCCGGATAGTATGCAGATTGGGAGGAGGGGGGGGGTTCCGTACTGTTGGGGGGCTCCTGGGTTGTTAGGCTACTGTTGAATCGATTGGACTTATTTTTGAAAAAAGGGTCTTCGTCTCCAAGAGCCAAATTCATCTCCTTCCCCACTGTTCTAAGTTTTTTTCTTAGAGGCCCTTCCATGCTCGTCTAGACTTCGCTATTGGCTTCAGGTACGGTGTCTTCCCCTCCTTCCACTCCTTCTCCTGCTTCTTCTCCAGTCGGTTCCCCAATTTTAGCGCTTGAGACTATCACTAATGTAGTCAAGAAGCCGGACGCTTGTTCTTCCGTTTATCCAAACCTTCTTTCTCCGAAAGCGATTCATAAAATAGCCTTAGAGTATAAAATCACTGGAGTCGTCTCTTCCTTGGAATATAGAGTTTTGGCTCCTTCTGAGTGTGCGAGTTCGCCGTCTGAGGATGGTGAAATCGCGATTTATTATGACACCCTTCTCGCTGGACTTAGGCCCCCATTCCAAAAACTTTTCTTAGACATTTTTAGGAAATTTGAGGTTTGTCAATCCCAATTGGCTTCAAACTCCTCGAGATGTTTATGTGGTTTCGTAATCATCTGTTCTTACTGCAAAATCAAGCCCTCTGTTTCCCAGTTTAAGCTCTTCTTCGGTTTAAGTAGGGAGAGAAATACCAACTGGTTTTATTTTGGGGCTCGGGCGAACAGAAGGTTCCTCGGCCCCGTCCCTTCTTTCATAAGGGGTGGAAATCGAAGTTCTTTTTCATTTCTAGTAAGAAGGGTTTAGGAGTTTGGACTCAATGGGGCCCTCCCAAGCTCCTTCCCTCGGAAAAGTAGGAGTTTTCGCCCGAAGAGGAATCAGACTTTATGAAGCTTAAGGAGTGCTCGATATCCCGGTTGATAAATACTTGACTACTGAGATCTTGTAATCCTGGGACCTCTATCCGGCCCTGGGTAGGGTCTGCTTTAACTTATGTCTTTTCCTATAATCTGATATCTCTTTGTTTTTGAAACACTTCCTTCTGTTTTATCTTCCTCGACAGGGAATCCGATAGAGGGGAGGTCTGCATTGATCATTTTGTTGGCGGGGGTGAGAGCCAACGAGGTCAAATTGAGAGCAGCGAGGCTTGAAAAGAAGAAGAGGAAGACCGCAACATTAGGTGGCCAACCTCCCGAATCTTCTCCAATAAGAGGGGAAACAGCTTCGGAAAAGGAAAAGACCATCGAGGAGCCTGGGGGGAAATCCGAGGAACCTCCTCATCCGGTGACTAGGCCGGAATCTAGACGGGGCGAGGGGAAAAAGGGCGTTGAGACAAGTGCCCCTCCATGAATGGCCCTAAAGTGGAATAAAAAATCCACAGTGCTGAAGAAATCAGTTCCCCTCGTTGTTGTTCCGGAGGAGGAAGAGGAAGCTTCCATAGTTCCTCCCGTAGGGGAGGAGAATCTTTCCGAAGAGGACCACGCTCCTCTCTGTAAGCGAAGAAGGGGTATTCATGCGGTGAATAACGTTTCCCATGTGAGCGTTTCTTCCGAGCCGCTTGACTCAGGCGGCTTCCTATTGCAAGAGATCGAGAAGGCCCTGGAGGTTTCTTGCCGCAAAGAGGAGGCTGGAGCAAGCTCCATTGTTGTTTCTGAAGAGCCTCATCGCCAAGGCATAGTTCATTCCGAGAGAGGTGGCCACTTGGCGCACCACAAGCACAAGCTTGGCTGAAGGGCCTAGCAATGTAACTTCGAAGAAATGAACCAGGCCTCGGGGAACTCTTTGGGGCTTAAGTTTAATCTGTTTGATGGCCTCCTATGCCTCTATCCTGTGTTGGTGACCGTCTCTCTGGAGCTTCTTCGGACAGATGAGATCGAGTCTCGGCTGCAGTGCCTCAATGAAGTTGAATTGGCGGCCCATATGCGTTTATCTGGGATTTTGGTAAGCTTCTAAAACCTCTAATTATTAAGAATCTTTGAGTACCTGGAGCTTAAACTGTTTGTATAATTCGCACAGAGTGGGACAATGATGGATCGCGCTGCGAGCCTTCTGGAAAAGGGTAGTAGCCTCCGTACCACAGTATCGAGCTTGGAGGCTGAGAACCAGAGGCTCCAGGCTAATTTTTCCCTCCTTCTAGGAGAAAAAGACATAATCGAAGGCTCTCTTAACTCATCATCGGCGCAATGCCAGCTGTTGTGGCAGGAGAAGCTGAAACTGGAAGGGCGTGTCAAGACCCTTTCCGAGAAGGTCAAAGAGCTTGAGGATATAGTAGAGCAAATCAAGTTATCTAAGCAATCGCTTGAGGATAGGTGCCTGCAAGCTAAAACGGGTCTCTTTTCTTCAAAGGCTGAGGTTGAGAAGTTCTCCTCGGATCTGGACTGAGCTAAGGGGTCAATCATTCTCCTTCAGGGGGAGAAAGACAAGCTACTGAAGGATTTAGAGGAAAAGGATGGTTCCCTTGTCCGGGCGGGTGCTGAAAAGGAAGCTGGGGTGGAGGAGAAGGACAGAGCCCTGAAGGAGATGGCCTCCATGCAAGAGACTCTGAACCTTTGCCATGATCAGATAAAGGAGCTGGAAGCTATTTCTTCTTTTTATGGAGATAAGGACGAGGGGTACGGGGATGGCTTTCAGAAGGGCGATGAGGAGGCCTTTAAAGTTCTTCGAGAATTGGTTCTGAAGGCCGTGCCAACTGAGGTGTTGAAGATGATCTCTATAGACTTCAACATTATATCGTACAAGCAAGCCCTTAAAACCCTGGCTGGAGAGGACTCGAACGTGGAAACTGATGACGTGCTCCTGGACGATAAACCTTCTTCGGATGAGGGCGAGGAGGAGGGAGGTAAGGATTTGGGATCTTTCTTCTCTTTGCTGCCATTATGTGACTTACTCCTTTGATTATTGTAGGGCCAATTTCCGAGACGGCTTGTTGCTAGGAGATTACTTAACTACTCCGCAATGCGCCTTCGGGAGGCTGAACGTGGTGAGGCCTTTAAAGTTCTTCGAGAATTTGTAAGGCCAACTTCCGCAATGCGCCTTCGGGAGGCTGGACGTGGTGAGGCGACGAGCACCGGAGCGGGGGGGTGATCAGGAAGATTCCTTAACTACTCCTCAAGACGCCACTACCCCGATGTGATTCAAATTATGTTCTCTCTTTTTGTTTGTTAACCAAGAGGACGTGTCCAACGTTCTTGTTTTGTAACCTTTTGAATCCAAGGAATATGTAGAAAACCTTTTCATCTACTCTTTTTCGAATTTGTGATGTCGCCCGTCATAAATGGTTGAATGTTAGTGGCTCGTGATCAAAACGCCGAACCATGATTCCGAGGAGGAATCGTAGTGGTTCACGATCAAAGCACTGAACCATGATTTCGAGGAGGAATCGTAATGGTTCGCAATCAAAGGGCTGAACCATGATTCCGAAGAGGAATCTTGGTGGTTCGCGATCAAAGCGCAGAACCATGATTCCGAGCAGGAATCGTAGTGGTTCGCGATCAAACCGCTGAACCACGATTCAGAGGAGGAATCATAGTAGTTCGCGATCAAAGTGTTGAACCATGATTCCGAAGAGGAATCTTGGTGGTTCGCGATCAAAGCGCAGAACCATGATTCTGAGGAGGAATTTTGGTGGTTCGCGATCAAAGTGCAGAACCATGATTCTGAGGAGGAATCGTAGTAGTTCGCTATCAAAGCGCTGAACCATGATTCCGAAGAGGAATCTTGGTGGTTCGGGATCAAAGCGCTGAACCATGATTCCGAAGAGGAATCTTGGTAATTCGCGATCTAAGAGCAGAACCATGATTCCGAAGAGGAATCTTGGTGGTTCGGGATCAAAGCGCAGAACCATGATTCAAAAGAGGGCAACGTGAGACTCGCAGTCGAGGCGTCCCGTCATCTTTCCGAAGAGGGATGTTTAAGATATTGCTCTCGAGGGTTAGGTATGATTTATCGGAACAAAGTGCTTGAGTAGGAAAGCGAAACTTTATTGATAATACTTCCTAAGTGCTTAGGAATGAAAAGGACGCTACAGTTTCTTTCTATCTAGTCTGACGAGCCGGTAAGTGCCTGGCTTTACAACATTCTTTATGACGTAAGACCCTTCCCAGTTTGGGGTTAGTTTTCCCGTCCTGCTTTTATTTCCCTAGAATTTGTTCTCTCGCAAGACAAGATCGCCGATCTGGAAAGCAACCTCTTTTACATTTGAATCTTAAAACTTCTTCACTTTTTGGCAATAAGCCGCTGCTCTGGAGTTTGCCATGTCCCTTTTTTCCTCCAAGAGGTTCAATTCGGCCCTGAGCCACTCCTCGTTAGTTACTAGCTCGAACGCTTGCGTCCGAGAGGTAGGAACTCTAATCTTAGGCGGAATCACCGCTTCGACCCCGAAGGCCAGGGCAAATGGGGTCTCTCCTGTAGCCGTTCGGGTAGTGGTTCGGTATGCCCATAGGGCCCCTGGAATTTCCTCTACCCATAAGGAGCCATTACTGAGAACCATGGTCTTCAAACTATGGAGGAGAGTTCGGTTGGTTACTTCAACTTGCCAGTTTGCCTGGGGATGGGTGACTGAGGTGAGCTTGTGCTCAATCCCAAGCCCATCGCAGAAGGCTTTAAATGCAGAATTGGCAAACTGGCGGCTATTATCTGTTATGAAGGCGAGGGGAATTTCGAACCGGCAGACAACTGATTTCCAAAGAAAGGATCGGCAAGCTTTTTCTGTGATTGAGGATAAGGGTTCTGTCTCGACCCACTTGGTGAAATATTCAATTACGACTATTAAAAACTTAAAATTGCTGAGCCGCCACAGGGAATGGGCCAAGAATGTCGACTCCTCAGAGGGCGAACGGCCTTGTACTTATGATAGGGGTCAGGTGGGCGGCGGGTCTCCTTTGGATATTTGAAGGCCTCTGACATCTGTCACATTTCTGGATGAACTCAATGGTATCTTTAGACAAGGTTGGCCAGTAATAGCGTTGCCGAAGGACCTTGTAACTGAGGGCCTTGCCACCCTGATGATCCCCTGCTATTCCTCCATGAATTTCTTGAAGGACATAATCTGCTTCGGAGGGCCGCAAGCATTTCAGGAGAGGTAGGGAATAGGATCTTTTGTAAAGCTGCCCATCTATAATACTGAAGCGGGTGGAGCGGACAGCGATTCGGCGAGCTAGCTTGGGGTCCGATGGAAGAGTTCCATCCTTGAGATAATCCAAGATGGGATCCATCCAGCAGGGCCCTTCTTCGATGTCGAGAAGCTCTTCGGTGGGACGACACTCAATTGTTCTCGCCGCCAAATATTGGATATTGATGGGTTGCTGGATGTCCCCGTCAGATGTAGCTAACTTGGACAAGAGGTCGACTTCCTGGTTCTTAGTTCTGGGTACCTTATTGATATGAATGCTTTGAAAACTCTCATCAACTATTGTACCATAGCTTTGTACTTCACCATATTCTCCTCTCGTGCTTCAAACTCTTTGATTCTATTGCCCACTACTAGTTGTGAGTCGGTATTGACTTGCAGGTCTTGGACTCCGAGCCCTCGGGCGAACTGCAGCCCTTCTATTACTGCTTCATCTTCGGATTCATTGTTGGTAGCCTTAAAATTATATTTCAGAACCGTGGAGGTACTACAACCGGATGGGGATCGGAGGTGTAACACCCTTATCTTTTTTAGGACCCAGGTGTCACACCAGCCAGGTCAGGGAATGAACCCCGGCCTAAGGCTGTATAAAATAAGAATTTACTCAGAATCAACACTAACATTACGAAATCATAGAGTCAAATACGACATTAATATAAACCATAAAGTCTTAAAATACAACACAAGTCCGCATAGGAGTTAACAATACTCCTCAAATCATAAACACTAAACACAAATACAAGATATGGGTCAGACGGTCAGAGCCAACTAAGGTAGACAAAACCCTATCTTCCACTCTAAGCAGGATCATGTCCCTGTTTACTACCTGCAAAAGGTCATACAACAATAGGGTGAGCTACAGGAGCTCAGTGAGGTACTAACACCACTGTCAGGTATAACATACCTGTATGCCTTCAACAGTAGATAATAAAAATAAGGTAAAGTGAGATATATACTGAACGATATTAAATATGAAGACAACATGCTGATCATAGAGATGATTCATGCCAATATCCAAGAAATCAAAATGATATGCACATATGTATTTCTTTAATCATTTATCATCAGTACGGGAGATGATTTTCACATAAGTCCTAGCTGACAAACTCAAAGCCAGTAGCCTTTACAGCTGGACCACCTCAACAACCGGAAGGTTGACAATCTGTGAAATCAAATCCTCATCATCAATCATATTAATGTTATCTACACCTCTACTTCCATACTGTGGAACCAGAGTGGTAACGAGTGGACCAACTCAACACTCGATAGCTCTCCAGTCGGACCAACTCAACAACCGTTGAGCTATAAATATATATATACGTATACTAAGCACCCAATGGGTATGGAAAGGGGGTTTTATTTCCTGAAATCAGGAGGGTTTGAAAACAGATAGTTGGGCTAATAAAACAGAGTTATGAAAAAAACCACCCCTTTCCTACCTAGTATCGTACTCTCTAGCTCTATCGTAGAGCCACCTCTGGTGCAGGTATGTATGTGAGTACGGTGCAGTGCACTAATATTTCTATCAATCTATCATTTCAATTTCTGTAATATTTATGTGCTTTCCACATGCTTTCATAAATGAGTTTTCAAATACCGAAACATGATCGATAAATTCATGCTTGACCATTTACAGTATTTATGAAAACTAATAAACTCATAACATGAATTCTCAAAGAAATCAATACGATAAAAATACGAGAAGAATACGATAAATTTTCAGTTGTGTTCCCTCACCTTAGTCTGAGTAGTTCCTAAAGCTGGCTTGGTCCTTCAGTAGCAACGGCCTTGCCTTTACCTTGTCCTTTAATAATAAAAAAAATACGAACATTTTAGGAATATGAAAACCGTATACTTATCTCGTATTCTACTTAGACTCATTAAAATATGATAGTTCCATCAAATCTAAATAAAGCACAATTTCTCTTAGCACGAACTTTGTGTCTCTAATAGACTTAAAATACAGAATTGTTCAATTACAAGTCTTAGCTCTAAAAGCTTCTAACATGCTCCTTAGATATAATTAAATGCTAGACATGATCATGAAGATTTAATCCACTATAATATACTTAGATTTCCTACAAAAATTCGGCAGCACCTCCTCTATTTAGAGGGCCCCGAAAATATACAAACATTCATCCATTATAATCCAACACACTTGGATTTCATAAATTAAATCCCTACACTAACATCCAATTCCATCCCTGTAGGTTAGCATAAATTCATACAATTTATCATGCCCCTTACCAACATACAACATGCAATTATTAAACCCATAATACTTCAGTTCTACACAACCTCCCAATATCTCTAGGTTACTAATCAATCCCTTGATCCAAGCTTACTTGAAGTAAAGAGGGTGCTCGTCGGTGCTCAGATCGCCGGGGAAGGACAGAGGAGGAGCTCGAGTGGTGATAGCGGTCTTGGCGGGCAAAGGCGAGGCGGGGTCAGTGGCCAAGACCACGGCGGCGTGGGAGGGGAGCCACGCAGGCGGCTTAGATAGAGGCGCGCCGCGGTGAGAGGCGATGGTGTTGGCGCCTTGGCCGTCGGGCTGCAGCATGAGAAGGTGGAGCGGAGTGGCTGTGGCGGTCGCCGGCGCTCGCAGCTGATCGCCTGAGGTGCTGGTCAAAAAGAAGGAGAAATGGAGAGGGTGCTCACAGCTTGGTCGTGGAAGAGAAGGGGATCAAGTGCCTAGTTTCTCCTCCACTTATAGCCAAGACCTTCTCAGCCTCACGAGATCCCTGTCACTCTGAGGTGCTGCTCACCCACGAGAAAGGAGGCGACCAGATCCCAATTTCGTGGCGGTTCTTCGCGCACGCAAAGAGGTTTTCTGTCGCGTTGTGGAGGCGGTCAAATGAAGAAGGCCTGATTCCTCCTTTCATTTAATCATCGTTCAGACTATGTCTCAACTTATGTAATTAAATTTATTTTAATTATTTTAATTCACTTAACTATCTTTTTATCTCCATTAACTAACCATTTAAAGATAAGATAATGTCTCACCACGGGGACACCCGGTAGTATCACAGGTGCGCTGTAGCTTCACAGGTCGCCTCCACGAGCAGACCCAAATCCATATCTTTCGGCTTTTGACACTGCTAGTTGTGCTTTATTGGGACTCACATTCTTGTCCCGTATCTCCAACTAAATAATTGAAATTAATTAACACTTACTACTTCTTCGAATTAGTACACCGGGATTAAACTCTTCAGTCCATCTCCAAATATTTAAATAAAAGTGACCCGGCCCAATATGGCCTTCTTTAGGCCCACAGTTGCAAAGTTGGACTTCTAATCAATTCATTTCCCGATTTTCCTTAATTGTATTTTTGAAGCCATTAATCTCTTTTATGTGCTAATTAATCTCAGTAATTATTTCCAGAAATTAATTTATTTATTGGTAAAAATTCTGGGGCGTTACAGGAGGACTATCCCTGCCCCGAAATTTGCAACATTTGCCAAGCCATCAGTGTGTAAGACCCATTAGGGAGTAGAGGCGGTCTGTATCCCTGGGTGATTCGTAATCTCGAGTTCCTCAGTTTTAGTGATAGTAAGATCGGCAATGAAATATGCTAACACTTGTGCCTTAATGGTTGTGCAAGGCGCGTAGCTGATATCATGTTCCCCGAGTTCAATGACCCATTTCGTTGGATGTCCCGAAGCATCCGGTCAGTGAAGTACCTGCCTCAACGGTTGGTCAGTAAGTACCTTGATTTTATGGACTGAAAATACGGGCGAAGCTTCCAAGCCGAAACAACTAGCACGAAGGCGAGCTTCTCGAGTGGGAGGTATCTCGACTCGGTATCTGAAAGAACCTTGCTGATCTAATAAACTGGCTTATTTACTTCATCCTCCTCTCTTGTGAGAACCAAACTGATTACCAAGTCTGTAACAGCGAGATAGATGTAGAGTTCCTCCCCTAACTTTGGTTTAGAGAGAAGGGTGGGCAACTGAAGATAGTCCTTTAGCTGCGCGAGAGCCCTATCGCACTCCTCCGTCCATTGTAACTTTGGTGCTTCCCAAAGGGCCCAGAGAAGGGAAGGTTCTTTTCCCCAGATCGCGAGATAAACCTCCCGAGTGCAGCCAGCCTCCCATCAAGGCGTTGAATCTCCTTGATGCTCTTCGGGGATCTAGTTTCCATAATGGCTCGGATTTGCTCTAGATTGGCCTCGATCCCCCTCTGTGTGATCATAAAACCGAGGAACTTACCAGATCGGACTCCGAAGGCACATTTGCTTGGGTTAAGACTCATGTCGTGGGCCCGCGGCGCCTCAAAAGTCTCCTGGAGGTCGGAAGCATGGTGCTCGGCTTTAGCACTCTTAACTAGGATATCATCCACATAGGCCTCGACATTCCTCCCAATTTGTTTTGTAAAGACTTTGTTTACCAGCCTTTGAAATGTTGCTCTAGCATTCTTTAGTCCGAAGGGCATAACTTTGTAACAATATGTCCCCCGGGAAGTAATAAATGATGTCTTTTCGTCATCCGTTTTTGTCATTCAGACCTGATTATACCCTGAGAACGCGTCTAAGAAGCTAAGCATTTCGTATCCCGAAGTAGAGTCTACGAGGGTTCTGGTCAGTCCGCCGTGGAGGTTGATCTCGACCTCTTTCTGGCTCTCTCTGAGGCCTTTGTTCCCCCCGCCCCGAATCTTTATACCTTGCCGGCCGGGACTCCTCCCTCTAGAATTCTCTAATCCTTTGCAGGGCTTCTTCCTTTCGGCCAGCTTTGAACTCCTCGGCAGCTATATAGGACTGCGCCTTGCTCATTAGTTCGGGCAAATCTCTAGGAAATGCTCCGAAAATTGCATCAAGGAAAGGGCCATCTCGAAGCCCATCTAACATCGCGCCAACAACCATGATGGAGTCAAGGTGGGACATTCCGGAGGTCTCTCTATTGAATCAATCCAAGTAGTCCCGAAGACTCTCCCCCTCCATGTGCTTGCACCTGAGGAGCATCACAGGATTCCTCATCTGCCTTCGACAATTAGCGAACTGGCGAAAAAAAGAGTTCAGTTAATTGTCTGAAACTGACTATGGATCCGAGCGGCAAGCTCTTGAACCAATCATAGGTAATTCCCGCAAGGGTCTTCGGGAACCCGCGGTATAAAACAACCTCGTTAAGACCATTCGTCATTATTTCCGCATAATAGCGTTCCATATACTTATAGGGATCAGTGGTCCCATCATAATATCTAATGTTAGGGGCCTTGAAGTTCTCTAGGAATGGAGCTTCCCAAATCGCCATGATGAAGGGCGAGAGCATGTATGGGACATGAGTCAAAACTTTCTCACAATCGTTGATCCTGCCACCGTGGGGCGGTCCTGGGGAGCGATTGCGTCTAGGTGAATGGCCCCTCAGCTGATAACCACGAGGGGAGTAGTGCCGTGGCGGAGAATGCCCCTGGGGGCGATGCCGAGGCAATCGGCGCATCTAGTGTGGCTCTGGAGACTCAAACTCTCTCTCTAGGGTGACTTGCCTTCTTCTATTCCTTGCGCCGGATCGGGAGTGTTGTCTCCTATGGGAGTGTGGCGAGGCAGAGCTTCGGGACGAAGAGTAACGGCTTTGTCCTCGCCGCAGCGTAGGGACTCGATGGTGGGGGAAGTGAACCGCAGAGTGCTCGCAGCTTACCAGGCGAGACAGTGGGACACGCAGTGCCATTGCGGTGCCATTGCTTGGGAGACATGGCACTCTACCGCCATCATGTTGTGCACGAGATCAGGGATTTGCCTCTCCATGGCCTTGAAGCGCTCCTCAAGAACCTCGACAGTTCGAGCACAAACTGGAGGATCCTTCCCTACAGCTGGAGGAGCTTCAGTTGGGGGGTGGGGGAGTCGCCCCGGTTGAGGCGGGCGTCGCGTCAACGGCGGCGGGGGGAGGAAGGGTGGTGGTTGCCAGCTCCTGATTCTGGCTCTGTCTTGATCTTCTTGTGGTTGCCATGACTTCTTGATCGAAGTCCCCACAGACGGCGCCAAAATGTTAACGTGAATTCCAGGAAGATCCCTTGAATCCGGTTAACACTTAAATTTTTAAGGATTTTTTGGGAAAAGACTCAAGAAAATCAAGAGAGAGAGAATCAGGGAAACGAACACCAAGGTTTTAACGTGGAAAACCCCACAAATCGGGGAAAAACCACGGGTCTCCATGCTTGGAGAAATAATTTCACTATGGGCGATTTCTTGGAGTACAAGAGAGAGAGAGAGAGAGGGTGGATGTTCTAGGAATCCAGTCCCCTTACAGGTGCGTGGTCTTGGCTATTTATAGGTCTCTAATGTGCCCTCCTCGGTTTTCCCAGTTCAATTGTCAATCCTTCTAGAACCTGAGGCTCCTCGGTAATCTCCTCGGTCTTCTCCGCTGTAGAGTGCCTTGGTTTGTTAGTGAGGGCATGAGCTTCTCCTAAGAACCGTGGAGCAGGCATCTTATAAATCCGAGGAGTGTGGGACTTGTGGGTGTCCGAAGAGGTCCCAGCGAGATTACAGGGGTGAGCCTTCCTTTCATCCCAAGGAGGTCTAAGGCCGAGGGGCTGCCGCGGTAATCCGCTTGATGGAATTGAAGGTAAATCTTTTCCACGTGTCATGCTAGGTTCACTTCACGTGTCCCTCCGAATTTATCCTCATCATATTATATTTTATAATATAAAAAATAGGGCCCACTAATTTAAAAGCAAAACCTATGCTGTTGTTATTTTTTTATTTTTTATAATATTTAATGATGGAACCCACTAAATAAAAACCAAACTCCATGTACACCACTACGGTTATTAATTTTTTATTATTATCTTTATAATATTAATTTAAATGGGACCCACAAAGTAGAAAAGAAAAAGAAATGCTCATCCGCTATAGGGAATGCGCATTTGGATAAATAATATATAAAATACTTATTTTCATAAATAATTTCTTTTTTATAATATTCCCAAAAAAAACGACCAATGCCCCATAAATGATAAATCACCATCTTAGAATATTTTAAACTAAACAAAAAAAATAATACTCATTAATTAAGCTAAATAAATTAATTTTAGAACATTTTAAAATAAATATATAAATAAAAGGGTAACCACACTGGCACACCATACCTCCAACTAAACAATTATATATCCAAAAGTTTACATTTCTTTCTTCATCCTCCGAAACAAACATTCAATAATTTTTATTCCTTACACTTCATCCCACCTACCAAACAGTAACACACATATTATATTTCTTCATTGAAATAAGTATGAGGTGATAGATAATACAACTACATCAAGAATGAGAAAGAATAAACCATTTCAGAGGCCTAATAGCTCTTAACCAAGAATAAAGACCGGTTCCTGTTCCTTTTGTCATTTGATTTTTCATTTGTAAGTTGGTGCAACTTTAAATCCAATGTTTGGTTTACCTCCGATCTTTACATGCTATGTCAATTGAGTTATTTAGGCGTTGGATGATTCTTTTGGTTCAATTCAATTTAGATAATACCAACTCATTAAAATCATCAATGAAGAAATGGCTCAATCAAAAACACAAGTCCAGCAACCTATTTTTCATAAACCAAACAAAAACATATACATGCTTCAAAGCCAACCTGCAATATACAATTCTACCCCTTCACAAGACCATATGTTGAGGTTTCCTTTGATTCAGTACATCAAATCATGTTACGGATATATTTGGGTAAGGCAGTAATTCGATTAAAGTTTAAAGAACCACTTGTTCGCTTTCGCTACAGCGGTGATCACCATCTTTGCACAATTCCATTTCGGCCAATAGCGTAAGGATTCAATCCTGCTAAACGTTCATTGGAATTGTAACGTAATTCTCTCATAAAAGTGGAGGGTAGAAAGAAAGAGATAGAGAAACATCTAACGCCTCTGATTGAGTGGGCCTTATCCACTGCTCACGATGTAAGGGAGATACTTTCCTACACGCCTTCCTACCGCCTTTCCTACAGCTTTAAGAGATATTTACTTAACTCACCGCTTTACTCCACCGCCTTTCCCCGAGGCAGCCTCTAAGGTGCTATAAAAGGAGAGCACTAATAGAAGAAAAGGGACCGAAAAAACTCATCACACAAAAGCGCCTAAAACTAAGATTCTCTCTTCAAGTTTTCGACTTAAGCATCGGAATTTGAATCCAGGCGTAAAGGCCCAATTCGATCACCGTCCCTCCCTTTTCTGCTTTCGTGATGAGTAAGTCCAAGAATTCGAAGCGGAGTTTTTATGATGCTCTTCACACCTCCTCGCTCATAGGCGTAAGTAAGCGTCCACATCAACTATAAATTCTAACCATTGGTCGAAAAGTGAGACTAGATCAACAGGCAACACCGATGGGGCGTGACGTGGACCGCTTTTGGCATCAGCCAGCTTGGCAATCGGCCCTGCGGGGACCCTTACGAAAAGCCACATGACCACTACCGGAAGATCAAAACGAATTCAAGAGCGGAGCCCCAAATAATCCCGAAGGATCTGGCGAGGTCCGAAGGCATGAAGAAATCCGGTCAGATAGTCCTCCCATCGTACCGCCATCAGATAATCCTTACGTCCAACCTCAAGAATCTGTTCCAGAATTTTACCTTAACCTACAGCAACAATTGGAACGGTTGACTCAGGCTGTTCATGCTTTGACTCATCCTTCGCCTCCTCCTACACAAGTTCCAACGCCAAACATACCAATAGCCCCACTGGATAATTCTGAAAGCAGAGGGAGAACGAGAACTCGCACTCATAAAGAGAAAGAGAAGACAGAAAGGACCGCCTTTTCCGCTAGTTCAGAACCTCCCTCCGTTCGACGCAGGCAGCAGGCCACCACAAGAACCGAACGGACAAGGACGGAACGGAATAGTCCATCTGTTCAAACAGTTGATAGAAGGACTCAACGACAAAACCTCTCTCGAGAAAACGGAAAGTCAGAAGCGGCGTACACGCTCTCGGTATGTGTTCACCCTTTGTCAAAGAAATATTGGGAGAGCAAGTTCAAATAACCCGGACCGCCACTGGATTATGATACATATGAAGGCAAAACCGATCCATCCCGAACACCTAAAATCTTTCTATCGAAGATGCTCACTGGCTGGAATGGACGCCAAGATGCGGGCCGTAGAAGCTTTTCCCCGCCACCTTAGGAGGGAAAAGCGCAAGACAGTTTGTCGCATCTCCCATCTAGTACAATTACTTCTTTCTATTTTTAGCGGCATCGCTTCTTAGCCTATTTTGCCAATTACTCAAAGCAAAAGAAAACTCCCCGTCTACCCTCCCCGCATTAAGCGTGAGGGGGAAACGCCTCGTAAAGCCTATTTAAGCCAAGTTACATAGACGAAATAGCAATGTTGCGTGACCTCCCGCCACGGATGGGTGTGACTTTTTCGATGGAAGGGTTATTAGACTCCCCTTCCAGATTTTCCCCTCGACACTAGATCCACCAAAACCATTCCCAGCCCTCATGATCCACGTTTCAAAAGTATATCAATTCCGAGGAAATTTATATGGGTTGGGAAGAAGAGGCTAGACGTGGACCTCGTGGACACCTAGAAGGAAAAAACCGCCATAGCGCCGCCAGTAAGGCCCCTGGATACACGGTAAAGGAAAAAGGGATCGCATTGTGAGTGGCAAAGACATAAAATCAGAGGCCCTGGAAACCTCCGCATCTAATCTCTAACGGCTACATACGCCATGTTTCGTAGGAACCTTCTAAGGAAGGAAAAATTGTCGAGATATGATCACCATACCCTCACGAATCAAAACCGTAGTTTCAAGCATTTTTATGCAAATCAAAGAACAAAAGCTTCCGGCGTGGCGGAGTCACTGCAAGAAACGCCGAATCCAAGAAAAGAATAAAGTAGAAGGCACGTATCAAGGCCCATCAATCCAGAGGACATGACACAGAAAAGTGTACCCACTTGATGAACGCAATAGAAGATGTCGTTTCAAAAGGACAATTGGAATAATACATCAACCTTGAGATTCAAGGGGAACCTGAAGTTTCACAACCTGAAGAAGAAAAAGGAGAAATGGTGGGATTTATCAGTGGTGGTCCTGGCTGCGGTGGTGAAAGTTCCGCCTCTCGGAAAAGTTACGCCCGAATGGTGGGAACCACGCAGGAAATAGAAACGCCACGAAGACGATCCCGACCTACGGCTCCAATCATCTTTTATCACAATAACGTCAGCGGAGTTCGCCACCCACATGATGACGCGTTGGTTGTCGCTATCAAAGTGTCTAGTTTCCAGATGAAAAGAGTTTTGATAGACGATTGGAAGTTCGGGCTTGATATTCTCTTTTGGAGTGCTTTCAAAAGGATGAAGTATGACGCTTGAGATGACTTGCTTCCAGGTAAAATCATCCTTAGTAGGGTTCTCACGGAGGGGTAAATGCAGCCTGAGAAGGAATGATCTCCTTACCCGATTCACGATAGGGAACTTCGCCAAAGGTCATCAAGCAATGACAAAGAACTTCTTGGTTGTGCGTTGTGCTTCAAGTTACAACGTAATCCTTGGCGAGACCAACCCTCAACGCCTTGAAAGCCGTAATCTCCACTTATCACCTTCTCCTCAAATTCCCAACCGAAAGTGGCAGTGAGAGATAAGAGGAGATCAACCTCCGGCACTCCAAGAATGCTATGTCTCAACCCTCAAAGGGAAAACTCTCAATAGCAGCTAAGCAAGACAAAGGTTTCGAAGCTATGTTAGTCAAATGTAATGGCCTAACGGAGAAAAGCGAGGAGCTTCGACCTACACCTGTCGAAGAATTGCAACAGCCCCTAGACATAAACCAGCAGGACCGGACATACGGGTATGGATTGGGCAGATTTGACAAAGAGATGAAACGGCCAGGAAGATCTCATGGGAGTATTGAGAGCAAATTCCGATCTCTTCGCTTGGTCTTCGAGAGGATATCTTTGGGTGTGAAGCGTAATATCATCGAGCATCGCCTCAACATCGATCAAGCGTTTAAACCTACAAAGCGAGAAAAGGAGAAATTACTCGCACTTGAGAAGGTAAGGTCATGGAGGAAGAAGTATCTAACCTCCTAAAAGCTAAGTTTATCCGAGAGGTATACTCACTGCATTGGTTAGCCAATGTGGTCACGTGAAAAAGCCGTCCCTGAAAATGGAGGATGTCGCTGACTTCACGGAACTTAAACAAAAGCCCGAAAGATTCGCTTCCCTTTACAATTGATTGATAGTTTGGTTGATTCAACAACGGGGCATGAGATGTTGAGCTTCCTGGATGCCTTCTCAGGTTACAACCAAATCCGAATGGCCAAAGGCGACGAAGAAAAAACGTCTTTCATTATGAGCACGGGAACGTACTGCTATAAGGTGATGACGTTCGGCCTAAAAAATGCCGGAGCTACCTTCCAGAGGCTCATAAATACAGTTTTCAGAGAGCAAATTGGCAGAAATATCGAAGCCTATGTGGACGATATCTTAGTAAAGAGCCGAAAGGCCAATGAACACCTGTCAGACTTACAAGAGGCTTTTCAGTCTCTTCGAATTTATACTATGCGGTTAAACCCGAACAAATGTTCTTTTGCTGCTCGATCAGAAAATTCCCAGGATTTATTTTGACACAAAGAGGGATAGAAGCGTAATCCGCATAAAAATCGTGAGCCATTCTTGACATGGGATCGCCTAAAAGTCTTCAAGAAATTCAGCGGCTTAACGGACGCCTCGCCGCTGCTGTTGGCCATGCATTCATCTCCAAAGTCGGAGAAAAATCTCCCACTCTTCCAAGCCCTAAAAAGCACACCCAAAATGGAGTGGATGTAAGAATGCTAAAAAAAGCCTTTCCAGTGGGCTTCTAAGGACTCATCTCCTGGGTCGCCTCAGCTTTACTAGCTAAGCCACAGGGGGAGAAGAACTCTACGCTTACTTGGCGGTCGCCCACACGCCGGTCCAGCGCAGCTCTTCCGAGAGTAGAAGATAACGGAAAGTTCAAAACCCGCTCTACTACACAAGTAAAACTTTAACTCCAACGATGCAGAGTCAGAGATATCTACCACTTGGAAAAGTTGGACTTTGCTCTTATCACGTCTGCACGGAGGTTGAGGCCGTACTTTCAAGCCCACAAGATCATAGTATTGACTGATCAGCCGCTAAAGCAGATTCTCCATAGACCTGAAAACTCCGGACGCCTAGCCTGCTGGGATAGGAATTGGGCGAGTTCGATCTCACCTACAAACCCCAGAACGCAATAAAGGCTCAAGTGTTGGCAGATTTCGCCAAGGAATTAACTTTCCCAAAGAACAGGGGACGAACCCCGTCACACAGAGTCCGTAAGAAAGCTCTAACATCCCTGGACCTTATATGTTAACGGATCAAGAATCGAAGAAAAGGCAGGGCAAGTGGTTCGGCCCTCTACTCTCCTTCCAAGTGGAAAAATCGCTGACAAGCATCGAAGTTCCAATTCCGAAAGCAACCAACAATGAGGCCAATATGAAGCCCCCTCATCAGCAGGATTACATCCGCCCGGGCCTTTCTAATTCAAAGACTGCACGTGATATTAGACTCACAAACTAATAGTAAGCTATACCTTGGGGTACTTTGAAGCTAAGGAAGAAAACATGGTCAAGTACTCAAGCAAAGGTAAAGAAAATAGTTCCACACTTCACCGCTTTCCAAATTGAAAAAGTCTCATTTAACACAAACTAAGAGGCTGACGCCTGGGCTCCAAAAAGGCCACAAAGACCGAATCTAAGACGAGCCTTCCCTTTAACCTACAATACCTTCCCACAAAACCATCGACGGATTAGAGGAGGAAGTACAAAGCGCAAAATTAAGAGCCAAGTTGGATAGACCCCATCGTAATTATCTCACAAGGTGGACCTCGCACTACCCAACAAAGCAGAGGCCGACGGATTTCTTACAACTGGCCAAGAATGCACCATCATCATCAATGAGAACCTATACAAGAGATCTTATAATGCAAACCTTCTTAAGTGATGCTTGCGCCCAACCGAAGCTAGTTATATTCTTCAAGAAATTCACTTAAGGCATTGGAGGGAGGTCACATAGGGGCAAAGCCTTAAGTTACAAAGTCCCACATAAGGTTATTATCGGCCAACACTAACTCAAGACGCAATAGCATTCAGCCGAAATGCGTAGACATGACCGCCACGCAGATTCCAAGATCCAGAGGCGACCACTGCAAGACAAATTCACACCCATCATTTAGCCCTCACCATTTGCCATCTGGGGAGTCGATCTCCAAGGGCCGTTCACCACTTCAGATAGGCAAATGAAGTTTCTAATAGTCGACATTGACTACTTCACCTAATGGGTGGTAGTCGAACCCTTAGACAAAATAACGGAGAAAGCCTCGCTGTGGATTCTTATACGATTAGCGACATTCTGCCGATTCGGAGATTCCGGGCCATTTCGAGCATAATAGACGATAGCTTGATAACAAAACCTTCCAAAAGCTTTTGCTCGTAACTCGAATTGAATCCAGATTAACGCCCGGACACATCCCCAAGCCAACGCCAAGTAGAAGCTGACAAACCGCACCCTCGCTTCAAACACCGAAAACACGGGTATTCAAACGGTACTAACCTGGGTAGGAAGAAATTCGAGCCTTTGGGCCTACACAGGATCAGAATTACCCTAATCCCAAATAGGGACATGGTCACACACCAAAATACTCAAAGCAGATCCCCGGTGCCCAAGTCGCTACTCCCCGATCTAAAAATCATGGAATAACTGGAGACGGTAATTATATATCATAATAAACTGGAACTCTTCCCAATAATAGAGGCAACTGATATGAGATCTCCCAGGACTACACGTCCGGGTCTAGTCTCCAAAAGTCAAATATAAAATAAACATGTAATCTACGTGAGTACACAACGGAAAGGAAAATGGCGTGAGGGACGCCGTGAGCCAACTAAGTCCTCACTTCTCACCGCGTCTAGCCCAGCGGCCGCTCTTCGGCCTCGCTACCGCATGGTGAGCAAGAAAAAGAGGGACTGAGCTACAGAGCTCAGTGATATGTGACCCCTACTGCCAGGTCACTAAGACCCGTGCATCTGAAAATATAATCTTGTATATGGAAAGTAATCTCTACTCATATACATGCAGAAAATACCGTAAAGCATGGACGTCTATGCAAGATCCTCCTAATCAGGATGATCGTCTAATGCAATGTCCGAGAAAACCAGAAGTCATCCGGCCACAACATGCCCCCGTTTCATGTCTCAAGTGAGATGTCTAGATATGTGAGCCAGTCTATCGATAAGAATGCAAATCAGAGGATCAACTTGCTAAGATCTCGGATAAATAGCCGCGAGGTATCCCCGATCTAGGTCATGAAGCCGCCAGGTTTCAGATCTAGGTTCTTCACTAGTGGTACCGAAGCACTCCGTAGAGTCGGAAAAGGGTTTTAAGATAAATTCATTTTTAAAACAAGGTTTTGATGCTAGAAATTCTATTTTGGAAATCAAAGAAAACCTTTCCCTACCGGTATCACGCTTGGTCTTAGCTCAATGGAGCCGCAGTCTGCATAGCAAGGATCGCCTAACAGGAAGCAAAGATCGATGCTCACGCGTCTGTATCTATCTCATGTCTATCTCAATGATCTACTGACTAGTCATATGCGTAAAACATCAATCTACAATAGTCAGTAAATAATCAAAAAGCATTCTCAAAACCGAGAACAAATCTCACCAGAGGAACATAAGTCAAAAACATCAAGAAAACCCGATCAAAACACGAAAATATACAGTAGGTCCACTCACCTGTAGTCCTAAGCAAAACAAGTCGAATCTGACTCGAACCTCCCGAAGATCCCGTCTTACTTGTCCCTTTCCCTTGATTAGAAGAAAATAACTATTAACTCAGGAATTCTACACTCCCATCACTAATCTAACAAAAATATATATCTATGGGCCCAAGTCCAACCAACTTAAGGCCCAACAAGAAATATGGCAAATAACCATAAACACTCATAATATACTTCTCACCCAAACCTTTATTAAACATTTTCTCAACACTTGAAAGGCATCAATGGAATTCACACACAGAATACTCCCTGAGTTCACGAACTCCTGCGGCACCACAACCATATAAGTGATAACAGCAGTACCACACATCACCGCGGTCAAAATAGAACTAAAAACTGTTCCAATCTGATTTCCAACCCCCAATGAACACTAGGTATCTAACTAAGAATTTGATGAGCCACCAAGCATAGTACCAACAACTAATCAAATGCGATTTCTCTAAGTAGTCATAGCAATAGAAAAGGTTCAACTTAGCCAGAATACAGTCTAGCTATGACCCCCAAGAAAAACCCTTTTAGATACCAACAACTTACAGCTCTGCTTGACACTATAAGTTTTACTAAGCATTTCCCAACACATTACAGATATGTTGACTCTCCAAAACATCTTCACAAGAGCCATGTAAATTCTAAAGAGCAACTCCTCTCTTTAATTTCTTCTCTTCCCTTGCCTACAAAGCAAGCTACAACCCATTACAGCTGCAAGAGTACAACTAATACAAGGGCAGCAAGCACAACAAGTAACAGCTTTCATCAAAGTAACACCTACCAAAATACCTCTAACTCAGTCCCACAATCAAATATAGATCACAGAATTTCTGAAACTGAGCCCCATTGAGGTATTTAATCAAATACTTAGCTGGACATGAGACAACACTCTTTAATGACATCTCAATCTAAATTATTACAACTGAATCCAAAACCATTCCAGTGAGAACAACCTCTACCAGCCCGAACTCCCTCTCTAAATGTAACAATACTAACAGCACTACAACAGAAACTAAACATCTCCTTAACAAACTTCAAACAGGGTAGGTACAGAGTCATTCCCTCTGACAACTCCTCCTAGAATCCTTAAGAGCAAACACAACTCAACCAAACTAAGCAACCTTCACAAGTTCATTGCTTCATTTCATCAAACAGTTCGTAGGCACCCATGATGTTTGCTAACCAAGCATCTCCCTGCCCATCTAATGTTTCAAATAAAACAAATAGGATTCATACAAATCGTTATCGTTGTTGAGTTCATAATACCGAGTACTAACAACATTAACAGCACAATGCTTCAAAGCTCTCTATTGACAACTCAACAAACATCTGTTGGGCATACCAAAATTCCACAGAGTACCTTCCTTTTTAATTTCATATTGCCATTGATTACAAGCATGCTTCATTCCTAATACAGCAACTGACATTTCATCTACTTTAAATTTAAAAATCTAAGCAGTCCAACACTCACAGCTGGGCATTACTCCATACACTTACAATTCACCTCTTTGACATTTTATCGAACACCTGATAAGCAACTACCAACTCTATAACAATATCATCTCTTTCTAATCTTTGAATTACCAAATTCGTACAAGCATTCATCAATAAGCAAAGCTACAACATCTACATCAGTAATACAAGCTCACAATCATCAATTCACAACTTACAAACACCAGTTCAGAGCAAAACAATTAACAACACAACACTACTCTGAACTTCATCAGCACTACCTGGCAGAAGCTTGCTCGGTGGCAGACCAACAACTCGCCGGAACACTACAGGATCTCGCGCAGACGCCGGCCAGAACACCACAGGAGCTCCCGCAAATGCTGACCAGAATCGGGCTGTAATCCCGACCGGGCGAGCATCTCCAGCGTGGGCTGTGCTCGTGCCCTCCTTCATCTAAGGAGCTGCATGGCAGCCACTTACTTTCCCTGCACATGCAAAGTGCCACGACCCCCCTTCAGCGCCACCTCCTGCTTGTTGGGACGAGAGAAAGACGAATGAGCCCACTCCCCAGTTTCCAAACCAGCATCCTCCTCTTCTTTTCAATTCCCCAGCTGCTACACCGAGCACACACCCTATCCTCTCTCCTGTCTAATGACCGCACGAGCCCTGCCCTTAATATAACAGCACCCTTAGCTTCATAGTCCTCTAATTTCTTTATTATTTATTACAAGCTTAGGTACCCCCTAGTAAGCTGTTTCAATTTAGTGGAGAATACCCATTTGTCACAACCTTTACTAAATAGAAACCTAGGGCACCTTAATATTCATTTTATTTGGTCACTACTCTTAACTGTTGACATTGTCACTTATTTTCTATGAACATTAATAATTTTAACTTAGGCACAAGCAACGCTTAGTCGTCACATCTAGATTATTCACTTAATCCACTTGGCTAAAATATCTCACATGGTATTTGAAATCTAATTCCCTTACTTAAGTTCTTAAACACCAATATTTATTTAGTATTATACAATATTCGCCAAGCAAAACCGGGGCGTTACAAGGACAACAACAAGAACCCCTACCGGAGAGACCCCATTCTCCCTCACTTATGGGGCAAAAGGCATGCTATCCACTAGAAATAGGGATGCTCTACCTTTGCGGACACGACAAACGCTCTCCTCGTAAGAGAATGAGGAAAAACTCCGGCGGAACTTGATCTACTTGAAGAACGGAGAGAAGCCGTGGAAACGAGGCGCCCATCTATCGCCAAGGTAAAAAGGTTCTACATGGCACAAGGGTAAAAAGAGTCTTCTTCCAAATCGGGCGATCTAGTCCTACGGAAAATGAGTTTCGTGGAAATAAAAGCCAAACGGGAAGCTAACTCCTAATCGGGAAGGCCCACGCATTCGCTACAAAGAATCGTCCGAACAAGCACCTATTATCTAGTAAATATGGATGGAAAGACACTCAAGCTGCCCATTCCATTGAGCATCTACGACGCTACTATCAAGAAATTACTCCAGAATGTACATTTCCTTAAAATTCACTGAATAAAGCTCAAGTCTTTTTCTATTAAGATGAGGCCGAAATTCCCATCCTACTAAGATGCGGTGAAATTCCCATCCTACAAAAAATGCGGTGAAATTCCACTTTCTTGGAAGAAGAGTCGGAATTATCCTATGGGGATAGAAACGACAACTCTTATCCAAAAAGCAAGGCAAAAATCCCCAACTCAAATATGAGGCAACAATCTCATTTATGAAGACGAGTATCTCATTCAACAACTTAAAGTCCCGCGATTGGACTAAGGACTCGTTACGAAGCATCTTACAAAGTCAAAGAAAGAAGGAAGAAAGAAGTTTACAAAAGACTTCGGAAAATACCTCTCAAATGAATTTCTTATATGGTTAAGGATAACCATCACTCGGAAATAAAATTTCATCAAAATAAAGGTTTGCGTTTCATTCATATGAATAGAATTACATTCCAAGTGATTGAAAATTTACAAGAACATTCATAAAAGAAAAACATCCTAAGAGCTAGGGCCCTCGTGTATGCGTAGCACAAGCCTCTCAAGGAGCTTGGGTAGAAGGTTCCGAAGGAGCAGGGACAGCCGAAGGAACAGAGACAGGAGCCTCCGGGGTCTTGATAACTTGTTGCTCTTTGAGCTCTGCAGAAATTTCTTCAAGACTCCAGTACCCCTTTATATGACAAAACCTCCTTAGGAGGAATATGATGGCCCACTTGTTGCACTACGTAATATATACGAAAGTGGCCCCATCTTTAACTTTAAGCCCTAAGCCGGGCAACCTCCTTCTCTAAATTGTCCGCCGCTCTATTAAATCCTTAATTTCTTGAGTCGGACTTTAGGAGTTTTCAAACGGGAAGCCAAATCGCCTTTAAGTGTATCACGCTCCCCTTTATTTCCGCCTAACTCACTTGAACGGCGGTAAGCTCAAAGAAATTTCAAATTTTAGATCTCATCAATGGGCCGCTCATTCCCTCTTGAGTAGATTGGAGTTCCTTCTTCAAACTGGCTGGATTCATCTTGTAGCCCTTTGATATCCTCCCCTCAGTGATCCGGAGAGAACCTTTGGAAATAGATAACTGAGCCGCTAGATAGTTCTTCTCCTTCTCTAGGGCAGAGATAGTTGTTGCGGCGCTCGGGCTTTGTCTCGGCCAAGGGCACGGATAGCGCCATGTCAAGCTTTCTTCTTCTTCTCTTCCAAGGCCGCCACCCTAGAGCTCAACTGAAATGATATCTCCGCCTCTATTCATTTCCATCTTGGCCAAATCTTCTCGACAAAGAGCGCTAACCCGATCCGCCCTTATCCAATGCGGTCTACGAAATAACAAAACGCCATAAAAATATACCAAACTTAGAAATAAAGGAAAATATGAGAACAACCCTTACCAAAGATGGCCAACGGAATAATTGGTAAGTGGCCTCTTCCCCGCCAAATTCTTCAAGTTTTGTAGAGAGCGCCGGGTCCGCATGGCCATTAAAACATCCTTTACGGATGTGGCATCACGAAAAGGAGTATCCTCGTAAGGTAACTCCTTCCGCTTAGTATGATCCCTTTAAAACGGAATCCGCCACTGTAATTTATCCACCTAAGGCCGCTTTCTCCTAGCTCTACCGCAAAATAAAACCTAAGTTAAAAGTTATAAGTGAAACATACCTATAGAAAATAGAAATTCTCACCTCTGCGAGAAGGATGTCCTCGGGTGGCCGGTCGGAAGAAGGACCCTCGGAAATTGGGGACAACGCCGGGCGGATCTCTTCCGCACAAACCTCTTCCCCGAGGCGCCTCACTGTTCTTTACACCCTCGACCTGGCATACGGCCCTCGAATTCTTTCTCTTGGTCCTCCCTCTCCGTGAGGACCCCCGTGACCGGGTCATTCTTAACCCCCTCTTTGGAGAGCCCGTCTCTTTTCTCTTCCTCTTCTTTCTTTCCTCCTTGGAGGTATCAGCCCCTTGGCCAAGTACCACCTCTTTCTTCTTCCTTCTGCGAGGCAAGGACGGGTGAACTTCGCCCTCGAAAGAGGCCAAAAGACCCTTAACATAGCTCAGGTCCTCGTCCTCCATCGGATTTTCTACAAAACAAATATCAAAAAATTAGATACTGTGGTTAAAAAATCAGACTAGTAAAGTAAACGAATAATTCCTACCGGCGGACACTATTAAACGACATTTAACAAGATTTTCCTTTGTCAAGAACTCATCCATGTACACTTTGGATAACCCTGTCATTGACTTAAGAAGACCCATCTCTTCACCCGTCATTTCCTCACAAGCGATGTCCGCTCGGGGAACCTCCCACTTTGTTCGGACATCCCACTCGGACTTACTTTTGACAAAGAAAAATTTGCTCTTCCATCGCTTAATGGAAGAAGGAACCTTCCCTAAAAATTTCCTCCCAGGGCGAGCCGAGAAGTAATACCAATCGGCGTTAGACTCTAGACATAGACTAAAAAGCATACGGAACCAACGGACGGTCGGATTTATTCCGTAATGCTTGAAAACAATAACAAAGCCGTTCAGTAGTCTCCAAGAATTCGGGGCCAACTGTGAAGGACACAAATGATACTCCTCTAGTACTGCCTTAGCAAAATCAGAAAAAGGGAGTCTAAGGCCACCTAATAGCGCATCTTGATAGATGGCTATCTCCCCTTCCCTGGGAGAACTTGCCCTCTCCCCAGAACAAGGAACCCTAACCTCAAACAGTGAGAGATTTATCTCATATTTAGTTACCAGGCTATCTACCTCCGACTGTCCAAGAAGACTTATGAATGTATCAGACCCCCTACCCGTTGCCCTAGAGGCAGGATGAACCCGCGAACCCTGAACTGGAACGCCTCCAAGTTCACCCGGGATCACCGGAATTACAAATGTAAAGCAAAGAGGGTTGGGCCGAAAAAGGGAATCAAGGGCTCATGAGAAGAACTAGAGGAAGAAGAAGTAGCGCTAGCCATTACCTTAGAGAAGGAAAAAGATAAGAGAAAAAGCACTAAACCAGAGCTCGCCGGAGAAGAAGAAATCTGGAGAAGAGGACTCGATTTTCGACGCAATCTTTTGCTGCCTGTACGGTTCCCCTTATATACAAAAGCAATGAATCCGTGGCCGTTAGATCTTAGGGTTATGTTCCGATCTGAACCCTTGAACCAAAGGCCCACAAATCTGAACCGTTCAAACAACCATCATACACCTCCTCGAAACAATTCAAAATTTTGTCCACGTCAGCAATACCAAGCGCCGCCTGGCACACATGGAAAATCACGCCCCATCGCCCATCATAACGTTGACAAAACGTACACGCCGCACATATCGCGCCACTATCCCCCTTTAAATGCTAAATAGTAGAGGAGACACGTGTCGTTTTAGGGAACAAGAAGCGTTACATGGAAGGTAGAGCCGGTACGCATGGAAGGCGTGAGCCTCGCACATGCACAAAGACAAAGCGCACACTCCAACATATAGGATCATCAACAAAAGCCATAAAAATGCCAAAGGATTTAAAACAAAACGACAAAAGCGTCATTTATTCAAGTTACACATGACTCTGACGTAAGTAAAGTAGCGATATAACAAACCCTAAAACATATTTCGAGCGGATTATCTCTAACTATATTTCCTAACGGATTATCCTAACTAAACGTCTCAAGGACCCGTCGAAGGTAATGCCTTCGGATAAGACTCGGAGGAGATACACAGGCTTCCACAACCGTCGCTATCCTCGTTGCCACTAGGGGAGCTTGGTTCGGCGCGAGGACGGAGGTGGGGACCCACCTCTCTACGGCAGGAGTCGTCCCCGAACATCTCAACCTCGAAGCGCATACCCCCTGCATAAGTAAAAACTAAAAGGTCTCCCGCCTCCACATCATGGTCAACATGAAAAGCTTCCCACCCCGCGTCTATGCTCATTTCACCTACCCCCCTGTCAATCAGCAAAATAGACGGCCAAACACAGCCGTTTGGACTTACCAACTGGATTACCCCAGTCCTTAGTTCCGATAAGTGCTCATAAAAAGAACTGGGAATTCGCAAATGACGAGAGCATTGAGAAAAAGTGAAAAACTTGTAAAAAGACAAGCGCTGAGCCATGATACAAAAATACAAGGGTGCAAAAGTTTTCTGGTCAAAACACCATATCCATACAAAGCCCTTAAATAGAAGAGCCCATTGACGCTCATCACACTATATAGGCGAATTCGGAACCAAAAATCTATCTCGAGCAATAAATTGGAAGATAACACAAGAACGCCGGTCGCCTATTAAAACATGTGTCCCTTAGGTACAAGCGACCGCATACGTAGCCTACGCCTACATAGACATGCCAACTAAGAATAATACTTGTTCTCGAACCAAGCTTAAAACGTGCGCTTAGCTCACCCCTCACTTAGATTTTTCTAACAAGTACACTAGGGGAGGGACTAGTGTTACGGATATATTTGGTGAAGACAGTGTGTCGCTAAGCTAAAGAACCACTTGTTCCCTTTCGCTACACCAGCAGTATCACCATCTTTGCACAATTCTTTCGGCCAATAGCGTAAGGATTCAATCCTCGCGAACAAGTCCTAGTTGGAATCAGAACGACCCTTCTCCTATAAAGGGCGTAGGGTAGAAAGAAAGAGATAGAGAAACATCTAACGACTCTACGGTGAGCTGGGCCTTATCCACCTTTCACAGGTGGCGTGATACTTTCCTACCGCCTTCCTACCGCCTTTCCTACCGCCTTTAAGAGATATTTACTTAACTCACCGCCTTTACTCCACCGCCTTTCTGAACGCCTCTAAGGTGCTATAAAAGGAGAGCACTAATAGAAGAAAAGGGACCGAAAAAACTCATCACACAAAAAGCGCCTAAAACTAAGATTCCTCTCTTCAAGTTTTCTCGACTTAAGCATCGGAGTTTGAATCCCGCAGAAAGGCCCAATTCGATCACCGTCCTCTCCCTTTTACAAAGTTCGTTGATGAGTAAGTCCAAGAATTCCGAAGCGGAGTTTTTATGATGCTCTTCACTCCCCTCGCTCATAGGCGTAGTAAGCGTCCACATCAACTATAAATTCTAACCGTTGGTCGAAAGCTGAGACCAGATCACGAGGCAACAGTGACTGAAGCGTGACGTGGACCAGTTTTTGGCATCAACAAATCATATTAACAAACAACATGCAATAGATTAAACATTAGTAACCAACCAATATGATTTATTAACAATTGCAATTTAACTTATTTCCGTTACAAGGATGTTAATTCCTTCTGACTGTAAATAAAAAAGTATCGATCATTCTAGTTGTGGGATGATTAAAACAGAGTTATCTTTGAAAAAAGAAGTAAATAAAAGAGGATTTGCTCATTTGCCTATAACTTATCAAGTGATTTTGAAGCTTTTCATTGTTAAACTCTTCAGTTACCTTTTGCGTTTAACTTTGATTCATTAAAATACTAACACTCTTCTACAATGTGTACATAAACAAGAAAGTATAAAAAGCAAGACCTTCAAGAGCGACAAGATTGTAGAAGCCTCCGGATGACACTTTCAGGTTTGTAAGTAGGAAGCTTATGAGAAATATTTAGGCCAACTTTCTAGAAGTCTCCCATATGGCTATAAACAACCAAACCAGACTAAGACATCAACCAGAGTTAGGAAGTCTCTCCCTTTTTCCAATTCTTCCAAACAATTGTAAACCCTTGAAGTCCTTCAAATCTTATAAACACCATCCATTCAATATAGCTATGGTCTCCAAACACTAAGCACCTTGTTACTTTTATTTTCATTCAAATCTTTCCTTTTTTTCATTGAAGGGGAGCCTTGGCACAACGGTAAAGTTGTTGTCATATGACCAGTAGGTCACGGGTTCGAGTCGTGGAAGCAGGGTAAAGCTGCGTACAATAGACTCAAGTGGTCCTCCCCGGACCCCGCGCGCATGCGGGAGTTTTGTTGCACCGGGCTGCCCTTTTTTTTATGGGTGGATAGAAAAGCAATTCCTATATTGGTGAGATAAGTTCAAAAATCCCACCTAACAGCTTAGGCAATAGTATTTCCCTTCCACTATTAAAACATGAGGCATGCCAGTGGATGAAATTCAAATATGATCTTTTGCACTTTCATTCCAAAAAACAAACACTTCCAAGTATCAAACAGGGAAACAGAAAACAAACAATATCTTACATTATGATCTAGATAACAACAGCTTTAACAAAGAAAATGCCGTTTGCATTATACCCAACATGATTGTGTCAGTGTTAAGGTGAAAATCAAAATAATCTACCAAAAACATATTGAATTATAGCGGGAAACGAAAAAATCATGAGTCAAATAATGTATGGTGTAGACAATCATCTTCCTAAGAAGAATAGAAATTAGGGAAAATTACTATAGAGTCCCTGACTGTTCACTTTCTGACTTTTCAGTCCCTCTGACCAAAAACTATACTATTCAGCCCCTCCTTTCTAAACTTCTGACTTTTTAGTCCCTGCCGTGAGACAACCCCGTTACTTTAAGGAAAAAACCAGAAAATACCCCTCCCATTTTCCCCCAAAAACTACCTTTTGGCTGACATGATAGGGAGCAGGCAAAGCAGTGCTTTTGGTTTTCGCATCTTTGTGTACTTTCATTCCTTTGCGTAAGCAAGTCGATCCTCTTCTTCTCCTTCTCTTCGCCTCCTTTCTCTTGTTCTTTTTTACTTGAGCTTGTATTTGGGTTTTAGTCTTGTAGAGAAGCTACGACGTAGTGAGTCAAGTACGGCGCAATGTGAGACTCTTTCAACGGTGAGAAGCTACTTAAAGGTAATAGATCTCCCGCATATGGTTTCATAGCGCGTAGTATAATTCTTTTGTTTTTGCAACGGCGTTCTTGTTGTATGATTTTGATGGAAACCATTTTTGCCGTCGCGCAATATGGGGGAGAATGTCTAGCCTTGGAGCTCACACTGCTCACTTGTTGGGAGTCAGTAATAGGTGATATATGTGAACGGTGAGACCTTGACCGGGCGTGAGAGTGCATTATATAGCACCGTGCATTTATCACGTAACAACTTGTCCAATTGACAATTCTCTGGACTTTGTGCGTATGTGCAACATTTTCACTCGCTCAACAAAAATATGGTCGACCTTATTGTGGACACATTGAAGTGTGACCGTGAGTCAATTTAACGATCAAGGGTCTTCGCTTCCAACGTAGTTACTTTCTTTGTTATTATGTGTTTATTATTTTTCCGTGAATCGTGTAATACAAACACGTAGGACTTTTACTTAATTTCTTAAAGTCTTTAGAATTGATCTTATCTCTTTAGTATAGACTCAAACGCTTTAGTATTATGCTTATCCCTTTAGTATCCTCTGTAAGTGTTTAAAATCCGACTTAACTGTTTAGTATTTTGTTCTTCTGTTTAGTACCATCTCACTTAGAGTCTCTTATCAATCAACAGGGATCCTCTAGCCGAGAGCATGTCCTTAAACATTGAGGGTTCTTCTCAAACTTACAAGATTGCAGTGCTCAGTATCGGGCAACGATTTCAGAATGTGGAACACTTCAGGAATGCGCTTTGTGACCTTGCTATCAAAAGGAAGTTTGATTTCACCTTCATAAAAAATGACAGAGAAAGGGTGACAGCCAGATGTGCCAAGGCAGACTGCAATTGGAGGGTTCATGCTTCTCGAGAGGGAAATATGCATACCTTTAGAATAAAGACATTGCAACCCACACATGTGTGTGGTGGCGGTATCAGGACGAGTTCCCACCCAAAAGCATCCAAAAAATGGGTTTGCAATCGTGTGATCCAAAAGCTCAAGGATCGTCCCTTGTATCGGGCTGTGGACATTCAACAGGATATTCTGCGAGAGCACGACGTTGGTCTTCCGTACAAGCAAGCATGGATGGGAAAAGAGGTTGCGGCGCTCTACACGGGAGTGAGGTACAAAGCTACGATTTGTTGTTATGGTACGCTGAAAAGGAGATGGAGACAAATCCCTGCTAGCGCTGCTACAATTGAAAGTGATGGCGCTACGATTCAAACGTGGTTATTTTTGTTTCCGTGCTTGTGTTGTTGGCTTCAAGTTGGGTTGCGTAATCGGCCGTTGTTCGCTGATGGAACACATTTGCTTGGGAAATACGGTGGCATCTTGTTAGGAAGCGACGGGCAAAGACGGCAATGATGGATTCTTCCACGCCGCTGCTCGCCATAGTGGACAATGAAACCGACGATAATTGGACACGGTTCCTCACCTCCTCTCTGTGGATACAATATACGGCGATACGAGGATTACGACAAGTCGCATTACATTCATATCCGACGGATCAAAAGGTCTAGTTAATGCCATCGCAAGGGTGTTCCCTTCATCGTCTCAAGCCTATTGTTTGCAACACCTAGAGGCGAACTTCATGAAGGGAAATACAAGTCTTGGGAAAGCATTGAAGGAGGAGTGTTGGGCCCTCTTTACCCGTATCGCATACGCATGTACTTCTAAAGAATTCGATGACGAGGTGAAGGATCTCCTGGCCACATCGGAAAAAGCGCACCGTTGGCTAATCCAAAAGTCTGATGTTGCCCATTGGTCGAATTATTTGTTTAATGGGCAAAGGTGGTGCGAGATGTACTCGAACGTCGCAAAGTCATTCAATGCGTGGATCATGGAAGCGCGCCACCTCCCGGTCACGGAAATGGTCGACTTAATCAGGTAATATTGACCCGCGACTAGATAGCTTTACTATTTTTGGGATACTCTTTAGTATCGTAGATAACTCTTTACTATCGGGCTTAACGCTTACTATCAGAAGGAACACTTTAGTATCCTATATAACACTTTAGTATCGTAGCTAACGCTTTAGTATCCGGATAAAGTCTTTAATATTCTGCATAACTCTTTAGTATCCTACTTAACGCTTTAGTATCCTGCTTAACGCTTTAGTATCCTGCATAACTCTTCTCCACAAGCTTGATTATCTTTTACAATCAAGCATCGCTCATAGTACAAACTCATGAATATGATGTATGCCAGCGCGAGTAGCATGTCCGGCTACTGGGAACACATCTTTGCCCAAAGAATACATCTAAGCTCGAAGACACAATCGAGTCAAGTCAGCTTGCTTTCCGCGTTGCTGGTCGCTCGGATGGTGAACAATTGAAGTTATTGACCGATGCACGGCGCGGTCAATTTGGATACTGGATATGCTCTTGCGCGGCGTTGGCAAGTCCATGGAATACCTTGCACGCATGCTTCTTGCGCCGTAATCGTGATTTCGAGAGGCAAGTGTACATCAATTCGTGGATGACTACTTCATCGCATGCGTCGCCAATGTGTATACGTTGAATGCACTATATTTCTCGATCCCCGCCATGATAAGCCAACAAATGCATCCCGCGTCGCCCAGCCTACGCACCACCTATTATTTAAGAGACGGGCCTGGGCGGCCGAGGCGGACAAGAATTGAGTCCTGTGCCTTAGACGCAGAGAGAGTTGCGCGTACCACAGAAAACACCGCCGCCGAAGAGGACTTGGAAAGCAGTAATAGCCGATTAATGAATGGTTGGAGTCGAATGTAAATATCTCGTGATTGATGAATAGTCAAGGCGTTGAATGTAAATATCTGTGATTCTACCCCTTTTTTAAAGTGCAAAGTATCACATATACCTTTATAAAATGTTCACATGATTGATAATAAACACCTGGTCAAAATAGCAAGCACTCAAAATCCTAAAGACTTAGTCAGGATAATAAACACTTATAACAAGATATTAAAGTCTTACGCGATTAGTGAACAGATTAATCATGATAGTAAACACTTGTCCTATGATTGTAAAGACCTAGATATTCTTGATGATGCTTCCTCGGTTTGTGGTCTCTCCGCTTCCTCGGTGGAGTTGTTCGACCTGAATCCCTCAAAGAATTATGCGTAAGGCGTATATACTCCAAAATTTAGACGCAACCTCGTGAGTTTATCTGTGTGAAGATTTTCATCATTCAAGATTTGCTCCATGAACTGTATGGCGTAACCGGAAGTCTACACTTGTCCTCTCTCTGCTGAGGCGATCCGGCCATGAGAGAGTTCCAACTTGTCTATTCCGAAGCACTCCCCATACTCGATATTAAGTCCAGATTCAAAAAGTGCCCTCTGCGTTTTAAAAACTTATAGTTAGATGCGAAGGGGAGAATACGAAACATGAAAGTGAGTCACTTACCATTTCCACAGCAGCCCTGTCATATGTCCGGCTGTTGAGAGATGAGTAGTGAATATACTGTCGCTTTTCTTTATCTAAGACAAGGAGATGGAAATGTTTGTCCCGAATGATAGGCATAAGAACAACTTCCAATGAGTGAAAAGATTTGACAGCATCGGCCATTAGTGCGAGGGACTCATTTGAGGTGTGGTGCTGTTTTGCGAGTATCAACGCAAAAGGCCTTGTGATGGATCCACACCTCTTGAATGGGGAAGGCGTCTTCTTCAGTTCTTCCAGCAACATGCAGACGAAGACGTCCATGACATCATCGGAGACAAGATTTCTACCCTCACCCGATTAGGTACAAAATTGGCGCGAGTAGTAAAAGCCCATTCATTCTTCCAAATAATTGTGCTACAAGAGAAATCAGAAGACACATTAAATAAACAGTTGGGTCAAATACTAAACAGTTATGTTAAATACTAAAGCCTTTCCGCTAATACTAATGTCTTTAGTGTAATACTAAAGACTTCCGTCTAATACTAATGTCTTTAGTGTAATACTAAAGACTTCCATCTAATACTAATGTTTTTAGGGTAATGCTAAAGCCTTTGTGTTAAATAATAAACAGATCAACAAGTATGAACATTGTTCTCACCTGTCCATCAAGCAGTTAAGATAGAAACTGATGACTGCTTGCTTCTGTTTGCTGAGCTGCTTGAACCCTGTTGGCCGCTTGTTTTTAGGAATAAAATTTGTCGGCACCGGCGCTACATTTTCTCCAGCGTAGACGGCCGTCTCTTCATCAACCACATTTTCATCGCATGTGGCTGGGCCTCTGCATTGACTACGGCGGCGGTATGATGGGTTCGGGGATGGCGGCCGCCTTTTCATCGGCTGGGGATACCGCTGGTTTCCATGATAATGGGCGAGGTCCGCCTCCGCTTCTTTGGTAACCACCACGCACTCGACCGCGGCGGGATGTGGGTCGCCAATGAGTGAATCTCTAATGGCTGGGGTCTGTTCGCCGACAGAGAGATTGTCGGCTTCCATAGTGACTGGTTTGGGGCCCGCTTCGGCTTCAATTGTGGCGGGAACCATACCCACAATAACGTGGGGGCCTTCTATGGGACGTTCATCGCCAATGGGGATCAACGCGTCGTTGCATGAGTTGTCGACGCGTTCTTCAATAGCTTAAAAAGATTAGATTATTTCATCGACACTTTTAGTTGGTTCCTCGCCTTGATTCTTCTTCAGAGCTGGCCGTGGGCTTCCCTCTTGGAGCCGGTTCGAGATTTCCTCTTCTTTCTCGACCGCAGCATTTCGCGAGCGTAAGCTATTCATCGGCGTATATCCGCCAATACATCCGGGGATCGTGGGGGAGCTTCGCGTGCACCTTTGGAAACAGCTTGCCTTTCTTCGCTTGGTCGGTGGGGCTCGCTGTGGAGATTTTGTCGCTCCTTGCTCGAGCCGATTTATTTGCTCCCCGCAAGCAACATATCTACTTGCCGCCAGATTGTAGAGACCTCTCTCGCCAGAGTATCAGACGCTGGCGATGCAAGCGCAGCATTACATCGTCGTTGCGTGGGGAAGGGCTCCTCCGACTGGAGCGAGATGGACGAACGGTCGACGGCTCCACGGCCCTCCGGTGCCGGGATTTTTTCTCATTCCTCTGCTGGCTGCGCGTCTAATCATCTGCGACGCGTCGACCAGTAGCCGTACTAGTTTCTCTTTCATGGCCGTGCCATGGAGTAGCTGAATGTTGGTGAGGGATGCCTCTTCGGCGTTCTCTGGGACGAGGTCCTCAAACTGTGAGACAATATTACAAAAACATTAGTAACACTAAAGCCTTTGTAGGAATACTGAACAATATTACAAAAGTAAAGTAAAATGCTAAAGGGTGTAGCCTTATACTAAAGACGTTAACGTAATACTAAAGCCTTTGTAGTAATACTGAAGACTTTAACATCATACTAAAGCGTTTGTACCAATACTAAATACTTTAACATAATACTAAACACTTAGTATGAATACTAAATACTTTAACGTAATACTAAAGACTTTGAAAAAAACTGAAGATTTTTGCATGCAACTAAAAACTTAAGAGTTGAAACGATGAAGTAAGCTTATCTCTTTCCCCTCGAATGATGCGATCAGTGTCTTTAAAGTGGTGGTCTTCTTGCAGCTGGTTTTTCCGTAACATAGAATTCTTGGAGTCCGCCCGAACTCCAGCTTCTTTCCAGCACTGGTTACTTCATAGAACCAGATTATGAGGACGATCGAGCAGCCTCTGAGATAGCCCGTGTTCTTGGGCTTCTTCCCAGAACACCTTTCTACTACTCGAGCAGATATCAGTTGGACGTCGTCCATGAGAAATTTATGCACGGCTTGTGCCCATGCATATGTACCCAGCGCCTGAAGGTTGTCAGCATAATGTGCACTCCAACTTGGGGCCGTGCAGTTTGTGGTTGGAAAGAGGAAGACACCCATCAAATACACTACTAGCAATTTGACAAAATTTTCCTCCTCGCCTCTCCTATGAACAAGATCCAGCAGAGTGTTCTTCATGCAGTCCCGATTCCTAGAGTAGGCTTTGTCGAGGTATTCTGCCTCGAATGCGGATCGGGCTTTGGGCCGTTTGAAATCCACGGCTGTTCCATTGCAGCGCAGTCCAAGTATTATGGCGACGTCCTCTGGACTGAAAGTCACCAAGCTTTTCCCGATTTTAAATTTTTGAAGACGAATGTCATAGGCCTTCATGAGTGGCCCGTAATCTAACCTTTCCCCGTAGATACTACCCGCTTCATACCAAGCTGTGGGCAAATGGAGTAGTGTTAATGAGTTGCCTATGTTTTCGGTTCATAAGTCCTGCATTCAATTTAGTAGAGGCAATCAACCATTGGACCCGTGTAACATCGCTTTCATTAACTTGATTCTCGTGACTTGGTGTGGTTATCTACAACGAAAACGCCAAAATACATACAAACAATTCAGTTATGTGTATTGTTCTAAACAGAAACATAAGATTTTAAACACATAAGGCAAATACTAAACAGAATAGTGTGATTTTAAACACTTTGTTACTGATTTCTAAAACAACAACCCACAATGGAACACATTCAGTAAGGAACATAAGAAAGGATCAAGCCCCAAAACCCTAACCCGTAAATCTCCACAATTTGATTACAATACACATACACAAATTGTATTCTGCTACAGATGATAAGAAAAAGGAAAGAATAAACTCAAAAAAAAGAAGCAAACATTAGAATCGAACACCGGCGACGAATCCCAAATCTCCTCGTAGAAGAAGGTTTAGGGTCACATACAAACAATTCAGTTATGTGTATTGTTCTAAACAGAAACATAAGATTTTAAACACATAAGGTAAATACTAAACACATAAGGAAAATACTAAACATAATAGTGTGATTTTAAACACTTTGTTATTGATTTCTAAAACAACAACCCACAATGGAACACATTCAGTACGGAACATGAGAAAGGATCAAACCCCAAAACCCTAACCCGTAAATCTCCACAATTTGATTACAATACACATGCACAAATCAGATTACACCATGAGATGATAAGAAAAAGGAAAGAATAAACTCAAAAAAAAAGCAAACAATAGAATCGAACACCGGCGGCGAATCCCTAATCTCCTCGTAGAAGAAGGTTTAGGGTTGCGTTGCGGTTGATACCTTCTTCGCGAACTCCCCGCAGTAACTCATCGTATCGTTCTTTGGAAGAGAATATGAAGGAAATTCAGCGAGGTTGACGGTGCGGTCTCGGTGTCTTCGCATACTTACGTTTCCTGTTTTAGGGCTTTTTTCGAAAGATGGGGATACTGAAGAAGAGAATAGGACAAATCGCTCAGCGTGACGCGTCATTTCACGCCTGACGCCGACATTGTATGCGGGCGTAGTGTATGGCAACAGCCCATTAACTCCCAGGGGCAGCAGCGTCTTTTCACAGGGTTTTTAACACCGTTTGATACTGTTTGGACTAGAAAATAAATTCCTGTATAAAGGAGGGACTAAAGAGGAATAAGCAAACTTACAGGGATTTTTTAGGGATTTCTCAAATTTGGGGGGACCTTTTATTACTTTGGCATTAAGGAATAACAAGTATTGCAGTCACCTAATTTCTTTCACTCACCTGAGATTGTTGCTGATACTTCAAAATAGTGCAAGTGCATGGTTGACCCCATAGTGATCAAGTATGAGAGACCTACAAAACTCCAACAAAAAAAAATGGTTGGGCAGAGGAACAGCAAAAGCTCACCATAAACCAAACAAAATGGTTAGATGTCACCCATCCTGAACTTAGTCAAACCAATTTCATTACTGCTAAACTTTCAATATATAGTTAAACAACAATAGAAGTGGATATCAAATAAACAAGAAATACCAATGTTTTCCCTCATTCCAAACACACCAAACAAAACAACTAATTAATCAACAAGAAGAGTTAAACTAAATATTACATTCTAATTCAAATGCATCTGGAACAAACAAATCATTCAAAGATACATGTATAACAAAAAAAGGGAAATCACCATTCAAAACTATAATCATTATAAAAAACCAGAAGGAAAAAGAAAGAAACATAAAATGAATAATGGGGGAACCCGCAAGGCCGTCATTGCATGCTAGGTATAGACTAGGGTTTGTGCTCCGGTCGCGGGTAGTCGTCATCGCGGGGCGGGTTGGGCCAGGGTTTCTCTCAAGGATCAAAGCGCACCGAGCAGCGCCACGAGATGCTACCTAGAACCTGCGGCGGAGAGAACCGCAGGGGCAACTGCCTCGAGCTGCTACGGGGCCGCGCCAAGAGAAGCCCATGGCCACCGCCGCCTTCCGCTCGGATAAGATCAAGTAGTTGAGGGCCAGTGATGGATTTTTACTTGGAGTTTATACCAGGATTTTTTTTCACCCCTAAAAAAACACAATATTATTTGTTCTTCAAAACTTCATTTTTACTTCAACCCACTCGCAGAGTTCCACGTAATAAGGTAAAAAAAAAATTAAATTTAAAAATTTCACAAGAAAAAATGGGCTACCATCTCTCTTTATTGTTGGTCTAGACTTGAAGCATGGAAAAGTGGTTTGTCCACATTTATGTAAAAAAAAATTATTTAATTATTTTGATTTTATCTTCAATTTAAAAATTCTTAAATTTAAAAACAAATCAAAATAACTATCCCAAATTACATATATTTAAATTTTTCAAATAAAATATAATTTTATTTGCAGTGTTTTATTCAGCGTGATTTTAACTAGGAAAAAAAGGTGAAATAAGAAAAAAAGAATTATCCATTTAAATTTCCTTATGAGAAAATCTCAAAAGTAAAAATAAATAAATAAATAAATAACAGTGCAAAATTGAGGTGATAATTATTTTTATAATTTTTTATTAAAATTATTATTTTAAATAGTTTATGAGCCTTGTGACCATACACAAAGAGCAATGTTGGGAGGAAATAAGTCTCATAAGAGGTAGATGGGTGGGCTCCTGGATCATACACAGATATTTCAATATAACAAGGTTGGTTGATAAAAAAATATGGGAATGTAGAACATGTGAGACATAACTTTTTGAACCTTTGATTCGATCTCATAGACCCACTAATATTTAGAAGAAAATTCACTTGGATAAATGGGCGAGAACAACTAGTGATGCTCCGACTTGACTGCTTCTTACTCTTCCCTGAGTGGTCAAGCAAATACCCCAAGATTTGGCAGACCAATTTACCTAAGGTTAGATCACACCACTTTATATTATGACTTGTGTAAGCACATCTTTTGCTTCAACCTAGAATGGGCAAAACAAGTTGGCTTTTGGGACAAGATTAGAATTTGGTGGGCCTCGACAATCCCAACGGGCGAAGAGGTGCTCACCCTATCAAAAAAAAAAAAAAAAAACATCAACTATCATAAAGGAGTTAAAGGAATGACAAGAAACCACTTACCTAGCCATAAAGACCAGGAAGTAACAAATTCTACAAACTCTCAATTGAAATGACACAGCTAAGAAATCCAGAGAGCTAACACAGGTGGAGATACAAAAAGAGGAAATTCTCCATACTGAATACGATGTCATCATCGGGGAGGAAAAGCCCTATTGGAGAAGAAGATCAAGAACCACTAGCTAAAAGAAGACGATAAAAAGATAATTTTTTCCAGGCCATAACAAACCAAAGGAAGGGCAAAAATTAGATTCACCAACTTCAAATAAGCGACCACATAATATGTTGATGCCAAAAACTGACCCACCTCACTCTTTGGCTACTGTGGCCTCGTGATCTAGTCTCAGCCTTTGACAAACGGTTAATATTTATAGTTGGTGTGAACGCTTACTTCTGCTTGCGAACAAGGAGACGCGGAGGGCACTCAGCAATTCCGTCCGGAATTATCCACTGATAGACCTATGAAGAGGAGGAGAAATAATCGAAATTGGGCCTTTCTGCCCGGATTTAACTCCGATGCTTAAGTCAGAAATCAGGGTAAGAAGTTCTAGGAAATGCTTTATGTAATGTGTAGTGAGTATTTTTCGGTCCCTTTACTTATTGTCCTTCCTCTCTTTTTTATAGCAAGTGAGAGGCGGTTTAAGCAAATATCTTGCAAGGCGGTGGGGTAAGGTGGTGGGCTAGGTGAATATCTTCTAAGGTCAGTAGGGAAAAATATCCGCTTAGCGTGTAGGTGCTCTGTAGGCAAGTAGGGTAAATATCCGCCTTACCGTAGTAAGTGGATAAGGCCTAATTACCGTAGAGGCGTTAGATATTTTACTTCTCTCCTTCCACCTCTACGCCTTGTATAAGAGGGTTGTTTATAATTATAATTCACGGACTTATTAGCAGGATTTATTCCTCACGCTATTGCCGCAACGGAATTGTGCAAGGTTATTTGGTGATATTGCCACGTGGCCAAAGATGCTACGTGGTGAGAACACACGGTCCCGTGTGTGATGGGTGGTCCCTAGGTCAATGACATCCGCCTTACCAAATATATCCTTAACACTAGTCCCCCTAAAATGTACTTTGTTCAAGAATGCGGCGAGAGGTGAGCTAATCGCACGCTTCGCTTGGTTCGAGAACAAGTATTCTTCTTAGTTGGCACGTCTATGTAGGGGTGGAGCTTCGTCCATGGCGATGGGTGACCGACGATTCTTGTGTTCTCTTTGCGTTGTTATCGAAGTAGATTTTTCTCCGAAATTCTCGCCTATTTTTCTACTTAAGGGCTTGTATGGGTAACGTTCATAGTCAGAAATCTTTTGTATCATGGCTCAACGTTTGTCTTTTCATAAATTCTTCACTTTTAGCCAATACTCTCGCCACTTGCGAATCCATAGCTCCTTTCACGAACATCTGTCGGAATTAAGGACTGGGTTTATCTACCTAGTAAGTCCGAACAGCTGTGTGTGGCCAGGCGTTCTATTGGTTAACGGGGACCCAGGTGAGATGTGTATCGATGCAGGGTGGGAGGCTTTTCATGTTGATCATGGCATGGAGGCGGGGGACCTTTTAGTTGTCACTTATGCAGGGGGTGTACGTTTCGAATTTGAGATATTTGGAGACGACTCCTGTCGTAGAGAAGTGGGTTCCTACCTTCGCCCCTGTGCTGATCCAGGTTCTCCTAGTGGGAACGAGGATAGTGACGGTTGCGGGAGTCCGTGCATCTCCTCCGAGTCTCATTCGAGTGTGGCTTCGGACGAATCCGCGGATATTTAACTTTAGTCCGTCGGATAACATGTTTTTGTTATTTTTTCTTTGTTTGTATGTAACCTGAATAAATGACGTTTGTCGTTTTGTTTGTAAATCCTTTGGCATTTAAATGCCCTTCACAGCCCAAACTATGTAGGAATATGTGTTATTTTATTTATGGTGTTGGTTCTAAGGTATTGAGCTCATTATTTATTTGAGAGACACGTGTCTTTGGCACTGTTTCATATTAAAAGGGGTGATATGGCGTGACATGTAATGCGTTTTGTCAACAGCATGATGGGCGCGATTACCAATATGTGTCAGGCGGCGTTTGGTATGCTGACGTGGACGGATTTCTTGGAGGAGTAATAATGGCCTATTTGAACGGTCAGGATTTGGGGGCCTTGGTTCAACGGTTTTGATTGGAATGTAACACTGAGATCGAACGGCCAGGGATTCGTTGCTTTTCATATATATGCGAAATCGTACAGGCCAAAAAGGGTTTATTTCGAAAGTTGAATCGTGTCTTCTTCCTAAGGTTTCTTCTTCTTCTCCTACGTGAGCCTCGGGTTTCGAGTTTTTCTCGTGGTTTGTGTTATCTTTTTTCTTTCCTAAGGTAATGGCTAGCGCCACTTCTAGCGCTACTTCTTCCCTCCCTCTAGTTCTTCTCATGAGCCCTTGGTCCTTTCTCCGTCCAACCCTGTGGTTTCTGTTGCGATCCCGGTGATTTGAACTTGGAGGCGTCCCGGTTCAGGGTTCGCGGGTTCATCCTGCTTCTAGGGCAACGGGTAGGGGGTCGGACACATTCATAAGTCTTCTTGGACAAAAGGAAGTAGATAGCCTGGTAGCGAAGTATGAGATAAATTTGTCCCTGTTTGAGGTTAGGGTTCCCTGTTCTGGGGAGAGGGCAAGTTCTCCTAGGGAAGGGGAGATAGTCATCTCTCAAGATGCGCTATTGGGTGGCCTTTAGGCTTCCTTTTTCCGATTTCGCTAAGGCAATACTAGAAGAGTATCATTTGTGTCCTCACAGTTGGCCCCAAATTCTTGGAGACTTTTGAGCGGCTTTGTTATTGTTTTCAAGCATTACGGAATAAGTCCGACCGTCCGTTGGTTCCGGTATGCTTTTTAGCCTACGCCTAGAGTCTAACGCCAGATTGGTATTACTTTTACATTTCGTTAGGAGGAAATTTTTAGGGAAAGTTCCTTCTTCCATTGCGATGGAAGAGTAAATTCTTCTTTGTCAAAAGTAAGTCCGAGTGGGATGTCAGAACAAAGTGGGAGGTTCCCGAGCGGACATCGCTTGTGAGAAATGACGGGAGAAGAGGAGGTTCTTCTTAAGTCAATGTGGGTGGCTATCCAAAGTGTACATGGATGAGTTCTTGACAAAGGAAAACCTTGTTAAATGTCATTTAATAGTGTCGTAGGTAGGCATTATTCGTATATCTTGCTGGTCCGATTTTTAACTACGGTAATTGACTTATTTTGGCCCTTGTTTTTGTAGGAAATCCGATGGAGGATGAGGACCTAAGCTATGTTAAGGGTCTTTTGGCCTCTTTCGAGGGCGAGAAGTTCACCCGCCTTTGCCTATGGGCGAAGAAGAAGAAGGAAGTGGTACTTGGCCAGTAATGATACCTCCAAGGAGGAAAGAAAGAAGAGGGAAGAGAAAGGAGACGGATTCTTCCAAGAAGGGTGCAAGGTCCTCACGGGAGAGTGAGGACCAAGAGAAAGAATTCGAGGACGTATTAGGTCCTGCACTGCGTAAAAGGTGTGGGGTGCCTCAGAAGAGGTTCAAGGCCGAAAGAGGTCCGCCCGGCGTTGTCCCCACCTCCGAGGGTCCTTCTTCTAAGCCGTGGGAGGACATCCTTCTCATAGAGGTGAGAATTTCTCGTATATATTTTTTCTAAGAGTAGAATTTTAACTTAGGTTCTATTTTATAGGCGAGGCGGAGAAGCGGCTCTTTTAGACAAATTAAAAGTGGCGGATTCAGGCTTTTAAAGGGATCCGCAACTAAGCAAAAGGAGTTATCTTCCGAGGATACTCCTTTTCATGGCTAATCGGGTCCGTAAAGGACGTTTTGATGGCCATGAGGCCCGAGCAGCTCTCAACGAAACTCCGGAGGGCTGGGAGGGAAGAGGCCACTTATCAACTATTCCGCTCGGCTATGCTAGTAAGGGTTGTTCTCACATTTCCTTTTACTTCTAAACTTGGCACGTTTTTTACGAGTGTCTTGTTATTCTGTAGACTGCACACTGGGCTGACCGAGTCGGCAATCTTTGCCAAGAAGATTCGGCAATCTTTGCCAAGAAGATTTGGCAAAGATGGAAATGAATAGGGCAGACATTGCCCAGTTAAGCTCTAGGGTGGCGGCCTTGGAAGAGAAGGAGAAAGAATGACTTGATGCTATCCTGGGCCCTTGAGCTGAGATAAGTCCGGAAGCGGTTGCGGTACCGGCCGCTATGGAAAAGGAGAGAAGGCCGATTTAGCGGCCCAATCATCCGCTTCTAACGGTTCTCTTCTTACTGGCGAGGAGGCTATTAAAGGGTTACAAAATGAATCCAAAGTTAGCTTTGAAGAAGGAACTTCAATCGACTCAGGGATGAAGCGGCGGCCTTCGATGGGACCTAAAGATGAAGAATTTCTGAGCCGAAGCTTACCGCAATTGTGAGTTGGCGGAAATAAAGGGGGAGCGTGACATACTGAAGAAGATTTGGCTTCCCGCTTGAAGGCTCCTAAATCCGACTCGCAAGAAATTAAGGATTTAGTAGAGCCGTGGATAAATTAGAGAAGGAGGTTGCCCTACTTAGGGCTTAAAGTTAGAGATGGAGCCACTCAGATATATTCCGTGGTGCAACAAGTGGCCACCACGCTCCTCCTATGGAAGTTTTGTCTATGGGGTCGGGCCGGAGTTTTGAAGAAGTTCACGGAGTCGAAAGAGCAACAAGTTATCAAGACTCCTGAGGCTCCCGCCCCCGCTACCTTGGAGCCTTCTACCCAAGTCCCTTCGTAAGGTGTGGGCGCCTGGGCCCTAGCTCTTAGGATTTTTTCTTTTATGAACGTTTTTGTAAATTCTCAATCACTTGGAAATGTAATTTCTATTCATATGAATGAAATGCAAACCTTTATTTTGGTGAAGATTTATTTCCGAGTGATGGTTGTCTTTAAACCATGTAAGCAAAATTCTTCCTTTGGCTTGTAAACTTCGTAACGAGTCTTTAGTCCAATCATGGGACTTTGTTGAGTGAGGTACTCGCCTTCATGAGTGAGATTGTTGCCTCATACTTCGATCGGGATTTTTGTCTTTTGAGAGTTGTCGTTTATCTGTGTAAGATAATTCCGACTAGTCTTTTAGGAATGGGAATTTCACCACATTTTAGTAGAATGGGAATTTCACCGCATTTTAGTAGAATGGGAATTTCACCGCATTTTAGTAGAGAATGGAAAAGACCTGAACTTTACTCCATGAAATTTAAGAGACAACTACAAAACTTATTGATAGTAGCGTCGTAAGTGTTCAGCATGGAATGGACACTTGAGCATTTTTCCGTCCATATTTACTAGATAATAGGTGTCAAATTTCGGACGATTCTTTCACGACGTAAGGGCCTTCCTGCTTAGGAGTTAGCTTCCCGCTCGGCTTTTATTTCCTTGGAATTCATTTTCTCTTAGGACTAGATCGCGATTTGGAAGAAGACTCTTTTACCCTTGTGTCGTAGAACCTTTTTGATTCTTTTGGCGATAGGCAGCCGCCTTTACTACGCCATTTCCCTTCATTCTTCAAGTAGGTCTAGTTCCGCTCGGAGATTTTTCTCATTTTCTTCCGACGTCATTGTGTTCGCCAAAGTAGGCATTCCTATTTAGCTGGAACGACGGCCGCCCCGTAAGTAAGAGAAAATGGACTCTCCCATGTGGGAGTTCTGGTAGTTGTCCTGTAGGCCCAAAGGGCGCTCGGAATTTCTTCCACCCAATTGGTTCCATTTTTGGATACCCGGGTTTTCAGAGTCTGGAGTAAGGTTCGGTTCGTCACTTCTACCTGGCCGTTGGCTTGGGGATGTGTCACAGAAGTCAATCTGGATTCAATTCCGAGTTCGTAATGTAAACTCACGAAAGCACGGTTATCAAATTGTCGCCCATTATCGGAGATGAAGGCGACTGGAATTCTGAATCGGCAGATAACCGCTCGCCATAAGAATCCCTGACAAGCTTTCTCCGTGATCTTGGCTAAGGGCTTAACTTCCACCCATTTGGTGAAGTAGTCGATAGCGACTATCAGAAACTTCAGTTGTCGGATCGAAGTAGGGAATGGCCCTAAAAGATCAACCCCCCAAATAGCAAACGGCCGCTGACCGATAACTTACGTAAGTGGTGCGGGTGGTCGCCTCTCTGAATTTTAGAATGCCACCGCGTGCATCACATTTCCTACGAGCTTAACGCTTATTGCATCTTGAGTTAGCGCTACAAGAATAACCTTGCCGCAAGACTTTGTAACCTGGCTTTGCCTCCTATGTGACCATGCCACGATGCCCTCATGAATTTCTTGAAGGATATAGCTAGCTTCTGTAGGATGTAAGCATCGCAAGAAAGGTTGTGTGTAGGACCTTTTGTACAGGCTTTCGTTGATGATGGTGTACTGAGAGGATTTGTAAGCAATCCTTCGGGCCTCCACTTTGTTGGGTGGCGCAGGCCCACCTTGTGGGAAACTTTTTATGGGATCCATCCAACTTGGCTCTTCGGCCACACTTTGTACCTCTCCTTCCAGTCTATCGATAGTCTTTGTGGGAAGGTACTGTAGGTTAAAAGAGGATTCTGCATCTCCGTTTGGCGTTGTGGCCTTTTTGGATAAGGCGTCCGCTTCTTCATTTTGCGCCAAGAAATTTTCTCAATCTGGAAATAGGCTAAGCATGGTACTATTTTTCTCACTATGGCTTGGTATTTGATCATGTTCTTTTCTTTTGCTTCAAAGTCGCTTAGGGTGTGGCTCACGACTAGTCGCTAATCGGAATACACATGCAGACGCCGAACTCCGAGCCCCCGCCGTGTGTAATCCCGGCAAGGAGTGCTTCATTTCGGCCTCATTGTTAGTCGCTCGGAATTGGAACTTGAGCACTGTGCCATTTTCCATTTAGAATGAGAATAAAGGACAAAACACGCTTCCCCGACCTTTCTTCAGCCACCCATCAACGTATAAAAGACCACGGATGCTAAGACACTCTTCGATTCCGTGAAGGGAGTTCGCCCTCATTCGCAAGAAAAGTTAATTCTGCGATGAAATCGCCAAGCATTTGGGCCTTGATTGCCGCTCGGGTTTGTAGGTGAGATCAAACTCGCCTAATTCTATTACCCACTTGGCTAGGCGCCCTGGAATTTTCCGCTTATGAAGAACTTGCTTTAGTGGCCGATCACCAATATTGTGATCCCGTGGGCTTGAAAATATGGTCTCAATCTTCGCCAAGCAGATGTACAAGAGCAAAGGCCAATTTTTCAAGTGGCGTATATCTTGATTCCGCGATCGTTAAGGATCTTACTTGTGTAGTAGATCGCTTTTGAACTCCTCGCTATCTTCTCTCAAAAGAACCGGCCACCGCCGTGGGGCAACGCCATATAGATGTAGAGTTCTTCTCCCACTTGGCGGCTTAGCCAATAGCCGAGGCGTATCGGAGATAATTTTTAAAGCCCTTGAAAGGCTTTTTCGCATTCCTCCGCCCAATCCATTTTTGGCGCCGAAGGGCTTGAAAGAGCGGAGATTTTTCTCTCCTGGCTTTGGAGATGACCGCCAAGCGCCGCAAGGCGCCCATTAAGCCGCTGAATTTCTTGAAGACTTTTGGGTGATCCTATGTCAAGAATAGCTTTGATCTTTTCTCGGATTTGCCTCTATTCCTCTTTTGTGTTAAGATAAATCCCAAGAACTTCCCCTCGATCAACACCAAAGGAACATTTATTCGGGTTTAACCGCGCGTGTAACTCCTGAGTGACCGGAAAGCCTCTTGTAAGTCCGATAGATGTTCAACGGCTTTTCGCTCTTCACCGTGATATCATCTACATACGCCTCAACATTTCTACCAATCTGCTTTTGAAGATCAGATTAATGAGCCTTTGGAAGGTGGCTCCAAAGCATTTTTAGGCGAATCCAAGCATCACCGCGTGTAGCAAAGTAAGTTCCCGCGGCTTGTAATGAAGGATGTTTTTCTTCGCCAGCCTTTGGCCATTCGGATTTGGTTGTAGCCCTGAAAAGGCGCCTAAGAAACTCAAAGATCTCATGCCCCGTTGTAGAGTCAACTAAACCATCAATTGATGGCAAAGGAAACGAATCTTTGGACAAGCCTTGTTCAAGTCTCAGAAATCAACACACATTCTCCATTTTTCTGACGGCTTTTTACTAGAACAACATTGGCCAACCAATCCGGGTAATACACCTCTCGGATAAACTTAGCCTTTAGGAGGTTTGATACTTCTTCCTCTCAAGGGCCTCTGCCTTTCCTGGGCTTAAATTTCTTCTTTTCTGCTTCATAGGCCTAAATGACCGATCTACATTAAGGTGGTGTTCTATGATCTAGCGCTTTTAACGCCTGCATATCCTCCTCATGACCAAGCCAAGAGATCAATTTGCCCTTAATACTCTCATGAGGTTTTCTTGTCATGGCGGGTCGCCAAGTTTGCCTCAACTGCACTGCCGTGTGGTGGTCCGCTGCGGTTGCGCCTAGGGAATCAAGTAGCAATTCTTCAACCGGGTGCAGTGTCAAGTCTTTCATCTTCCCCTGCTCGGCTATTCTCACTGACTCAGTAATGGCTTCAAACCTTTGTTTTCCTTTTATTTAGGACTTTCCCTTTGAGGGTCGTAGACGTAACATTGCCGAAGCTAAGGGTTGGTCTCCTCTTACCTCTCCACTACCACTCTCAGTTGGGAATTTGAGGAGAAGATGGTAAGTAGAGATGATGGCTTTCAAGGCGATGAGGGTTGGCCTGCCAAGGATCACGTTATAACTTGAGGCACATTGCATAACCAAGAATTTCGTTGTCACGGGTTGACGATCGTGGTGAGTTTCCTATCAGAATCGGTAGAGATATCATCCCTTACAGTTTGTATCACCCTCCGGAGAATCCTACTAAGGATGATTTTACAGTGAAGTAAATCATCTCAAGGCCATATCTCATTCTTTCGAAAGTACTCCGTAAGAGGATGTCAATCGAACTTCCACCGCCTATCAAGACTCTCTTCATTTGGAAACTGGAGACCTTGATGGCAATAGCAACCAAAGGCTATCATGGGGCCATTTAACTTTACTAACATCGTTATCATAAAATGATGGGAGCCGCTGGTCGAGACCTTCTTCGCGGGTAAGTTTCGTCTCTTTAAGGCTGCTACTTACCCATTGGGCATAACTTTTCGAGGCGGAACTTTCCCTCCACGGCCGGAGGCCACCACTAATAAATCCCACCATCTCCCCTTTTTCTTCTTCTCGGTACGTGAAGTTTCGTGTTCCTCCTGAATCTCAAGGTTGATATATTGCTCCAACCGCCCCTCTTCGAACGACATCTTCTATCGCATTCATCAAGTGGGTACACTTTTCTCGCCGTGTCCTTTAGATTGATGAAACCGGCAATATCTCTTGCTATTCTTTTTGCCGTTCGGTATTTCTCGCAGTAGGCTCGCCATGTCAAGCTTTTGCTCTTTGATTTGCATAAGGATATGGCTTCTGGTTTGATTTAGCGGGGTATGATGATCATATTTAACAATCTTTCCTTCCTTTTTAGGTTCTCGGGGCTGCAGCATATGTCGCTGAGGGCGTGTCCGAGGTTTCAGATTTCGCTTTGTGCCTCTTGCCGCCCCTCGTATGATCTTCTTTCCTTCCGTATATCCAGGGGACTTCTGTTGACACTTTGGTAGGTTTTTTCCTTTTAGGGTGTCTACAGACCCACGTCAAGTCTCTTCTTCCCAACTCGTATAAATTTCATCGGAATTGATGTATTTTTGGGCATGGTTCATAAGGGCGGGAATTGTCTTTGGTGGATCCAAAGTGAGGGAGAAACGAAAGGGGAGTCTTACAGCCCCTCCATTAAGAAGGTTATGGCCATTCATGGAAGAAGGTCCGCAACATTTGTTGTTTCGTCTATGTAGCGATTTAAATAGGCTTGGAGCGTTTCTCCTTTCGCTGTTTAACGTGCAAAAGGGTAGACGGGTTTCTTTTGCTTTGAGTAATTAGCAAAAGTAGGCTAAAAAAGCGATCCGTTAAAATCAATAGAAGTAATTGTGCTAGATGGAATATCGACAAAACTAGCTTGGCGCTTTTCCCTCTAAGGTGGCGGGAAAATCTCGCACATACGAAGGCCGTCAGTAATTCCAGTGAGGAGCATCTTTGATCAAAAAGACTTGGTGGCGACGGACGGATCGGTTCTCGCTTCATATGCGGTCATAATAGGTGGCCTCAAGCCGCCGTGAACTTCGCTCTTCCAATATCTCCTTGATAAAGGGCGAACACATATTGAGAATATGCCGCTCGGATTTCTTGTTTTCTTGGGAAACGCCCCGTCCATTTGGGTCCCTCTATTCACGCTTTGTATGGATGGGCTATTTTGTTCCGCTCTTGTCCGCTCGGTTCTTGTAGCGGCTTTTGCTCTCTACGCCGAACGGAGGGGTTCCGAAGCTAGCGGAAAAGGCGGTTCTTTCTCTTTTCTCCTTATGGGTGCGGGTTCTTGTCCTCCCTCTACTTTCGGAATTAGCTAACGGGACCGTTGATACGTTCGGTGTTGGGGCTTGTGCGGGAAGAGGTGGAGGATGGGTCAAAGTGTGGACAGCTTGAGCCAATTGTTCCAGTTGTTGCTGCATGTTAAGGTAAAACTCCGGAATGGACCCTTGGGGTTGGACGGACGGATTTTCTGATGGGGGTAAAATGGGTGGATTGTCCGATCGGATTTCTTCATATCTTTGGGCTTCGCCAAGTTTGACAGGTTCTTCAGGGCTAGTAGGTGCTCCTTGTCCTTGGATTCGTTTTGATCTTCTGGTAGTGGTCATTTGGCTTTTCGTAAGGGTCCCCACGGATGGCGCCAAACTGTTGATGCCAAAAACTGACCCACCTCACTCTTTGGCTACTGTGGCCTCGTGATCTAGTCTCAGCCTTTGACAAACGGTTAATATTTATAGTTGGTGTGGACGCTTATACCGCCATGAACAAGGAGACGCGGAGGGCACTCAGCAATTCCGTCCGGAATTATCCACTGATAGACCTGTGAAGAGGAGGAGAAATAATCGGAATTGGGCCTTTCTACCCGGATTTAACTCCGATGCTTAAGTTAGAAATCAGGGTAAGAAGTTCTAGGAAATGCTTTATGTAATGTGTAGTGAGTATTTTTCGATCCCTTTCCTTATTGTCCTTCCTCTCTTTTTATAGCAAGTGAGAGGCGGTTTAAGCAAATATCTTGCAAGGCGGTGGGGTAAGGCGGTGGGCTAGGTGAATATCTTCTAAGGCGGTAGGAAAATATCTGCCTAGCGTGTAGGTGCTCTGTAGGCAAGTAGGGTAAATATCTGCCCACTGTAGTAAGTGGATAAGGCCTACTTACTGTAGAGGCGTTAGATATTTTACTTCTCTCCTTCCACCCCACGCCTTGTATAAGAGGGCTGTCATAATTATAATTCCGACGGACTTATTCGCGGGATTTATTCCTCACGTTATTGCCGAACGGAATTGTGCAAGGTCATTTGGTGATATTGCCACGTGGCCAAAGATGCTACGTGGCTGAGAACACACGGTCCTGTGTGTGACAGGTGGTCCCTAGGTCACTGACATCTGTCTTACCAAATATATCCGTAACATAATACAACAACCTGAGGAGATCACCAAGGCAATCAACATTCAATTTGTTTAGCAAAAAATAACATATTCCCTATAAAACTAACCAGGAAAGACTATTTACTAACAAAGAGAGAGTAGACCAAAGCTTGATGGAAATGTTGTTCTCAGTTGAGGCGATCAAAACAACAGTCAAGGATCTGGGTGAGAATAACGCCTCAGGCCCAAAAAGTCTATCCATGACTTTTTATCAGAAGGGGTGGGACATAGTAAAACAAGACTTGCTACAATTATTCAATAATTTCTTCCATCATCAAATGGATTTGGAGATAATTAAATGGGCATTTATTTGCCTGATTCCAAAAAACAAATCCCCAACAACGATCACGGAATTTAGACCAATCAATCTCCTCACAACTCTACAAAAATCATATCCAAGGAATTTTGCAAACATACTCAAGGGGTTGATAGGCGAGCTAGTGGATGAATTGCAAACAACCTTATTCAAAATAGATCAATCCATGATAATATAGTCATAATGCAAGGAGTTAATCCACAGTATGAGTACTCAAATCGAAAAGGAACATTGATAAAAATTAATTGTGAAAAAACCTTTGACATGGTGGATTAGACTTGCTTCTCGAAGTGTTGGAAGCAAGGGCTTTGGGCAAAAATGGATCCAGTAGATCAGAACAATGCTCCTCAAAAGCAAAATTCTTGTTGAATGGAGAAGCAACCAACTATGTTAAACAAAAAACAAGGATTGAGACAAACCGCCTCTCACCCTTATGCTTTGTACTGGAAATAGACATCCTAAGCACAAGTCCTTTTGGGCTTCAAGCTGGATGACCAGAAGAACACAATTGTTATTACCTCTCTACCGTATGCCAATGACTTGTTGGTCTTCTACTATGGGGAGACTTCATACCTCATAATGTTAAAGCTTATTTTTTTTACCTATTTGATGGTCTCTCATGGTTGAAGATCAATTTTCACAAAAATCTAATCATAACCATCAAATCATATGAACAAACACTTGAAGACCCGGGAAGAATCTTAAACTGCCTAGTGGGGTTATGCCAATAAAATGCATGGGGCTATCTGTCACGCCCCGAACTGAATTCCAGGGCCTCGGGCATGTGCACAAACTGGTCGTACCCAAGTAGAGGCGCACCTCACTCGGATACAAGGCCTAGGTAAACATGAACATATAATAATATTCATTAACGTTAACAATAATTCAGAGTCTTACAGCGGAATTTAAAACATAATTTGATACTATTCAAGGTAATGGCCCTACAAGGGTCCTATAAACTTACACCCAAGAAAATCTGAGGTCTTCCAATCTCTACAAGGATATCTCGGCCACTCACACAGCTCCTAATCTCGAGTCACCTACTCCTTAAGACTTGAAACAAAAGAGTGAAACAAGTGGAATGAGCTTTCGAATGGAAAGCTCAATAAGTACCCTAGCAAGGGAATACAATGAAGTTCAAACAAGGAATAATCAACAAATATTGATCGTAACACAAAGCATATTAGTAACATGTCCAAATCAAACACACAAGGATCACTATCCAACAAACGCAATCAAACAACAAGGCGTTCAATCAAAATGCAAAGAACTCTCGAGTTATCTCCCTGGCAGTCATCGACCTCAGCCGATCATCAACTTAATCACATCCAGACCCTTGAGCCTAGTAGCGCTCCTACGTGTACGTACACGGTCAGCGTATCATCCCACTGACGGGTGGACATCCAGAGTTTCCTCCCCCTGGTAGGACTACAGGACATCGAGAGTGTCCTCCCCCTGGACGCCCGCATCACAATCTGCACTGAATGGGAGAATCCACAACACAAGAAGAGCTGAACCACTAACCCGGACGGAGCATAGGCTCACGTGTTGTCACGGCCACGTGCCGATCAACGGGAAGGCATATTCAGTGATCACAAGCACTTTCAACCAAAAGCTAGCATATCATCAAGCATACACTAATATAGGAGGTTAACAAATTCGTGTATACAAATCCAAGCAACAATATACAAGCATGGTAACATCAAGCCAATATGCAAAGGAGCAAAAACAATAATACCCAATAATCACGAGGCCAATCAACACATTGAAGCGAGATCAAGAATTCAAAGTTAATAAGCCCAAAACTTGGGCGGGAACTAGGCAAGAGACACTTACAAGAAATCAACCAGCAAATCAGGGCAGTGAAGCAAAGGTACTTACCTCTATCAGAGATTTAGTCGCTTGGTTTGGGTCCCTCCTGATATGTCCCTACACTCTACGTCGTAATCTGATAATAAAGTTTATATAAGCAACGAAAATTGTTCATAAACTGATCTAGATGCAAATGTATGGTCTACTATTGGGCCATATTCTAGACTAATGGGCCCTTAACTATATCACATGTCAATTCTTATTAAATGCCTAACCCCTCCTTTTAGTTACAAAAGGGTCGTTATATCCTGGTGGTTAGGGTGCTCTACTATAACCTTGGGGTCCCTTGTTCGAATCCTCATTCATCCTTTTATTCTTTCCTTTTACAATTATTACAAGCGAGTTTGTCCTTATTTGTTTAATGCATCATATTCTTTCAAAATTGTTAGGGAACCCCACTGGTTAAGGCCTATTAGCTTAATTGGGTAGGTCTTGTGTTCAATCCCCACTACCTACAATTTTATTCTATTTATTTTATTATATTTTATTTTTGAAACCTAGTTGAATTATTAATCTGTCACGCCCCGACCCGGAATCCACGGCCTCCGGCACGTGCACAGATCGGCCGTACCCAAGTAGAGACGAGCCCCACTCGGATACAAGGCCTATATAAATCAAAAGCATGCAATAAACTAAATTTAAATACTTATAAATAATCAAACTCTGAGTTCTACGGCGGAATCAAAACATAAATAGACACCCTATACAGGTAATAGCCCTACAAGGGTCCTATACATGAAATCTCACACACAAAGAAGACACGAGGTTCTCGAACCTCTGCAACGGTATCCCAATCCCACGCGCAGCTCCTAACCCTGAATCAACTGTTCTTCAGAACCAGAAAAGATAAAGAAGCAAGTGGAACGAGCTTTCGAAAGGAAAGCTCAGTAAGTATCATGCATAAAACACAATGAATCCAATCCAGATAACAACAAATAGTCAAGAAAGACATATCGAAAACAATCAGCACAACAAGCCAATTAAATAGGCCCCCCTAAACTCAACCAATCACACCTCTACTGTCAGCACAAGTGCCGCGTGTCTCGATGGTCAAGTGCCGGACAATAGGTGGCTATGCTCAGCGAGCCCGCTCACTCCACTGACGCATACCGACCCAACCTAAACACAAGCACCACGAGTTGCATAGTAATGTCCCGGTCCACGGTAGCATGCTCAGTGAGCATCCAACAACAACTTATATAAACATCCAATCAACAGATATGGAAGCAACAAACCAAGTATATGCAGGGAATCAACAACAGAGATCCAAGGCATCATAACATCATGCAAAAGCACGAACCAACAAAGAACATACCAAACAAGGTAACAATAAGGTCAAAGAAACCCATCACTGGGTGGAAGCTAGCAAAAGTACTTATGTATACAAGCATGAAATCAAGAATCATCAACAAGTCAAAGAACCAATCAATAAATAATTGGGGGAAACTAGGCAGAAGTACTTACCTCAACTGGAAATCTAATTGCCTGATTTGTGTCCACCCCGACGAAGCTTAGCACTCTACGTCGATATCTGATAAGGCAACTACATCTTAGAACCATCACCATAATCAAAGTGGTTTATTATTACTATTATTAGCGCTATTGTAGAATTCTGTCCATTCTGCGCAGTAATAATAAACTACTCATAACTTCTAATCTGGGAACCCGATTTAGCTGATCTAAGATTCATTAGAGAGTGTTTTCCCTCATATTTCCAACGGTATATTGTACATCTCGATCGGGGAACTATAGAAGACCTAGCTGTCCCTCGAATGGGGAAGCCAGACTGCAACAATTGACCAATTCCTAACTTGACTAACCTAACCTAGGTCCCAACTGACTGAGTCTAACCAAACCGGACCCAAGTCCATTAACTTGTTTCAATCCATTTAATATTACTTGATCAAATCAATCCCAACTCACATAACTAAATTGACTAAACTCGGTTTGATTTAAAACAAACCAAATTCAACTTAATCACTTAACTAACTTAACCTAGTTTGCTTTAACATAGATCTAAGCCAACCTACTAACTTAATTAACCCAATTAATCTTAATCCGGTTTGAGTTTAAAATAGGCTCAACCCAAACTACTCAATCACTTATGAGGATTCTATTAATTTATATTCCCACACACAATGCAGAATTTCTGCCAGTTTTGCGTAGTCGGAAAAGATTGTCCGTATCTTCCAATCCAAATATCCGATTACATTGATTTAGGATTCATCGGAAAGCTATTTTCATAACCTTTCCAATGATATATTATAAACTATAATCAGGGAAATTCATAATTTCTAAAATACCCCCAAAATCAACAACCCGGACTGACAAAATTCACAGATTTTCCTACTCTCAAATACTTGGTCATAAATTTTATTCTACTGATAAGATTTCAATGAAATTAGATTTGTTAGATTCATAAAGAATATTAGAATCTGAAACAAAAGTTTAAAGATCGTAAATCAGAGAAAATATGGCCGAATTTTGCTAAAATTACAGGTCTGCAGGTTTTCTGGAAGGTTTCGGTAAATCTGTTGTATCTTTTTATCCGTAAGTCGGATGGGATTAAAACAAAGTTCAATGGATTTCTAAGAACAGGGCGAATATGGATAAATTTATTTGAATACGATCAGGTAACAGAAAGGATTCTAAACTTGTCAATGTTTTCTGTTTTAATTCTACGTGTCAATGAGATCATCCAATTATTCTGAACTTCTAATCTCAAGATATATATATATATATATAAAACTAAACCTTTAATATTTTGGATCCCAAAACCTATAAATCCATATCTAAAATAACATAAATCGTCTAATATATTTAAAGACTAACCTGAATCATACCAAAGATCTATTCTTTGGCGGAGATTGTTTGGAGATCGAAAAGAGACCTCCTCTCGTCTTCCTCATAGCCCTGGCGTCGACGGTGAGAAATAAAAACCTAGAAGCAGCTAGGGTTTTCTCCTCTATTTATAGAATTATAGTAATGTCAAATTTACATAAAACCCCATGAAGTATTACTAAATTATTATGCTAGTTTTTAGTGGTTATTTAGTAAAGAGTCCCTAGACTCTTCTGAAATTCCATACTAGTATGCAGGGCTTCCAGATGAATTTAGTAAAGAACCCTCCTATTTCTCCCAATTCGCGTGTAAGTCCTCCTGTGTGTGAGGGAACCAGTTTTCACTTAAATCCAGCTTTTCCTTGAAATTACTAAAAGGTCCCCAATTAACCCTAGTTAGGGCATAAACCATTTAAATCCCTCTTTTCTCATAAACTCCAATAAATTTCAAGTACGGGGGACTTCTCTAATTATCTAATTACTTAAAGAAATTAAAGAACATTTATCCCAACAAAATTTTGACTAGATCCAACCTTGGGGACTTTCTTTTATTAACCAAAGACTTTAGTAAAATAATTAAAAAAATAATAACCTAAAATCTTCGGATTTTACACTATCCATCTTAGGTCGGAAACCAAAAAAAAGAGGACTGGATGTCACTCATTGAGAGAATAAAGCTAAGAATCATTTCATGGAAAGGAAGGCTCTTCTTCATGAGTGTAAGAGTCATCCTAATCAATTTAGTCCTCGCTATCATACCAAACTATTGGATGTCGATATACTACCTCAATCCCATAATGTGTTATGTGAAGGGTGGATGAAATATGCAGAGACTTCCTACGGAGGAGGGCAAACCAAGAATCTCAAGCCTTCAGGCTCGTCAACTGAACAGACCTTACCAACCCAAAGAGTAGGGAGGTTAGGGAATAATTAACATGAGGCAATTCAATGCAACACTCCTAAGAAAATGATGGTGGAGAATATTCTCAAGAGGGAGACTTGTATCTGTACAAAAAATCTCAAAGAAGCTTACCTCCTAAGATCCAACCTGGACCTATTCAAGCGGTCACACATGCGGTCCTCTTTTTTCTAGAAAGGAATATGCCATCACCAGGCAACAACCTTCAAGAATTCTACAATCTCAATAGGAGACGAGTGTACATTAAACCTCTAGTTTGATAATTGGGTTGAGGGGCAGACCCAAGTGAATATATGGGACCCATTATGATATTTGGCCATAAGGAGCAATATCATAGCTAGGGAGGCAAGAGAAAGCATCATCCAAGGAAAATCCATCTTGAAGTCGAGGCCTTTGACAAGGAAAGGCGAAGAGGATTTCCAACTGCTAAGACAAAGTATACTTGCTACACAACAAGGTGTGAATGACTATCATGGATGGAACTTATGTTATGTCCTTTTGGAAGCGGCCATGTTCATTCAAAGTCAAATTATTTGCATGGTTAGTTAGGGTTAATAAAATCATCAGGCTATATAACCTCACAAAATGAAGATGGAATGTGATGTAAGCCACATGCTTCATGTATGAAAATTAAATTAAATCAACCACACATCTCCTCTTCCAATGCCCCTCTACACAAGCCATATGGACCCACTTTTGTAATTTATTATAACATAATAGCATACCCCAGTCATGCTACGAGCTTTGAGGAAGGGGGCCAACAAACCCAAATATGAAAATGGGGATAGGATTTTCTCATAATAGTCATCCTATGAAGTCTATGGTTGGAAAGAAATTGAAGATGTTTTAATGATAAACAAAGTGTTTATATAAAATTTATTCAAGACATTGGTTTTGTAAGTTCCATCGGGTTCGGTTGTCCGCCTGTTGTATCTTTGTTGTAACTTCTGTTGCAACTTGCTATCAGGCTGTAACTTGCGGAGTTTCAAGTGTTGCAAACTTGTTAGTTCCACCGGGGGTGATTGTGTGGCTTTAAGGATTACAACCTCACAATGAATTGGACACACTAGCAATCTCACACCCTCTCACAAGCAAAGGAACAATCAACACATCAAAAGGGAAATACACAAGCAAAGCAAACCATACACAAAGGAGGCAAGCAAGTTGGTAACCCAGTTCAGCTAACCAAGCCTATATCTGGGGGGCCAAGCCCGGAGAAGACAATCCACTAAAGGTGTAGGGAAGACAGGAGTACAAGAGTTCCTCACTCAATCTATCATAAGCACCTCCACTCCTTGATTGACAATGACCACTATCACTCTCCTCTCCAAGGGACTACTCTAGTCGGCTCACCTCAATCCACCGAGTCCTCGGTCTTATATAGACACCTCCCTATCTTCACACCTTTACAGCACCAGCCTCCACTTTTAGAATCTCCGAAATCTCCGTGACTGCCAAATTGGACTCCTTCCACATTTGGCTGTTGCAACTTAGTTATAATCGGAATTGCAACATGGCCTGGCTGACGAACTTGACTAAAGCTACAACATCCATTGCACTTCTTCAACCTCAACACACCTCCAACCCTCCTAGTTGAGTTCCGAGTCTACTACGTCAGATCCACCCGATCCTGACACGCAACTAGCCGATCTACCTCTCTGTCGCGTACTTAGTCCACAACGGTTGCACTCCATCATAGCGCGAGACCTTCAATCAACCTGCAAGGTTGAGCTGTTGATTGGCTCCTCCAATCATCTTCCAAACGGCAGTTTGGCCTGTCTTGATCCACCATATTTGCTTACCAAATATGGCATTGATTTGGCTCTAATTCAGCACCTTGAGAATCACTCTTCATATGCCAAATCATCTCTCCATTCTTGTCTTCAATCAGCTCTCAATCAATCCTCTTCCTTCCTAATGTGGCTACTTGCATGTGATCTCCAAATCAAATCTTAATCATCATTTCTTTATGCATGCAATCATCTACATTGTCAATCAATCAATGAAGGGATGATGTGTTCTTCCAAGAATGGAGTCTCCAAGCCATGTTGTAGTCAGTTCACTTCTTGGGTTGCACCGGAACTTGCTAGTTGATTCGATCCTCTTATGCTGATGGTTGCACCCGGATTGAGTAAGGCTTGGACATAATCTGCTGAGCATGTATCCATTTGCATGGAATCTCCAATCAAAAAGTCATCTTTCAATCCATGCAACTACCAAGCTTGCAACCCAGTTTCCTTACATATGATGGCTCCTTGCCAAGATAACTTAATAGCCAACCTTCCAATTGTAGCTCCAGAAATATCTTCTTCTCATGTGGAATGTCTTCAATGTCGTTGACTTGTCACCCATGTCTTGTTGTCTTGACTTGGTCAACTCCCATCATAGCTTCTTGCCAAGGCTGATTCCATGAAGTCTTCAAGCTTTCTATGAAGTCCTCTAGCATGCTTTGACTTTGTCAACTTGCCACGTCAGCTTGTGCCACATCACCATTTGTTAAATGATGCCAACTAATCTGCTTCAGCACTAATAGGTTTCCTCCTATTTTGGTTTGATGCAATTAACGTGCCTAAGCATGCCAAGCTGAAGACTATAGAGGACTTGCTAAAGAAAAACCTAACCTTCGCCATAGAAACTCCCATATGACAATGAGATAGGAAGGTAGTATAGGACATAACAATGTCGAAGATTCTCTTATATTCATGTATCATCCATGTATCTTGCTTTTTTAATCCTATGCAATGTAATAAATATTTTTATTTTCAATGAGATATGGTTCACACTTTAATTCAGAAAAAAAAACAAAAATACTTGTATAATAAATTCTTATATTATTATTATTATTTTGAATTTCCTCTCTCAAGCTGGTGTTATTTCAGAAAATTTTCAATTCAGTGGTCAATCAAATCTCATATATGCAGTCATGTTTATATCTTTTCATTAAAATAGAGAGCGATTGGCCCCCACCAAAACCTCCACCACCAAAATTACATTATAATGGAAACGAAAATTAATTAAAAGTTGGGAGAATGCAAGCAATGATAATGACAAGAATGGTAAGAAAAAAAAATAAAATAATAATAACAAAGGACCATAATAAGTATTAAAAAAAAGGAAGGAGAGAGAGAGAGAGAGAGAGAGAGAAAAAAAAGATGGGTTCTTTGGAGTGGTGCTCCTTCTTTGCAGCTTCCTCACCCTTCTGGCCAACCCTCTACTCTACCCAATCGAAGCTGCCTCAGACCAAGAATCTCCATCCAAAGGTATTACGATTATCATTATTATTATTTTTTTAATTTTATTGTGTTAATTTGTAGATAATGGTTTCCAATTTATGGTGAGAATTCCATACCAAATGCTCCTTCTAGAGCCTTCTTCCATCTATCTCTTGTTCACTACTCATCCGTTGTTGGTTTTCAACAAATCCTGAAAAATCTGTGATTTATTTTGAAGATTTGAGGGCAAGACTTGGTTTTGATCAAGGTTTATGAGGTGTCTGGGTGAGATTTCACGAGTAAAGTTGCTCCAATCCTCTGTTTGTAAGTTTTGCATCTCAATTTTGATTTCCTTTGCTTTCTTTTGTTTCCGTGTGGGTCTTGTTAATCTGGAATTTATGTTTTTTTGTGGATGAGAGGAAGGAATCTTCTTTTTGAGGATAAAGGAGTCACTTTTTGATTATAAGATCTGGAAAATTGGGAAATTTATCGATTGCTTTTTTCTGTTGCAAGATTCTTGTGTTTCATTTGTAGTTCTTGTATCTGATTGTTTGAATTTTGTTAGTCTAGGGTTTTCCCAATTCTTGGTTGAGGAATTGGGATAAGCGAGATTGGCAGGGAAAATGGGTGAAGCTCTGGTTGCTAGGTATTGGTGTTACATGTGCTCACAGATGGTGAGCCCTGTGATGGAAGTGGAGATTAAGTGCCCTTTCTGTGACAGTGGATTTGTGGAGGAAATGGAAGGAGGAAGACCAGATGTGGATTCTACAGAGATGGCTTCTGATCGGTCTCTGTCCCTGTTGGCTCCTCTCTTGCTTGGCATGATGGAGGGTGGTGGCCCCTCGCGACGGAGGAGACTTTTGAGGGATGGAGAAGATGATGATTCAGATCTGGACCGCAGCGTAGTGTCACTGATGCGAAGGAGGAGGAGGAGGAGCTCTGCCATATTTAGGCTCATCCAAGACCTTGAGGATAGAATTCAGGCAGATCCTGATAACATGGATGGTGAAAGGGAGAGAGATAGAGAGAGTTTGATCTTGATTGATTCTTTCAATCGCGCCTTAATTCTGCAAGGATCCTTTGACAATCATGGCCAAGGTCAAGACTCGGATGGTGGTGCTTTTGGTGTGTCTTTAGGTGATTATTTTCTTGGCCCGGGTTTGGATCTCTTGTTGCAGCATTTGGCGGAGAATGATCCCAATAGATATGGCACACCGCCTGCGAAGAAGGAGGTGGTGGAAGCATTGCCTACTGTTAAAATTCAGGAGAGCATGAGCTGTTCTGTTTGTTTAGAGGACTTGGAAATCGGTACTGAGGTTAGAGAGATGCCTTGCAAGCACTCATTTCATAGCGGGTGTCTGTTGCCATGGCTTGAGCTCCATAGCTCATGCCCTATTTGCCGGTTTCAGCTTCCTTCTGATGAACCTAAGGAATCAAATGCTTCGGGTAATGGCAGCAGTGTATCTGATGGCAATGGCAGAGATGGTGGTAGAGGTAGTGAAAATAGGAATTCAAATTTGGATCCTTGGGCATGGAACGAGCTGTTTTCGTTGTCAGCATGGGAGAATAGTGGTGCGAATTCACCATACAATCCATCATCTTCCTCATCTGGTGGTAATACTGATGAGAACTGAATGACTGAGTGATTCTCTGTGTTTCATGTGTTTTCTTGTATATATTCTTTCATTCTATGAGTACGTGATCTTTCAAGTAAACTTTGAATTCTACTAGCTTTTTTTCCTTTTTTTCTTTCTCGAATTCTCTTGTTACTATGTTTGTATTTGATGTATCGAAATTAGGTTTATGTTCCAAGATATCATGCTTTCTGTTCATCAGTTTGCAAGCACATCTTGGAGAAACATGCGTGTAAGAATAAATACAAAGGGGTGTGGGATGTAGAATTCTGTGTTTTCTTGTTCATGTTGCTTTTTGATGGAAATTTTTATTGATAAAGTGTTCTATGGAGGATCAACTGCAGATAACTGAGGATGAGATGATCACCTCTGGAATTCCTGTAGCTAAATTTTGATGGGTCTGGAATCTTGATGACTTGTTATGTTTGTGTTGATGTTCCTCTCATTTCTGCAAGTTATGTTCATAGCATACACAAGGGGGGTGCAAGAACATTTTCACACATTGTGATACAATTGCAAGTGCTGAACTGATGATCTGAGACTACCAAGTTTCTGCTGATCTAATTGTGTTTCCTGTTTTTTTTTTTTTTAAATGGTGATTTTATTTGAAAATCAGATAATGAATGCTAAAGGCTACATGGAAGATGCATGGAAAACCATTTTGTGAAAGGAAGTGAACACCACAATCATATGAACCTGAGATGACAGAAATAAAACGGATTATTGCTGAGATGGTGTGATTCAATGTAAATCACTTGTTTGGAAGAATACTTAGCATCATTATGAGATTAGAATTGTGCTTAATCATTCCAGAAGGATATGAAGAAGAGGACATCTTTCTGGTAGCAAGTCACAGTATTTGTTTCATTGGCCACTCAATTGGTACAGCTGACAAACAATTAAGAAACAGTGTTGTCAAATCTCCAAACGGATGGTTGTAGTTTAGTTTAATGCCAGCGCCCCAAGGTTTAGCTCTTTTGACTCTGGATTTATCAGATCAATTCATTGAAAAGTTTAGTTTATCTAATATCCACAAGGGAATTTTCCATAAGGAAAATCAACAAAAATGAAACTACAAAACCAAGGTTAGAGACAACTCCAAGTGCCCATTCAGAATAAGCACAAATTGAAAACTTATTCTAATGTTTCCAATCAACTGCTACCTTGGTTTGTAGGCCAATGAATTTAAAGAAATCTATACTGCAATAAGGATAGCTTTCGCTGTAAATCAAATAAGCACTTCGTTTAAACAGCTGAACCGAAGAATTTAAAGTAATCTCCATATTCTATCCTAAAATTCAACACCTTGGAAGCATCTATACTGCAATAAGGATAGCTTTCGCTGTAAATCAAATAAGCACTTCGTTTAAACAGCTGAACCGAAGAAGTACCATATTACCTACCTTTGTGGAGGACAAGACACCACATGCTAATAAGAAATCCATGGGAGTGTCAAGGAGGGAAGCTATTCATGGTTGATTTTTCACAAAGAAACTAGATCTAGAATCAGATACAGAAGGCCCACCATCACCAAAAGAGCTTAACTATAAAAGCTTACATAAAGAAAGGTGATCGACATTATACAAGCAACTTAATGAGACTCGGACGTCCACTGCAACAGAAATGGAATATATGCACCAGGAGATGACTTGAATTGGAGAATATCTGCAGAAATGGAACAAAACCGGTCAAAAGAACTTTTCTGAATACCTGTGAGTGGTAGTAAGCAGTAACATCTTGTTTTTAGGTTGGTTCGTTATGTGTATGCTATATTAATTACATTCTAGTGGATATTTCCTTGAGTAGTACTACTAGAACAAACAAATGAGCTCTTTATTTTATGCTCTGCTTTTCTTAATCTGAATCCTTTGAAGTGGGAATTGGTGGTTTGGAAAGAGGACAACTTGCTCAAGTATTTTTGAAGCATAAGGAATCCAGATGGGATGCATATGTGAGATAAGGTTGGCAAGCATCTTCTTTCTTATTTGCCTATTGAGACTTGGCTAGTAGTATCCTTTCTACCTAGAGCATGACCATAGACAGTAGGGAAATATGAGAATACACTTTCTGGATTTAATGCTAACCGAACTTCAGTTTTGAGGGAGTAAATCATTGGTTATATTATATCGACATTCTTAAGGATTTTAACTGACAGTAATATTGCTGACCTGCTGATAGGCTATGTGTAAGCTAGTTTGCCTCTGCTATGCCTTGAACACATTTATGTTCATTTAATATAATAACACAAGAATGATATTAGAAGACAGACTTGGAATTGGAGGACTAAATGCAAGATAATTAAAATTCCATATAACAGATAATCAAAGAGCAGAACTAGAAGATCAGTTCAATTGAAGTGTTGTAGTACCTACCATGAGTGCTTGGCTTACAAGCAGGGTGAACAGAATTCATCCTGATGCATGGCAAGGACATTGTGAATTAGCTGTCCATATACTCTCCAATAAAAGAGGAAAACGTGTATGATGATTAAGGGATTCAGACAAAAAAATGAACACAGTTGGACAGTGGTTACCATTAGTGATAGAAATAAAGGCTGGGGTCAGTTGTACTCTAATTATGTTAGTGTGAGTCATATTGGATCCGGGTTCGGGTTCATTAACGGATCCGGGTTAATGGATCCGGTTTATAAGGGTTGTATATATATACATGTTTTAGGGTTTTTTGTTTGGTGGTTAAGTTTGATAATACAACAAGAGGAGCAGCAGCCACCTCTCTTCTCATTTCCATCTCCGTTCGTCTCCGGACATCTCCGGTCATCTCCCTCACTTGACTTGGTATCAAAGCCCGGGCGATTCCGGCCGTCATTGCTAGCGTTCTCCTCGCGGAACCTCCGTTGTCTTTGTTCCTTTATTTTGCTTTGTTCTGCTAAACTTTCAGCGATCAGCGATCATTTTCGGTAGGCGTGGCTATGATGTTGTGTTAACCGTCGTCCTTTCGGCCACGGCCGTCGACTTCATCTCCTTCCAAGACCGGTGACGACCTGCGTCGGCTTCAAGAAAATCGTCCGTGAGCGCGGACTTCATCTCCAGGTGGACCTCATCTCAAGTCGCTAATCTCTTCAGACCTCCAGGCGGACTTCATCTCCACCCAGCCGGGAGTACTTGAAGACCTCCAGGCATTTTCAGTAGAGGCGTTGCTGCGTCTCAAAAGCGACCGTCTCCGACCACACGGTTTTGGTCACGAAGATTTGCTCTCCACTTGAAGATCGTCTCTCTTTGGAGGTGGCACGATTGTCGCGTGCTTCTCCGGTGAAGCATCTGGGATTGGGTCGGTAACTTAATCCAACAAAGGGACAATGACGAGCTCGGTGTTGGACAAGCGAATTTGTCCTTCTCCATTTGTCCGCAATTTGAGGCTATGTTATTTTGAATTTCTTTTCGGTGAGTTAATGGCATCACGTTGCGCATTTGCTTTTAGGTGTGTGGTTAACATCATTTACCACGTGCTTTTGATAGCTTCTATTGGAGTGAAATTCAACATCACCTTTGAAATTCAAAGCTTGAAGCTTTATAAATTCAACATCCGCGTTGCTCTTTGGTCTTTGGTCACGTTGCTTTGGTCGCATTAGGTACGTGTTTGGAAATTTCAACATCACCTTTGAAATTTGAACATCACGTGGCTGTGTTCTTTTTCAACCTCTGTTGGAAATTTCAAGCCACATTGCTTTGGTCACGTGGCTTTGGTCAACATCATTTTCTGGTCAAAATCCAAGCACTTGAAGCTTTATAAATTCCAAAAAATTCAACTTTCTTTAAAAAAAAAAGGGGGGGCTGGATATATTTTGGTGGTTTTTTACACATCAAGTTGTGACTATTCATCTCAAGAGTTTCCTCTACACTTGATTTAGTACACTCTACATATTGTTGTGATGGGTGAAAATTCCAAGTTTGAGGCATCAAAGTTTGAAATTTCTGTCAAAGATAGTGGATCTGTTGGAGGTCCCAAACTTAATGGAGATAATTATCGAACATGGAAGAATGTCATATCGGCTACCCTTCGTGGAATGCACCTACTCGGGCATGTGACAGGAACCACAAAGGCTCCTAGTGCAAAAGAAGCGAGGCATATGCCAAATGGGGCGATAGTGATGGACTCGTCATGGGGATACTATTCAGAGCCGTGACTGATGAAGTGTTGCAGCTGGTGGACCAATGTGCAACTGGCAGAAGCCGATCACGGAAGGCAGCTAGAAGATCTTTATGCCAATGGAGTGATTTTATACGAGGTTGATGAGCTAATGTGCAGGGTACGAGAACTAAGGCCGGAATGGACAATCGATTAATACGTGTTCTATACCAAATTGAAGAATATATGGTGAGATTGACCCGGAAGCGCCCTTGCATGATTGAGGATTCAAAGGCACTTACATGGTACGAGAAAAGAAAAGGAGCTTGGCGGGTCTATGTATTCTTGAGGGCTTGATGCAAAGCATAATAGTGCTAAAGGTGAGTTGCTTAGCATGCCAAAACCTCCTAAGCTTAACTATGGCTTTTACCTATATTAGTAAGGATGAGTCACAACAAGAAAGTCTTAATCAAGCACAAGTTGGCGTCTCATGCCTAGCGGTCCAAGCAAAGTCACCCGGCTCCCCCTCTTCAAGCGCAAGACTCCTACCTCCCTATCCGTGAGGGCCTTCAGCCCAGGGTTCCTCACCGTCCTGCGTCCTCAGTGTTCTTCTTGCCATGATGTTGGACATACTAGAGACACATTTGGAAATTGCACCCACATCTAGGGCCAAGGCGAGGGGGTAGGCTGAAAGCGGTTGATTGGTGGTCAGGGGAACCCGAATTTCTTTGGCTTTGAGTGCACAAGATCATTCTACATCGAGGAGGGCATCCTCTATAGCCTCTATTAGCTGAGTGGAGTGGTAAAATTGGTATGGCCTTACAAGTTTCAAATTTTGTTGGATTACGGCGGTTGGATCATTGATTGAGGTGCATCGATCATATGACTTATGATAAAACTTACTTTACTAAACTATCTCCTCCGCTTTGTGTCTTATGTTACAAATGCCAATGGTGAAGCTTTTTCAGTGTTAGGAATAGGGTCAATTCAGCGTTACACCATCTTTAGAACTTCATAATGTGTTATATGTACCTTCCTGTCTCATAGCGATATCTCAGTCCCACAATTGAATCTTTGAGTCTAAGTGTTACGTAACCTTTTCCACATTAATGCGTAATTTTTAGGGATCTTCTCACGGGGAGATGTCGGTGAGGGTATATGAGGAATGAGGCCCCATTTCCATCACGGATCGACATGTGGCGAGAAACCGGGAGCACCATCCGCGCTTTGACTTTGAGTTACGATCAACTAAATGATGTTTGGTTGTGGCATGCGTTTAGGGCATCCATCTTTTAGTCTTATGAAAAAACCATGCCTACCTTGTTCATTGGTGTGGATGAGTCTACCTTGCATTGTGAAACTTGTATTTTGGCCAAAAAGTCATGCGTGCTTTACCTATTCTCCAAGTATTTCCAATAGAAGTAGCATTCCTTTTTGAACTTATTCATTCGATGTTTGGGGTCCTTCTCGCATGAGCCTTTGTATGGGTATCGCGATATTTTGTCTTATTCATTGATGATTGTACCACGATTATCATGGGTAGCTCCTTAAAACTAAAGATGAAGTTTTCCACGCTTTTCAAGCATTTCATACTCTTGTTCAAACCGCGATTACAATAGCCCCATTCGGGTTTTGCGCTTTCGACAATGGGGAGAATATGTCAATCATGTTTTTAGGGAGTTTTGAACACATGGGATCATTCACCAAACTACGTGTCGGACACTGAACAAAGCGGTGTGTCGAAAGGAAAAATGCGTCACCTACTTGATATGACCCGTTCCATTCTCTTGATTGCTCATATGCCTAGAAAGTATCTTTGGGGTGATGCGGTAGAAGCCTCCGCTCACCTTATCAATCGTCTCCCATCCGGTGTCGCCCGAGGGCCAAATTCCCTTTGAGGTTCTTGCATCTCATGTTTCTATTCCGTCATTTCATAATCTTCACTGCCCGTATTTTTGGTTGTGTTACTTTTGTTCCACGTTCCCAAGAACGGAGGGACTAAGTTGGATGCCGGGCCATCAAGTGTGTGTTTGTTGGCTATGGGAGATCTCAAAAAGGGTACAAGTGTTTTCATCCCCTACTAGGAAATACTATGTTACCATGGGCGTTACCTTTTTGAAGATATGAGGCTATTTTACCTCCCACGATCTTGCTCTTGAGGGGGAGAACTCTTATTTTGAAGATGCACGTATCATGGCGAGGAAGAGGCAGGGCTTCAGGTTGACATTCTCGGTCCTCCCGGCTTGTCGAGTTGAAGATGTAGTTGAAGATCTGCAGTTGAAGGAGCTGAAGATACATACGCCTTTCCTCCCTCGATTATAACTCCTACCCCGACTCACGGCTTCTCACAGTGCGAGGAAGAAGATCACTCATCGAGGTATGTCCACCTATTAGTCCCCTAGTAAGTAATGATCGGGTATGTTTTGCCAAATAGGTCTACTCATTGGTCAGCCCCCAAAGGTATGAACCAGGTGTTCATGCAAAGTCAAAGTACCCTTGTAATTACATGTCACTAAGAGGTTATCTAAGTCATATGCATCATTTGTGAATCATATACTCTAGCTGTGTCGATTACCTAACAAAGTACAGGATGCATTGGGAGATCAAAGTGGAGGGAGGGCAATGGAGGAAGAAATGGGGGCCTTGCGGGAAGAATGATACTTGGGAGCTAGTACCTCTACCATAAGGAAAAAAAGCATGGGTTCTTGCATTTGGGTGTTCTGAGTGAAATATAATGTTGATGGTTCCGTGAATAGATATGAGCCGCGACTTGTTGCAAAAGGTTTTACCGGACCTATGGCGTTGATTATGAAGAAACTTTTCTTTGTGGCTAAAGATGAACACCATTGATCTTGCTCTCATTTCTTTTGCCAAGTCTGGTAGGCGGCACTTGACGGGTTTGATGTCAAGGAATACATTCCTTCATGGAGAATTAGAGTGAGGAGGTGTACATGGAGTCTTCCGCTGGGGTATATAAATTTTGCTTCTCTGGTGAATTTGTATGCAAATTGAGGAAATCCTTATATGGTCTCAAGCTTGATGCATACGTGCTTGGTTTGGAAGGTTCTCCCAGTTCATGCGCGATTGGATTCTGACAGGAGCAACTTCAGAGATCATACCTTGTTTCTCCGGCACCAACAAGGGAAAGGTACTTGACTCTAATCATCTATGTAGATGATATGGTAATGTTGCAGGAATAATTCTATTGAGATAGATATTTGTAGAAACAACTAGCCTCTGAGTTTGAGATGAAGGACTTGGGGAACTCAAAGTATTTCCTAGGAATTGAGGTGGCGAGGGAGAGAAGGGATCTACGTGCGAGGAGAAAGTATGTTCTTGACTTCTTGTGAGAGGCAGGTATGTTGGATTTAAAAACCTATTGATACTCCTATTGGCCCGAGAACCATTGTTTGGTGAGTATCCGGGACCAAGTACCCTCTTGTGAGCTGCGCTATCAGCGGTTAGTTGGGCTTGATCTATTTGCCCATACTAGACGGATGTTGCATATGCGATTAAGTGTAGTAAGTCGGTTAATGCATAACTTAAGTGTGAGTCCACATGGATCTTTGTTATGCAATTTTAAGATATTTGAAGTCGGTACCGGGAAGGGAATCTTGTTTCCAAACATAACAAGATTACGGAAGTTTAGCTTCCTGCGGATCTGCAGTTGGGTGGAAGTATTACGATAGGAGGAGTCGGCGTCGAGTTACTTCACTTTTGTAGGAGGTAACTTGGTTACATGGAAGAGCAAGCAGAGAAGGTTGCTTATACGATCAAGTCTTTGAAATTTGAGTATAGAGGTATGGCTCATGGAGTGTGTGGTGTTGTAGGGTGAGGAACTTTGCTATGTGATTTGGGGTTTGAACCCAAGATACTATACAAGCTATCTTGTGACAATAAAGCCGCCATTGATATATCCGCGAAATCCGATTGCAACATTGTGGCCGTACCAAGCCGCGTGGAGGTTGATCGTCACTTTATAAAGAGAAGTTAGGCGCCAAGATTATCGGCTTTCCCTTTGTTCGCAGCGAAGATCAACTTGCGGATATACTTACTGAAGGAGTCGAGGAAAGCGTTTATGACTCACTAAACAAGTTGGGCATGGTTGATATGTATGCTCCAACTTGAGGGGAGTGTTGAGTGTGAGTCATATTGGATCGGGTTGGGTTCATTACTTGAGGATCGGGTTAATGGATCAGTTTATAAGGGTTGTATATATATACATGTTTTAGGGTTTTTTGGTAGTTGTTAAGTTTAATAATACAACAAGAGGAGCAGCAGCCACCTCTCTTCTCATTCCCATCTCCGTTCGTCTCCGGACATCTCCGGTCATCTCCCTCACTTGACTAATTAGCTATATAAACTAACATTGGTATATATCCGTTGTCTATTCTGGATTCTTACAATTACACCGCCCAAGAATTGTATCTGATAATAAACTTTCCTTGTGACTTAGAGACAAAGCTTCTTTCCTCTACTTTCGTAATCCAAAATAACCACCAAAATCGAAGATTTTTAATGCAACAAAGTGATTTTCATCATCTATGTTCAACTCCATACTCAAGCAATCCTGATTCATGACTGAATTATAATTCTGACTCTTCTCTATAAACCCCATTCCTCATCACTACACTTTTGTTTTATTCTTCTTTCTCCCTAATCTATCTATCTATAACAAAACCAGGGCAACACAAAATTCTTATTTTACCCACTTGTCTCTGAGATTGTCAAACTCAGGAAAGGTTTCACAGAACTCATGCGAAATTTGGAGGTCTAATCATTTTTTAAAGTGAAGCATGCAAAGAATCTGTCTATTTCAAGAGAAGAATAAGGCGACATGTTGACTACAGGAAAAGAACAGGGACTTACCTCTCAATCTAGCAGGATATAGATAGAGAAAGAGTTAAGCCTTCCAGCCTAATGTTCCAAATTCCATGCTTGTGAGTTGGTGGATGCCTTCATTCTTACACCTTTATCTATGATGAATAGGTGCTTAATGTTGTTGGTCACATTCAAACTTTCCTAAAAATATACAAGTACAGTACAGCTTTAAAACAGGGGCCATGGTTATTAACTGACTGACAGCAGGTGCCCAACACCAATCCTATAGTTGAGTTACTTCAACAGTACATAATACAGCTGAGTATATAACTCCACTGGGAATAGATGCAAGAGTTCTACAATAGAAGCAGAAGGTAAGACAAAACTTTAAAAGATTAAAGAAATTTGAAAACTCCACCGGTAAGAAAAACAAAATAATCAATCAAAATGACCAACTGATCATCTTGTATAATTTTTGACAAATAAAATATACAGGTTTGGGCAGATGCACTTCAGAGTTGTAGAGCATCTTCTTATTTGTTTTTTTTTTTGGGTTGATAAATGTGAATAAGTAAAAAGCAGGGTAAGACCGCGTACAATAGACCTAAATGACCCGGACCCCGCACAATACGGGAGCTTTGTAGCACCGGGCTGCCCTTTTGATAAATGTGGACAAGCCACTAGAAACACAACATTAGCTTGATTTGAACCATCAACCTCTCCTTGTTAGAGTAAATGAGTTAGCCGACTTTTCTTATAAAAGTTGGTTTGGAGCATCTTCATGTTGATATCAAAAGATTTGAGTGGAAGTGAGATATGCTACCTTTTTTTTTTTTGCATTTCATGAAAGAAAGAATTCTAAACTCTTCTCAATTTCCATTGTTCTTATTGTGGGGACACAATGAAGTGAGAGCACTACATGATAGGAGCTTAGGATGTAAACCTCAAAAAATAACATTTGCAAGCACGATATTCACCATTGTCTGATATGTGGTGTTAAGGTTACGGGCTATCTGAAGCCTTGAAAGAAAATGCTTCCATACTAATGGACTGATCAAAACTAGCCAAGTATATATATATATATATATATATATATATATATATATATATATATAAAACATGGGTTTGTAGGTAGCTATATCATTCAGAAAGAGGAATTTCTTCTGTATGGCAATGCTGAACATGAAAATCACAAAGTACAAATTAACAGCAACAAATTTTTAATATGTTTCACGTCTATCTTGATAGGCATCCTATGTTCATAAATCTGTAACAGTAAAAATAACTCAAGTGGGAAAGAAAATCATATAGTCACCTTAAATGTTACATATCAGAAGTGCTTAATAAGTTTGGATAAAAAAAATACCCTCATTTTATCAAAAGGCCTGTTTATGTTTATGATTATGTGATACAGAAGGCAGAGAAAAAAGAAAAAGAAACATATCAACACCCAAGCCAGTGCCATCAAATTACGAAGTCATAGTTGCCCTATAATGGTCCATGATCAGATGGACCTAAGTTCTAAAACGATATAAGGAAAATATATTCCTTGGTTCTAATATGGTGACTAGGAAGTAGTCATATATAGATGATGTGAACAGGTATAATAATTCATAATAAATACTGTTTTCCGAATAATTTATAGCTGTGACAGGTTGAGTAGGATAAAGAAACTAATTCAGGTGCAGTAAACTGGCAACAGTTCAATCCTTCAGCTCCAACTTCTTAGCTAGTCAAAAAGCATGTCAGCTTGTTGGAGGCACAACTTAAGATTAGACTTGCTCAAGCTTAACTGGTCTGTACCCTATCGTTTCACAAATCCCAGTGTATGTTCCAGCTTGCAGCCTGGAATGACATCCAACATCTCAGCATACATCAATGGTCATGCTTAAACCTTATCCTAATCTAGCTCAAGTTAACTATTCCCATGTTTGATGAAGTAGCACATAATTTTAGAACCAAATGTGTATGATGTATTATTTCGGAACCATAACTCTGAAGTAATTAAGAAGCAACTGGTGACTGCTTAATGTCGTCCCTCCAGAACTTATTATTTTCATACAAACAGAAAAGTTGCAATAGGAGTTTGCAGAAAAGTTGTGGATGCACTTGTGGAATCTAATAATATTCTCTAAAAAGAATTGCTTCTGCTTTTATTATCATGCAAGTCTGCAAGAACACACAAATTTTGACAGGTGCAATTCAAAACTTTTGACAGAATACAAAACAGAATAGTAAGCTCATGAAATATAGACTAGTGACTCTAATAAACAACTATGAGAAGCAGAAGCCAGTACCCATATTCTTATTTTACCATTTGATAGTTAACTTTAATTTGTTTGACAGCTTAAAATACTTGCTACATTACACAAGTGGAACCTGCTCTCTTCTTTTGCTGTGCAACAGACTAATTACCAAACACACACACACACACACACACACACACACACACACCAGACTAATTACCAAACACACACACACACACACTTTTTTCAAGGGTCTACTGCTTTAAAACTGAATGAACATGGACCATATCCTACATAACACGTGAATGAAACCTTTTCTGCAGAAAGAATAGCGCGATAAGCAAGCTTGAGTGTAGGCTTAAGAATTGATAACAAAGGTCACTGGACATGGACCACATCTAACTAAAGAGAGAAGAACAAGATCTCACTCGGATAGATGTGAACAATGGATTGGATCAGGTGTTGTTTTACAAAGATTCCAAATTCTCTTTTGCCTTATAAGGAGGGCTTTGAGGCAGTCTTCAGCCATGTGAGAAGTAAGACTCAACAAGCTATGGTTCAGCCTAAATAGCAAGAGAATTAGGATACAAGATGCCCAGGTGAAAGCCTTCCTTACATGGTTAAACAGTAGATACAAGGCAATTGTGCCAGCAGCTGCAGTTCACGTCACCAAACCCCCAAGTAAGAGTTGAGAGAAGAGAAAGCAATAAAAGGTCCAAATATATTATGAATTCTATGGCTTGATCTGTGAAGTAGAATTAGATTTGAAAGGTGGGTTTTCTTCAATCAAATTGGAGTTGCTATTGTTTCCTCTTATATGCATGTGGCTAACCTGATATACTTTCTTATGTAGAAAATGCACCACCATTACCAAAACAAGAAAAGTCTCTTCTCTTCAAGGCCAGCCTTCCCTCAAGAAAAACATTTGTTTCTTAGAGGAAAAAATGTGCATGGTGATTTGGGATTGGTCCTGTCAACTGATGCTAAGCCTAGATTGAAATGGACTCCTCAACTCCATGAACGTTTTATAGAAGCAGTACATCAGCTAGGTGGAGCAGACAGTAAGTACAGACACTCCTACCAGAAAATAAAGGTGAGAATGTGTTATGCCAAGTCAACTGAATCAATATTTTTCGTTGGGCAGAAGCTACACCAAAAACAGTCATGATGCTAATGGGCACTCCAGGAATAACCTTGTATCACCTAAAAAGCCACCTTCAGGTACTTATCGCCTTCTACAAGTTTTCATTTCAAACATCTAAGTTTGCTCTTTAAGAGTACTTTGTTGTTTCAGAAGTACAGGCTTGGTAAGAATCTGCAAACCCAACCTGATACTGGGACAGACAAGAATGTCAACAATTTCCAGAAAGTAAGTTGAACTTCATAACCTTGAAAAGATGATACTAACAAAGATTGAATTGTGCCAGGTATAGGTTGCAGTACACCAGAAGCAAATAAATGTGAAATGTCCAGATCACCAAAAAGCAATGCAAACATCCTTGTCCAGACAAACAAGTGAGAGCTCAAACATATATATAACTCCGAATGTAAGATACAATAGCACTAACACTTCAAATGCATCAGCAACATGCAGATAAGTGAGGCACTTCAGATGCAAATTGAAGTACAGAAACAGTTACAGGACCAACTTGAGGTAAACTTCTCCCTTCTAAAAAGAAATTGAAGTAGCTTGCAAAATCTAGAAAACGGTTATCATGAATGCTCAATATCAAGAAAAATGAATTCCACAGTCCGGAAAATTTCCTATCTACTGGGTGTTAGAACTCTAGGAGGTTACTTGAAGGAACACTGAATTGAAAATTGAAATTGTCCAAGACTTCAAGGTGATGTCTATTTGGAATACTTAGAAGTCCAAATTCATAGATTTCTACCAACCTGACAAGAAGGAATTAAATGCATATAATTAAAATTTCCTGTTGCAATACATCAATATGCACATTATAGGCCATTAAAATTAAAATCAAAATGGTTGCTGTTCATCTGGACAGTTCAAAATTGATATGGATTAAAATTTATCTGTTATACATACTTCTACCAACTGTTTTTAAAATCATTGTTTATAAATCTTTAATTCTTTGAAAACCCTGATGAATAGGTTAAGCAACTATAAATTTCTGCTATTGCTTTTCAAGTAGTTTTAAGTGGTGAGATTAAGTTAAGGTGTGGTTTACAATTTGAAGCAATCATATTTACACGTGACAGAATAAGATTCAAACACATATCACATGGATATAAGGATAAGAATAGACTCTCCTTTATTTTGAAATATAAATATGACAACAGAGAAGTTTTGATAATAAGACAGAGAAAGAATCAAATGAAAGGAAAAAAAGCCCCCACCAAGAAATGTAAGATTTCCATGAAGAATTAATAGCAAAAGTTTAAAAATGATATTAATGTAGGATTTGTGCATAATGAAGATAACAGATACTTCCTGTTAATCCAGTTAAGCTTGAAAGGCAAACCCGAAAACATCTAGATGTCAAAAATACCATAAAATAGAGACCACTTATGTGCCACTGTTGCACTTCACCTGATTAGCTAGACTGGATATACTGACATCAGATTTATTAAGTACAGAAATAGATAAATGTGTGTATGCTTAGGTCCTTCAGTGTTAGGTCTGATATTGGAAGAGTTTATGAATGTGTGATCATGAATAGACATGTCTATATAGAAGCGAGAAACAAAATCTTTTGTCCCATCCCTCCCTGATTCCAAGTAAATGGCATTCTATTATGAAATGTCAAACAGAAATTACTTGCTGAAATACATTCCTTTCTTTCCTGAGAAGGTGCAAAGGCATTTACAGCTCCAAATAGAAGCTCAGGGAAAGTATTTACAATCAGTGCTGGAGAAGGCCCAAGAAACACTTGGAAAGCAAAACCTGCTCAGTCATGGTCTGGAAGTGGCCAAAGCACAACTCTCTGAGTTGGTTTCCACATTTTCAGGTGAATATCTAAATATTCCATCTCCAAGTATAAAGGAGTTCCCTTATTTTCAAGCCTTGCAAAGCTTGACCTCAGTGGGAAGAACCCAAAAGGACCAAGAAATAAACAATCTACGCACTGGGTTGACAATTCATCATACAGCTAACGATGATGAAGAAAGAAATTATACTATTTCTGATAAAAGGCGGAAGGAAATAGGCATAGAAGACTATTATGATGATCAACAAAACAGCAACACATCTGCAGGAAGACTAGAGAAAAAACGGAAAACAAACAAGTATGGAATGTCATGCCTAGAATCACAGCTGGATTTAAATGTTCAAGATGAGATTGATGCTCCTTCAGATTGCAAACAAATCGACTTGAATGGTTGTAGCTTGAACTAAGAGTCACCATACAAGCCAGAAAGCTATAGTCGGTTTGCCCAGAAAACAGAACTAGAATTTTATATATACTATGATCACATAATAGTGCTCTTTCCTTGATCAGAAACTGCATTTAAGAAAAAGATTATGTAGTTTATGCAAAAAAGAATAATTAACTGAGGCTTGGAAAGAAATAAAACGAAATGGGTGTAGATAAATTAATTTTTTGGAGTAACTATCAGTTTATGTAAGTAGAGCCAGGGAGCAGTACAGTTGGCAGTTTAGTACATGTTTGACTAGACCAATTTCATAAATTTTGTTAATTTATGAGCTCAGAACATTAAATCTAGCAACTCTTTCCACACTCAATACTTTGTAGTTATCTTGTAACCGATAGATTGCTCATATTTCTCAAGCAAATTAACTATATGACAAGAAGCAACTTTCAAAGTTTCTAGAACTCCTATAGAAAGCGGTAAAATACAGCTAAAACCTTGCAATAAGAATAGTGCTGAATTATGAAATTTACTACGATTTATTTGGACATCACGAGCAAAAGGACCAGTGATCCTCTTTGTGAAAGCATTTTTTATCACATGTATTTCATGATCTAAGTTTGCAATTGAAGTCATGATAGAAGTGGCATACATCTCAATTCGGCAACTTAGCAACGCACCAGAGAGTTAGGAGAGCTTATATAATGCCTCAATCAAATTTTAATTCTATGAAATTTCTCTCATGAAAGTGAAGAAAGAAAAATAAGAGCAACAGAGTTCTTCAAGCACAGGTGATTGAACCAAAAGTTTCGTACTATTAACAAGCATGCCTTTTTTTATATGAAGTATAAAAAATATTACAAGAGAGATAAGTCGCATGAATTGTAAAATTAATTTGGACATATATGATAAAGTTTAGACAGCTAACTCAATCATCAACATTACAAAGCTGGTGTAGGAGCAACCGAAGCTTTCTATTTTATTCTGTATTTTGTTCAAGAAGATGTGTTTAGCAATAAACATGATGGTACACAATGAGCCACAGCATCATAATGATGGAACAATTTCATGTCCTCTAATATACACCATGAGTACTCCAGTTTGAACAGTCCAAAGCCTGAAGTTTAACACCTTCATTCTAAGTAGCAGTCACCTATGTAACACTTCTAATGTATGTCGACCTTCCTTGGATGATTTTTAATCAAGATAACTTTTAGCATTACAAAGTCTTTTTTATTGGAGGTGAAATGTTCCACGGGCTATGTAACAAATGACTGACTTAAACGGCTTGGAGAAAGATAAAGAATTCTTGAATGGTTGAGTGGATCCCCCCTTTTCTCGATTAAAACATCATCATGGCCCTACTAATGTTTTACTTACTTTTGCTCCCACATTTCCCATCAATAATACATGGTCCCTAGTTCGTTTCACAATTCAAAATCCTTCAACAAATTCCTATGGTCCAACATTTAGTTCGGTATTAGTGTACGCTCAACTAGGGAATAACTCAACACCCTAAGAACTTGGCATTATGAATTAATTCAGAAAGCATATGAATAAGTCAAAATCTTTTATATGTTTATTTGGGAAAAATATAAAAAATGATCTAATATTCTTAAATGTTACAACCATGAGAAAAATTATTAAAAACCAATGGCAGTGAGAATAGTTACTGTCATTGACAAATAAAAAGCAAATATTTCAAAATGAGATCAATAGTTGCAGCCTATTTCCTTCAAAGAATGAATATTCAATGATTAGACACTTGTAAGATATAAAGAAATTATGATTAAAAAAAAAGACAGCTTGGTGCTATAAAACTCCCGCTATGCGCGGGGCCTAGGGAAGGGTCGGACCACTCGGGAAAAGATGAAACTTATGAAATACTACAACAGTTAAATGGTAGTGTCTAATGCATGGATTGAAAACTCGATGGAATTTTGAAGTCATCGAATTGGTAAATGGCACAATAGACAAAGCAAAAGAACTAAATGGTAAAATAAACAATGCAAATATAAGGTTAAGGTAAAGACTAACAAAGGTGCTCTTTTGATTTGTCCAGGACAGTGTATGGCTGATATTTTGGTTTCTTCTTTTTGAAAAACAGGGAATTGACCCGTCATCAACATTTGTTCCTTCCAAACTACCAAGAAGACAGATGAAATGAAGACAAGGTACACATGACAGAAAGATAGTTCAAATAAGAACCAGGAACAGAGATTGAAGAGTAGAAGAAAGAAGAGATATGCTCTTAAGTAGAGAATACAATATGACGAAGGAAACTAGCAATATGAACACACGAAATCCAAAATAACTTGGGATTCTTCAAAGAGAACGACACTCAAATCCACAGAAGATCAAAGCTTGACAAAGTCACCATTCTATGATAGTGCTCCATGGACAATTTAGCAGAACAAACAACCATTTCTCAAATCTTGTTATTATAATTCCATCTATTTTAATGTGGAAAGGCCATCATTATTTTAAACTTAGCCCTCTGGCATGTCATCAAGATATCTGATCTTGGCCTCTCTAATTAAACACAAATCCATATGAAGTCAACCATCTTCTACTTAGTAGGAGTATAAGCAATTATAATTCCTAAAAGACCGAGTATAATGACTATGCATTAAGCTAGAAATGAGTTATATACAACAGTGCCATTTCAAGAAAAATGCCAAGTTAGGATTAGTCAAAAGATTCATTGAAATACCATAAGGTTATTTGGATGAAAAGATTTTCATGTCATGAATTATCCAGAATGGTCGTATAAATCCTCCTCTTGGACATCAGAAACAACCAAAAAATCCATTCTGCCTAGTTTTGTCAGGACAAAGTGGTAGTGGACTTCTGAAGCTTGCTTGGCATCACTCCCCTCAAGATACCACACACAACCAATCATAAGGAGACATCTAAGATTCAGGAGCATTTTGTAATTATTTAGACTATTCAAGCTACCCAATTTTCTAATACCTGTAAGAAATCAACTTGATGACTGTTCAGTGATTGCTGACCATAATAAACTGAAAATACATCCAAAAAGGTGAGGAGTGCAATGAATCAAAACTGTAAGAAGATTTCTACTCATAAACAGGGACATATAACTGATCTGCACAGCAAAAGGGATTGCTTTCTTCCACATGCATGCTGGTACACTTTCACTAAAAAAACCATTATGAACTAAGTATAATTAACTAATATGCAAGGCTATCCCTGATGATAACCAAAACAAAAGAACACTGCAAGTAATAAAAGGGTCATGCTAGAATACTCTGGAACAATCATTCTCCACAAGGGTAAAATAAGCAAAAGAATGTCATAAAATTTTTTTTAGGCAGCCTATTTCTTCAATCACAGATAGCAGCAGCGAGAACTTGTAAATGAGTTCCAATATATTTCATTAATTATTATGTCAGTATTGTCCACTAGGAGTGAAAAGGTGATCTGATCGTCCCACTAGATGTTACAATCTTCAGGGCATGGTAATGCCATTTATTTGCTAAAACAGAAGAGAAACTATTGGGAGATCCACATATTACCAAGTTTGCGATTCTGTTCCTATGAAGAGCAATTCATGATATGCCTGTCTACTTCTTGATCCTCCGCACTTTCTTTGGCCCCCAGACTTCCATTCTGCCGGCTGGACACCCGCAACGCAAGCGAAAGATTAGGACAGTGCGTCCATTCGGTGGTGCCATCTTTTTCAGCTCAGCTTCAAGCTCTTTGTGATCCTGCCCAAGCTCCAATGGCCGGGTGCCAAACAAGTCCTCTGGCAACGGTGGCAAGTACTTGACGCATTCTTCAGACTCGAGCTGGATATCAAATTCGATAGCTTTCTTCAAGCCTTTGCAGTAAGGGTTACCGCATTTCCTGGCTTGGTAGCCGGCCCATTCCCAAGCGGTGATCGCGGAGACGATGACGACCAAACCAGCAACATACGCAACCGGCGCATTGTAGACTAGTTCCCCAATGAAAACCAAAGCAGCGACGAGGAGGTAAGAAGATTCCCGGCAGATGAACTTGAGGTAAGGGACGGTGAGGACGCCGAGGGCCCCGAGGACGAGAAACAAGATCAAGATGTCGATGGCGGCGAAGGGCGAGAGCTCGCAGAAAGGGTGAGATAAGAGATTCAAGGACTTGCCCTTCTTATGACGGTTCTGGCCCGAAGAGGCCTGGGTGTTCGCCTCCATGTTCCGGTGCTGCTCGAACGCCCGGCAGAACTCGATCAAACTCCGGCAATCGACCATTGCCATCTAGAAACCAAATCCGATCCAAACCTCCAATATATTCCCCGAAAAAAACCTCCAAAAATACACAAAAATAAAAACAGATCGAGAATACACACGATCTGAATCCAAAGAACCAGAACCGAACGCAATCGAATCTAAGAGCAGCGAGAGGAGAGATCGAGACGGGAAACCAGGGAGGATTTCACGGTGATTATGAGATCCGACTCTTGATCGAAGAGTTGAGCATGGTGTGGCGTCTTCGATGGAGTGCCGGCGTAGAGAGATGGAGATCGCGTCCGCCGCGTGATGACGTGTGGATAGGAAAAGGCGTAAGTTTCAGAGAAGCGGAGAGAATTGGAAACCTTTATGGGACCCCACAGAAGAGGATTTTATAGCGTCCATTCTCTCTGATTTCAAGCTGCTCCAGCTCAAACAGGAATTTACAACATCCGTTGTTTATGACGTGACGTGGCTTCATTCTATTTGATGCACATGTGGGCCCCGTTGAACATTGCTGCTGTACTGTTGGCTCGCTATCCCTATCGTAGTACTTGAACTGCATCGCCGAGAACCCCGGCACTGATCACGAGACCTGAAACCGATACATACTGCTCCGTTGGATGTACGTCGGTATGGGTTCAGTTGGGCAATGGAGCAGCTGACAGGCATACATCCATGTATGACTCGAATAGTCGAATTTAAGAATTGACCGCCAACTTTCACTGCCACGTTCCAATCCTGAGTGGTTCAGGTCGAGGTCACGCAAGCATGAGAAATTGGAAATTGACTTTTACACACATTTATAAAAATAAACAAAATTTAAAAAAATAATAATGAAAAAATTTGTATGAATTAAATATATTTTTTATATTATTATTATAATAATAATTATTTAATAAATATGAACAAACAACTCAAGAACATATCACATGCATGATTTCAACATTTAATCTTTGGCAAAATGCATTTATGATCCCTGTATTATCATATATTGCTCATTTTAGTCTATGTACAATGAAAATGTTTAATAGGGTTATATATTTTAGGAGTTTTGGGAATTATGGTCCTTAGAAGCTAGGACTCACGTAACAGTTACTTGACATACGAGCTGAATACAAATATATTTTATTATGACGTGACAGCTGATGTGGCACAAACTTTTATTATGTTAATCAATTATAATTATTTATCTTAATTAGTTTTAATTAAGTCAATAAAATCAATTCAAATTTTATCAGGCAAAAACTTAGTTAAAAAACGAAATTTACCTTGTTAGTAGAATTCACTCTCATCCTTAAACTTATTTTTTATTTACTATGCACATGAAAAAAGAAAATATTTTTTACTATTATTCCTAAGCGAGAATCCATTTTCATTGTTATAGATTATTTTGTGTAATTTTTCTCCTTTCCATTTTTTTATATTTTTTCCATCTCTAATATGTTAGCCGGGAATCTGGTTTCGCCACATGGACTTCTCAGGTCTTCAGCTAACTGATGAAGTTTTTTTAGAGAGAAGACTTCTTTGTAGGTGTCCTCTTGTGGATTTCACCTGAAAAGGGGACAAAGCAAAGAAAGACTATGAGAGGGGGGTGGGGCTCTGTTGCCCATGCCTGCTCTGACGGTCAAGTTAGTGGCCTGATTGAAGGGAAGGAGATGGTAGAGGAGAAGGTTTTCTTAGTTTTCCAGTTGCTTACCTTCGTTGCCTCGTCTCTTCTCCTTAAGTCCCCTTCTCCCTTCTTGGGATCTATGTCACCTAATTATCTGGTCATGATAAAATCCTAGGCGCGCCATCCATGCTCCTAGGGTAGCTTTTCTTTTCCTAGGGAGGTATGGCGGCGCCTTCTAGGTTCGTATAAGCGATAGAAAGGGCATGATGAGGACAGGTGGTCAGGCAGATCCTTCGTATATCACCAGCCCACCCCCCCTCTTTTTTAACCGAGGTCTTTGGGATCTCAGGTTAAACCGGCATATGAGGAGCTTAGACCTTCTTGGCGAACCTCGCAAGGGCGGCTCAAGGGTAAAGCGAGTGAAGCAATCGCTTTAGGCCCCCAAATTTAAGGGCCTCATATTTACTTTTTATCCTCTAATATTTTTTTTAATCTTATTATCATAACTATAATAATAGATATTTATTAGGTCTAATACCCAATTTAGTCCCTCTATTATTACGATTTGTCCCTTTGGGTCCCTCTAATATAAATTGATACTTTTTGGTCCCTCTATTTTCCCGATTGAGAAATGTAAGTCCCTCCACAAGCCTTTTTGGTCCTTTTATTTATGTTTTTCAGGCCTTTTTGGTCCCTATAAACTTCGCAGGGAGGGATTTAAAAGGCACAAACGTAAAATTAAAGGGACCAAAAAGGCACGTTTTATATTAGAGGGACCCAATTGGACAAATCGTAATAATAGAGGGACTAAATTGGGTATTTGACCTATTTATTATAATAAATTGATAATTAAAAATTTTAATATCTATTGGAGGCCTCATACAAAATTTAAACTTTAAATTTTTTTTAAAAAGCTTATCATTGTAGTTATAATAATTATTTGTATGATAAATTAATACTTAAAAATTTTAATTTAATATCTATTGGAGGCCTCTTAATAATAATTATTATTTGTTATAATATACGGATATTTAAATTTTTTAATTTAATATATGATCAATTATATATCTTTTATCAACTAACATTTTAGAACGAAAAATAATAAACTAAAGTTTTTACTTTTTAGCTTAATAAATAATTAAATATATATCTTCTTCCAGCTATGTACCTTATTAGTAATTAAAAAACTAATCCTAAGAATTATTAATTACATAGTTGTTGATAATTGATAATTAACGACCATTTTCTCAAGATTGTTTTTAAATTTTTTTATATCTTTACTTTTTTCACTCTTTGCTTTTGAGTTACTGTTTGCAATACTTGCTAGAACAAATTTATTATAAAAATTTTATTAATAACTTGGTATCTCAAAAAGTTAGAAAAATAAATTTTAGATAGTATTTTGTAGTATATAGTTTTTTTTATATATTTTTTACAAATTTTTTTATATAAAATAACCTATTATCTTTCTATTGTTTAAATTTTTGTTTGCTTCTTTAGATTTTTTTTTTGTTGGAGTTGTTATAAAGTTACTTCATCATTAAAACCCATAACAGGTATAAAAAAAAATCTTGTATAAGTGTGTGTTAAAAAAAATTAATAAAATTTAATTTATATTAAATAATTAAAAGCCTCATTTTAAAATTCCATTTTAGGCCTCCAACCCTCTTGAGCCACCCCTGGAACCTCGTATGGGTTACAAGTGGCGGTCCTCAGGATCTCAAGAACTGTCTATGAGAGCGGTTCGTTTCCCGAGAACTTTGACGAGGTTGAATGATTTCCTGAAAGCCCTTGTGAGTTTGGTTCCTCTTTGGAGAATTCTTATAATATTAATCTATCGTCGAGGATTGTCGTTGGATAGACTCATCTGGGGGAATTTCTATGTGAGGAGATGACGCGGGCACAGTGGGTGCCTATTTTGAGGATGGCGCAACCATCATGGGCCGTCATACCCCTTCGTTCCACGCGACTTTTCATTCGCCACAGAAGCAACAGTCGAGGCAATAATAAAACGCATTTAATTGGCCACACGTCCTTTCCCTGAGATGTTGTATCAGGTGCACACTAGCCATTGATGCACATATGGAGGCAAGGGGTGGCCGTTGATCTATTATGAGAATAGGTTAAAATTGGCGATCCTTCTTATTATCTCCATACGCACTGTCTTTCTCAAGATAGTTCTCCTCTTCCTCACCACTTTCCGTTCTGTTTTTCCCAAGTAATGACATGTTCTTCTCAGTCTGTTAGGACGGAAGCGGGCGACGTCGAGCCTTCTTCTGCGGTGGCGGGTCATTCAGCCATAGGGGATGTTCGTAGTAGTCTCTCTTTTGACGATATAGATTGAATTTGTAAACGCTTTCTGATAGTGCCCTCCCGATTTACTTGTAGGGTCCTTGAGTCTAGAGAGAGGGCAAACACACCTCGCAATGGCGAGGTGGCGATTTATTTTGATGCCCTGGTTGCCAGCCTCCGTCTTCCCTTTGCCTGGACATTCCGATGAATCCTAAAATTTTTCAAACTTTGCCCTTCCCAATTAACCCCTAACTCATAGAGGACGCGAGTTTTGTTGTAGTTCTCCAGTATTTTGGAATTAAACCTTTTGTTAGGTGGTTTTGTCTCTTGTTTACACTTAGGACCTACCCAGGAGGAGGTTGGTACTATTTTGTTGCTCACTATAGAAAATCCTTCTTAGGTTCGGGTTGGTCCTCTATTCATGACTGGAAGGATAAATTCTTTTTTGTTTCCTATAATCGCCCTTGGAAGCTTCCGACTTCATGTGGTGTCCCAAATTTAAAAGCCGGTTCTCAGTTTAAAGAGACGGCTGATGAGGAAAGATAATGATTAGTATTCCAGAGTTTTCCTAGGATTCATCTTGACCGACTCTTGATTCCCAAGAACCTCCGAGAACATGGGTTTTTTCTAGCAAAAGGTAGGAGGTCTAAGGTTTCATCCCGAGATCGAAACTTTGCCCTCTGACTAACCCGCCGACATGAATATTGACGAATTGATGGACTCGCTCGTGGATGACGTCCAGGCCTACGAGGCTAGCGGGGACGCCGCAGGTATTGAGGATTTTGAGATTCCCCTCAAGGACGTGCCCATGGAGGTTGACCCCTCTACGGTTATACCATTCGAGGTCGTCCCTACTTCCCCCGATCATGAACCCTTGGGGAAGAAAAAGAAAAAGTTAAAATAGGGGAGATCGAAGAAGAAAGAAGCTGGGGAATCCAGTCGATCTGGCCCAGAAGAGGACTGGAGGTTCCTCTTCTGTATCTGTTGAGGCTGGGCTTTCATCGAGCCTCATGGCCAAGGGGGGAGAAGGGCCCCATGCCCTTCTAGATCTTCAACCCCCATTTTCAAGATCTCAGTAATCCCTGAGTGCGCTTCTCGGGCTTTTGAGCTGGTGAGCTCCCCTTCCTTCGAGGCCAGGTTGTCAAGCCTTTACGACGACACTTTAAACGATTACCTCTCCTCGTTGGCTTTGTTGGTGAGTCCCTTTAGAATGCAAGTCATTCGTTTTGAGAGTTCGTGTGCCCCGTAATCATTCTTTGTTACTTCTCCTTCTTAGGGTGGCTATTTCTTGGAACATGCTGCCCGACGCCTGCAAGGAAAGGTCCTGGCGGCAGGAGAGGTTCTCTAGCAAGAATTGGAGATGCGTCGACAATCGGAGGCTGAACTCCAAGCCAAGGTGGCATTGCTTTTGGAGGAGAAGGCCAGAATCAAGGAGGAGCTCTCTGGGTGCAGTCTTTCTCTTGAGGCTTCGCAAGCGGCCTCGGATTCTGAGAAGAGTTCAAGGGTGGCGGCCATTTCAGGAGGGCGTGGCCTTATTCAAGGAGGGATTTCGTAACTCTCCTGAATGGGATCGGGACTTGGGGGACGCGGTCAAGCGTCACTTTGAATCTCCAGAGTTCTAAACCTCCTTGGTTGTCGACCAACAAAAAGCTGCTGAGAAGGCTTTGGCGGACATCAAGGCTGGTCCTGAATTCAAAGGGGCCCTGCACCAAAACTCCAAAAGTTGTTTCTCCTTCTTTCAAGCGGTAGCCCGGGCTCATCTTGATCTCCATTTGGGTGATATGGATCACACCAAGGCCGTGAAGCTCTGGGGAATCCTTCGGCAGAAAGAAAAAGCTGAAGGATGTTTTGCAGAGGTTGCGGACGTGGGGCGAGTAGCCGCCAGGGAAATGATGCCATCTCCTACTGAGGATCCCGTGGAGGGAGGATCTATTGCCACTATGCCTCCGAGGTAATCATTCTATGTTTTTCTTATTAGTTCTTTGTAATACTTATGTTTTGTAAGTGACGTGTAGTGTTTGCCCGCTATTTCTGAAATGAAAGAATATTTACTCTACTAACAGTCACGGATTGGTTGTGTTGTCTCTCAAGGTAGTCGGGGTATACTATCCCTCCCATTATATCCCAAGATATTGGGTACGAATGGTCGGGGATTGGGCGTGTATGACGCGGTTTAGGGTCAATTTTTACCCTACTCATATCTCTTGTTTGTGTAATCGGTGGGATATTAGAACTGCTACCTACCCCTATTGGGTCCCGAAGTCACTCAGATTCTCGGGTATTTATTGTCAGGGACTCTAGTTGGGTGATAGGCTTTATGCTAAGGCTGAGAAGGTCAGAGCCAGTGTTTCTCACAAGAATTTTACCAAGGTGTCGGTTGGATCTCTCTTCCTTTATTGCTTACCCTAATTCTTATTATAATTCTTTATTTTTATTCTCCTTTTGTTGTATAGACATGAAGGAAAGCATTCGTTCTGATCACTAGCTGATTGGCCTGACGTTCCCTCGAGATTGGTCTTATGTTCCCTCGAGATATTTGATTGTGGGGTAGTTTTGGTGACCGAGGACCCTCCAGAAACCACTATCCCTCCTGGCAGGTCCCGAGGTCGTCCAGATCTCGGGGCGTTTATTATTTTATTATGCCATGTGTAGTTCTAATATAGTCGTGGTTATTTTAGTTACTATCACGGGGTAATCGACTGTCGGTTTGGAGACGTTTTGAGATATAAGGGGCGAGCTTTAACCACGAGCTCCGAGTTACTCTTCATCAATTCCCAACTAGTCATAGTGTGAGTTTCGAGGTTTGAAAGTAACTTGTTTGTTGAATTCGAGACGTTTCGCTGCAATAATAACGGGCCTCTGCCATGACTATCAAGTTACCCCTATGGGCTATATAAGTTGATCTATAGTGGAGCGATATCGCCTATCTACCAAGGATGTCTCTTCCTGATGGGCTGTCATTTTTCAAGGTATTCATCTCTCCAGCGTTTGCACGACAGTTGCTTATTCCCCCAACGTTCTATAACCATTTGGCTCAGCAACCTGGAGGCATCATGGATTTGGAGGACCCTAGTGAGCGGATTTGGACCGTGGTCCTGGTGAGGGATCATACTTGCGGAGAGATGAGGTTTGACGAAGGGTGGTCCAGATTCGTCGCAGATCACCGGTTAACTTTGGGGGATTTGTCTTCACCTTTGTTAGGGGATCCATTTTAAGGTGAAGATTTTCCGGACCTCTTCGTGTGAGAAGGAAGAGGCCTTCCTCGCCTATCCTAGTAACGTAGAGGTGATACCCAGTGACAACGAGTCGATCTGAACATCGTTTGCGCTTTAGCGAATGAGTAAATGTACTAGTTTCGTTCCTTAAATATTATGATGCCACTAATAGTGGTTTCTATTTGGCCTTGTCACATCTCTTTGTTTATATCCCTTTTATGATTCGTAAAGAGTGGGTCATGGTAAGTCCGTAACTCTCCTGCGTATCTCGATAAGGGTTAGGCTCTTGAGCAAAGCATTGCTGTAAGTATCCCCGCGTGTTGAGGCGTCGGTTACGTTCTTGGGTGTCACTACGTTATTCATTATTCTAGGTGCCATGAAGGCGGTCATACTTCAAGGCCTACACTCTTGGGCGCCGGGATATCGGTCACGCTCCTGGGTGTCATTATGCTATTCACTCTCCTGGGTGCCGCGAAGGCGGTCACGGTCCTGGGTTAAATGTTAGTGTACTCGCTCTTAGGTGCTGGGATGTCGGTTACGCTCCTGGGTTTCGCTACGCTATTCACTCTCCTCGGTGCCACGAAGGTGGTCACGCTCCTGGGTGAAGCGTTAGGGTACACGCTCTCGGGTGCCGGGATATCGGTCACGCTCTTAGGTATCGTTATGCTATTCACTCTCTTGGGTGCCGCAAAGGCGGTCACACTCCTGGGTGAAGCCTTAGGGTACACGCTCTCGGGTGCCGGGATGTCTGTCACGCTCCTGGGTGTCGTTATGTTATTCACTCTCCTGGGTTCTGCTAAGGCGGTCACGCTCCTGTGTAAAGCGTTAGCGTACACGCTCTCTGGTGCCGGGATGTCGGTCACGCTCCTGGGTATCGCTACGCTATTCACTCTCCTGGGTGCTGCGAAGGCGGTCACGCTCCTAGGTTAAGCGTTGGCATACACTATCTCAGGTGCTGGGATATCGGGTATGTTCATGGGTGTCATCCCGCTACTCTAGCATTTTGTGTAACTATTTTCTACAGTTTTGCTAAGTTCATTCTTGGCTTTAACGAGAACTTTGATAATAGAATGCAATTTGAAAAGCGCTAATTTCATTTATGCAAAATAGAAAGCGGGATTTCCATAATTCGTACCGTTCAAATAGGCCGGGGTTAATGGCTTATTAGTTTCGTTCTCCTATCGTTCTTCTGTTGTAAGCAAAGTGCTTGAGACTCAGTGTACGCTTCAGACAGTAGATGAAGGAATGGCCGAGTGGCTTCTCGAAGGGCCTTCCTCGTTGGAGTCGCTCTTGACAAATTGAGTGAGTTGGCCCTTTCGGATATGATGTTCAATTTCATCCTTCAGGTTCCGGTACTCTTCTGTGTCATGGCCGTGCTCCGTATGGAAGGAGCAATACTTGTCTTTTTGGTGGGAGGGGTTTCTTATCTTGGCGGGCGCCGTCAGGATTTTCTGACTCTACATTTGCATAAGGATATTGGTCCTGGGTCGTTTAGATTGGCAAACTCCTAGTATCTCAACTCATCCCCTCTTGGGTGGTCCCGAGTTTGGGGAGGTGGGCGCCTCCTTGGAGGGTTTGGTGGTGCTTGTTTTGGGGACTCCATGGGTACTCTAGTGTCAGGCATGGCTATTTTTGCCTCTGGTAGGGCTGTCTTCTTCCTCCCTCTCCATCCGAGTTGTATTTCTTCCTCGTTGATGTATTTTTCGGCCCGTGCGAGGAGCTTGGAGAACTCATCATGATGTTCTAGAGATAGGTCGTGTTTAAAGGGTGACTCAAGTAGGCCCTCCATTAGTGCCACCACAGCGATAGACTGATTAAGCTGGGGGATGGTGCGGGTTTCTTCAGTGAAGCGGTTGACGTAGTTACGAAGGGTTTCTCCTTCTTGTTGTTGTACGCTCATGAGGGTAGCCGACGTTTTCTTGCGTCTTTTACCGCCTATAAAATGGCTAAGGAAAAGGGCGTACAACGCTTCAAACGAGGGGACAGAGTTAGGAGGAAGGCTCTTGAACCAAACTAGTGCTTCTCTTTGTAGTGTTGCCGGGAAGAGCCTGCACATCATGACATCGGAAGACGCATCCACGAGTATGAGGGTTTCATAGGCTCCAACATGGTCATTTGGGTCTGTTGAGCCATTAAATGTCTCTATTTGTGGGTTTGATTCCACGAGAGAGGTATACCGTCATAATCTTCCGGGTGAAAGGGGTCATCAGGCGTCGGGTACCATGGGTGTATTCTCCATAAGGGCGTGGCTCCCTATGTCCTTCCCGCTTTCTCTAGGGAGAGTCAGGTATTTGGACCGTCTTGGAGTGTTGTCAATGGGGTGGAGAGCCAGAACTGCTTGTCTCCGGATTTGCCCGATTTTTGTCTTTATTTACGCGTCGGTTTGGGTCCCTGTCTTCATGCCGGTCGGATCTTTTCGTACAGAGATCTGATCTCGCCCTCCCCCCGGAGATCCTCGGAGAGGGGGGTCGTGGTGCGGAGTTTTGGGAAACTTGTTTTTCCAATCTGTGGATGGCTTGCATTATGACTTCTATTTGTGTTGCCATCTTCGCCTCCAACCTTGCCTCCAAGACAAGGTAATGCGCTTCCTGAGGATCAGCTTCTTGCTGTTGATTCTGAAGGTCTGGGTCCTCCGGTCTCACCTCCAGCGGCCTTGACGCTTCATCTACCTCCTGGCCTTGGGCTCGATGCGGGTGATCCTCTTCATGTTTTGTGACTTTTCGTTACCAACTATCCCAATGGACGACGCCAATCTGTTAGCCGGGTATTTGGTTTTGCCAAGTGGACTTCTCAGGTCTCCAGCTAACTGATGAAGTCTTTTGGGAGAGAAGACTTCTTTGTAGGTGTCCTCTTGTGGGTTTCACTTGAAAAAGGGGACAAGGCAAAGAAAGACTGTGAGAGGGAGTATGGCTCTGTTGCTCGTGCCCACTCCGACGGTCAAGTTAGTGGTCTGATCGGAGGAAGGAGATGGTGGAGGAGAAGGTTTTCTTAGTTTTCCAGTTGCTTACCTTCGTTGCCTCGTCTCTTCTCCTCAAGTCCCCTTTTCTCGTCTTGGGCTGGTCCTGATGAGATCCTAGGCGTGCCATCTTTGCTCCTAGGATAGCTTTGCTTTCTCCTAGGGAGATATGGTGGCCCTTTGTGGGTTTATATAAGCCATAGAGAGGGCATGATGGGGACAAGTGGTCAGGCAGATCGTCTATATATCATAATATCTTTAAGGTATTTAAATCCACATTAACTCCACAGTATACTTCTTCTATTTTATTCATTTATTTTATTCTCTTTTTCACAATTTTTTTTTTAATGTAAAGAGCTAAAGTCTAAATTTTTCTACAATTATTATCTTCTTGTTTACTCTTTTCATTAATAATGATAAGTTTAAAACCATTTACTTTAGTTGCACTGCAATTGTTCTTTCCTCAACTCTCATGCTATGTCAATGCAACTTTAACCAACATCTGGTTTATGTTTGATTTGAGAGGACTCTATTTGACTTTTAATTGATATCTAGTTTTGTAATTATGTAATTATGTAATTTTCTTAACTAACAAATGATGATTTTGTGGACATTAATTTTTTTGTAGACATTAAAGAGGGAAAGATAAAAATTATTGAAAAAGATGGGGTAATTATATAATTTTATTAACTAATGTTAAGTTTTAACTATAGTTAACTCTAAAAATTATAACAGTGGCTTACGGAACAAGGGTATATAAAAAAAAAAATTAGTTCTGAAGGGGTATGTAAATAATTTTCTCTATTTTTTTCTTATTATATTTCATCACTTTCTTTCTTTCACTATCTATCTTCTCTTTGATGGGTCTCTCATATTTTTATTTCACCATGTCACTTTGCCTCTTTATTTTATCAGCCCTTTTAGTCTTAATCTACTCACATCTTTTTTAAATTCTCTATAACTCACCATCTCTTTTTTTTTTTTTTTTTATCTTATCTTGTCCTCATTTACCAACTATATGTATATATGTCACTGTTATTTTCTTTCCATATCTTCTCACTTTTCTCAACTGTTCTATACACCTATAAGTTTTCAAGTTGTTAAGTGACTTTAATAACATTATTTAAACAAGCAACGTAACTAATCGAAATCCTTTTGATTTGGTGAAATAAATAAATCAAACTGTTCCACATAATAAGCTTCACTGTCAAGATCCATAATTCTATGAAACGATTCTACCCGGTCTCCTTTGACTTTTAATGGCCAACCAACATAAAATTTATTTCAAATGATATGATTTTGATCCAAGTCCAATATATAGTTTAATCATTTTTTCTATATTTAAAAATTTAATAAATAATCAATTTTCACAAAAAAATTGATAAAACTGAACATAATAATGATTATCCTGCTGGTTAACAGCACCCTATGGATTACTAGGAAGAACGGTATAAGAAACACTCAAATAGAAAAAAAATATTTCTGAAATACAAAAATATTATTAAAATCAAGGAGAGTTGAGGGTTCAAATCACATCAAAGGCTAGTAGGACCCTATTGATCGCCAAGGAAACATCATCTGACTCGAGCTCTTCTCCTGTTTTATTAGTTCCTTCCTTCTCACAGGCAGTGTTGAGGGTTGAAATCACACTATATACTTGGCTTTGGTGGATAACAAAGTATTTGGATTATTATTGAAAAAAATAAATTTGTACTACTTAAATTAGAATTTTATAATTATTGAAAAAACGAAGTAGTCCAATTAGGACTACTTAACTATAATAATACATGTCATAAAGTTTTGATTAAGAGAAGTCAACTAACCACTCAACCACAAGTAGGTTTGGTGGATAACAAAGTACTTGGATTTGGTTTCAATGGGTTGGGTCACTCTCTTGCAAGAAACATCAACAAGCTTATGTACCATTAAAAAATAAACATATTTATCAGTCTACCTAATAGTGCAAGGGTCAAGAGGTGATTAGTGATACTAAAACTTCTAAAACAATTCACCAGGTGAAATATGCTAAATGGATTAATTGACACACCTGAGAAAGCTATATTTTATATAAAGTAAATCATCATATGTCTAAACAATTGATTTAATTCACTTCAATTTTAAATCATTTGCTTTTTGTCATATATAAATTGAAAAATAATAAATTTTTTTTTTCACTTGGATAACCAATAATATGAAAAACGGAAATTTATCATACAATCCCTGACATATTTCTAACATTCTGGACATTCCCTATAACCTTTCAGTTTCCTTATTAGTCCTTGCTTTTTGAGATTCTTCTTTATTGGTCCCTTCTGCTAGTGGGTTGTTATGTTTTTTTTTTTGAAAAATGTAAATTTTACCCATGTCTCGGTTGGTTGCTTTGGCGGAAGATATACCGCTCATTCACGTTGCATCTCCATTTTTTTTTTTTTGGTTGATCATCAAGTTTTCTACATTTTCATTGCATTTCCAATAAGTTTGGAGGGAGATTTGCATTTTCGGAGAGGTTTTTGCATTTCCATCCCACAGTCTGCTTGCAAGGTTTCTGTTTGGTTTGTAGGTTGCCAATCGAGACGTTATTTGCACTTGTAAGGTATAAAGAAGGTCGTGTTGTCCGAGTAGCAGTTTGTGTTAGTGGAAATACGCAAACGTTGGAGTTTGGAAGCTTCCCAGGAGAAAATGATGTATGTCTTCCAAGACATTCTATGTTTGTTGAGTTTTTATTTTTTATTTTTTATTTTTGGGTATGCGTGTATTTTTTTTGGTTATTCGTTTATTATTTTGGGGTTTGCATTTATTTTTTTGGGGCATTCACTTATTTTTTGGGGTTTTAGTTTATTTTTTTAAGGTTTGCATTTTTTTGGGGTTTCCGTTTATTATTTTGTGTATCCGTTTATTTATTTATTTTTGGTTTGCATTAATTTTTTGGGGTTTGCATTTATTTTTTTGCGGTTTGCATTTATTTTTTGGGGTTTTAGTTTATTTTTTTTAAGGTTTGCATTTTTTTTGGGTTTCCGTTTATTATTTTGTCTACTGGTTTATTTATTTATTTTTGGTTTGCATTTAATTTTTTGCAGTTTGCATTTAAATGACTTAAGCGTTTATTTTTGAGAGTTAGTTAAGGATATTGCGAAGGTGTCAAATAACTAATTTTGCTTTATGCTAGGTAGATCTACAATATAAGTCATTTTTTTTTTGTTAAGGAGTTTAATGAAGATCTACAGAGGGAAGAGAAAGAATCTCCATATGGTTTTCATTGACTTAGAGAAAGCATATGATAGAGTACCAAGGCAAGTTCTTTGTGGGCATTGGAAAAGAAAAACATTCATGTTAAATATATAAACCTTATTAAGGATAATTACGAGGGAACAATTACGAGTGTGAGAATAGTGAGAGGAGATACAGAGGAGTTTCCTATAACAGTGGGTCTATATAAGGGATCAGCCTTGAGCCCATACTTGTTTACTCTAGTAATAGATGAGTTAACTAGTTGTATCCAAGATGATATACCATGGTGAATGTTGTTCGCAGATAATATTGTCCTAGTTGATGAGACTAGAGATGGAGTTAATCAGAAGTTAGAATTGTAGGCAAACACTCTTGGAAGTAGAGACTTTAGGTTAAGTAGAAGTAAAACAAACTATATACACTCTAATTTTAGTCTAAGTAGGGGAGATGGAGGGGAAGTGAATCTAGGTGGGGTAGTAGTGCCTAAGTGTAACCATTTTAAATATCTAAGTTCCATTTTCTAGGATAATGGGATAATAGATGAAGATGTAGCCCATAGAATCTATTGATATTGGCGATCGACTCCTCTTCGAGATCGGAGCTAATCGAGATCAACGAGTAGAATTTGTAATTGGGAGACTCCTGGTTATGGTGATCGTGCAAAACTCAACCGTCGACAAGACTTCTATAGCTACCGATCCTTCATAGTCGAAGGAATGTGAGGATCCTTGGATGAAAAAGAGTGGGAGTAAGGGGAGTGAAGAGAGATTGAGGTCTCTATCTAGGGATCGGGAGAGAAGTGTAACGCCCCGAAATTTTTCAATGAAAAATTTGAAAATTTGTGGAAAATCCCATGAGATTAATTGCACTAAAAATGAATTAAGTATTGGTAGAATTAAATTAAGAGAAAATCAGGAGTTAATGAGTTGAAACTTCGGCCTCGCAAAGAATTTGGGCCAGAGAAGACCATGTTGGTCCGGGCCAATTAGAATTAACCCTGATTCAATTAATTGAAAGAATTATTAAGTTTTAATGAATTCGAGAATTTAGTTGGCGATACGAGACAAAAATGTGAGTCCCGATAAAAGTAAATCAGGCCTAGCCAAAAGCCGGAAATGATGGAGCCAGTCTGTTTAAAGTGATCGCCGTGTTTTTTGTAGGGCTAAATTATAATACTATATGAGTTGTTAAAATAATCGAATGAACTAGATAATAGGGATAGCAATACTCAAGCCGATCCGTAGTTACCGACCCGATCTGACCCGATCCACCCCGAAGAAATGCGGGGCGGGGCGGGTATGGTAAAGATCCTTTAAAATCCGCCCCGCCCCGCCCCGCTAAAAACATACAAAAAATACCTTTATATATATTAAATTATATAGTTTTAGGGTTTACAATGAAGCTTTGTTTGGAGTTTTTGGACTTTGGCGGCTTCTTTCCCACTCTTCTCTCGAGCTTGTATATCAAAGTGCTTTTACATTGCCGTTAAGTTTATTTTATTCGAGTTTAATCGGTAAATTTCTCTTCATTCTATGGTCTAAATGTAATATTTTATTCGAGTGTGTACATATTGGTGCCCCGCGACTTGCCCCGCCCGCCCCGCGCCCATCCCCGCACCCCGCCCCGCCACTATTTAGGCGGGGCGGTGGTGGTAGACTCTAAAACGAGGCCGCCACTTTTAGTTAGGTGTCTTCATTGGAGGCAACGAAGAATGACTTGAGGGGGAAGGTCCGGGACATAGAGGGCTTGGTGCAGGACTTGGAGTCTAAGATTGACGAAATCCGCATCGAAGAGGAGAGTCTTAGCGCGGCTCTTCAAATGTCCCGACAACGCGTGAAGGAGACCGAGGATAATCAGGATGTAGCAGTTCGTACGTCTTGCGATGCCATCTTGGAGAGGTATCTTGGCTCAGGCGACCAGAAAGCCACCCTCAACCAAGTCGTGGTCGATCACTGTTTATCATCGGAGTTCCTCTCAAAACTAACAGTGGCAGTAGTGGACTTTTTGGACTCCAAGGACTTCATCCCAAGGAGGAAAGAGATTGAGAATCAGGTCGTGAATGCCTTCTGGGCCTCTAAAGAATTTGAGGACTTACTCTACCAGGAGGCTTTTATGGTGTGAAGGATGGCTACAGGCTCCTCTAGGAAGTGACTCGCAACCTTCCTAAGCTTGAATTCAGGACCTTAAAATATGAAGAGGTCTTAGCTTACTTGCCTCCTCCTCCAAGTGGTGGTGACACCGAAGCTTGGCTTACAGTGGCCTTTGTCAAACAAAAGAATAAGGGGGTTTCTTTTGCTGGCTTGGAATACCCCTTGGCAGAGTAGAACGGGAGATATGTTATTTCCTTTGCCACTTTTTTCTCTAGGCTGTAAATAGGGGTACTATCTAATTTCTTTTCGACTGTTACAACTATCATGCCTCATTCGTTTACATCCTCGGAACACTCCTTTCTCTTCTTGCTCATTCCTTTACCTTGGGCCTCATTGTCTGCTTATCCCGTATTGTATGTCACCGTTCGACGAGGTTTGCTCACACATTGTTGATTCAGACTTTGCTTCTCAATCATCGATGTGAAGTGATTGTGAGCCTAATGCTTATGCTTATACCGCAAGTGCACGGGTCGTACCAAGTAGTAAAGTAGACTATGGAAGTCGGATGTCGAACCCATAGAGACCTATTCCACTAATTCTATCTAATTGTTTGCTACCTAGCCTATTCAAAGGTTGTTGAAATTCTAATCTAATTTCTAAAATTGAAAGTAGCTTGAAACAAACTTGATGAGAATAGTAATGGGAATTAGTCATAAAGGGGAGATACTCGGACAATGAATCCCCTCCGGATATCCTAAATTATGACAAGTATGGATTTCTAATTAATGAATGTTAGTTTATGAACCAAGAATTCCTATAATGCTTTCACGTCCTCCATCGAGGTGAGTTACTAACCTAATTTCATCATTGCATTAACGTTCTAGGGAACACACATCTTGGAAGAGTTGTGGGAATAATAAATCTAGAGGAGTCACTCACCTAAACACCCGATCTCTCGGCGTATTCACAACCCCCACCTATTGATATAGATCTATGTGTATGTAGAGGGAGCTTTAGTTGTCTACACCCCTATATACACCCCTATAGATCTAGATTGACACTTAGAGTTATCGTAACATAAAGCATCAATACCATACATTACATCCAATAGGTTCTCAAAACATTAAACATTCATTCAAATATAGAAATCCATACAAGCAAAGTTAAATATAAATCCGGAGGTTCATCATGCCTAAGTATCTAACAAGTTAGTTCCCCATCAAAGAGGAACACAATTCCAACACAAGATTCAAGAGAAAGAAATGAGACATAATATGAAATACACTTTCCTCCACCGTTGGCAAGGACCATTAGCGAGGTGTGTGGAGATGCCCCTTTGTTGCTTGCCGTCACTGTAACACCCATCTCCTTTTCAGGGGACATGTGTCACACCAGCCAGGTCAAGGGAATAAACCCTAACCCTAAGGTTGTAAAACTGCTAATTAAATGTAAAACAAGTAACTTGTGAAAGCTAATAAAGCAAATATATTATAACATAAACTCATAACTCTAGATACTGTTTAGTACAACATCAAATAAGATACTGTCACAGATGTAATCGTCTCAAATATACTCAATACAATACATAACATAGCTAAGACACGGGGAAGTCAGAGCCAGCTACAGGACATCTCTACTAGACTCGTGATCAGACAAACCCTCTAGCTGGTCTTCTATCTATCACCTGCAATCATAATATCAATAGAAGGGGCTGAGCTACTGGAGCTCAGTGAATTGGGAACAGAACTGTCGGGTGTAACTGTACCCGTATAATAAAGTGAAAATTGTAAATCTAAAGCTTAAAGTATGTATATGAAATAAGTGAAATTAAATACTAAAATCTGAAGGAATACTGAGCAAATACATGTTGGTCATTGTATTATCTTTAATCTGTTTAATTACGTCAGATGCATAAAAAAAATTTCATGTATGCGAATCTGATTTTTTGTTTCTCTGTCCTATGAATAATTTCTGGAACCGACATTTCCCATGGTAATCTGTACCAATACCATCCATGGTCAAGTTATATTCAATCACCAAAAGGTGGGAAATACAGAATCATCTGATAATCATAAGACTATAATCTCTAACTACACATCTACTTCAATACCGCAGGACCATCGACAAACGGATAAAACTATCCTCGCTACACAGGGTCAAATTATATACGTACACTAGGCACTCAAATAGTATGGAAAGGGGGTTTTAATTTTATAAAAAGGAATGTTTTAAAAACAAATAGTTCGGTAATGAAAATCAGAGATTTAAATCACCCCTCTCCTATCGTAATGCCGTACTCTCTAGCTCTATGCGAGCCACCACTGGTACCGACAATATATAAATAAAGTGTAGTCTCTGTATTTCTGTATATGTTTCTCTATTCTGTTACTGATTACTGTGCATGAATGATTTTCTAAAACTCTGGAAGTTTTCAAGAAAATTCTAATTCATGCTTTTCAATCTGAAATCAAATCTGAAATAAAATGAAATACGAGGAAAACTTGTACTGTAAAGCTAGTTCCCTCACCTGAGTCTAGTCCGAGCTTAAGTTTGGCTCGGTCCTTCGGCAGTGGCTTACTTGCCTTTGCCCTTTCCTTTTCCTGATAATCGAAATATGAAATTTATGAATATGGAGACCGTATTCTTGACTCGTACTCTAATTTAAACTCAATAGAATACGGTAAAAATTGGAGATTTACTCTTCTTACTAACTATACTTATTTTTATCATTATCATAACTTGGAAAACTACTAACATGCTCTTCCTCTTTAAGCAAATAATTGCTACACCAACTTAGAAACTTAAACATGCCTTTCATGGGAAATCAAGGGTCTCTAATATGCTTTCCTTAAAGTAATTACTTTCTAAACATGGCATGATTAATCTAAGTAAATTGACAAAATTTTGACAGAGTCTCCTTTGTTTCTAGGGCTTAAGTTATAATACAAACTTTCACCATTCTTAACACATCACAACTAATTAATCACATAAAATACATGGCATCTATATCTTAACAATTTCACAGCCCTATTACCCTTACCATCCTCATGATATTATACACAATCGACCCCCAATTTAACTCATTCATTAGATTAATTTCATGAAATCATCCAATTAATAGGGTTTTTCCCAAATCTAATGCTCACAGTAGTGCGGAAGGAGAATTTTGCATGTAGGAGCAGCAAGCGGGCCGCTCAAGTGAGTCGGGCTTTGGTGGCTCACGGACGCATCAGAAGTGAGGACCAAGCTCGCAGGGAGCGGCAGCCGGCGGAGGAGCTAGTGCTGGCCGGACAGAATTAGGGGAGAGAAGGGTGGCGCGGCTGAGCTCGCCGGCGCTGAAGGGAGAAGGGGAGAAGAAGGAAGGAGTGGCGGAGGATGGGTAGCTGCCGGCTTCTTCTCGCCGGCGGCTGAAGGGGAGGAGGACTAAGGAGTTGGTCGCCTAGATTTGAGATCGAGAGAGGGAGGGAGAGTGAGAGAATTTTACTCTCTCTCTTTCTCCCTTCTCATCTTATTTATATAAATATATAAATATTTATTTAAGTAATAGTTTAAATATAAGATATTCTATTTGAATAAGTAAACTTATCTTAAAACTTTAATTAAATTAACTTATCTTACAAAAAAATATCTCCTACTAAAAGCCGAATAACTTTTCGTTGATCTTATCTTGTTACTGTGCCGTCACGAGGACGACTAATAATGTTATCTGGCTCATCTCTCTCTCCGACCCAGATTCGGAAATCTTGGGTAATACGACCCTAGTGACATAGGCTGACTGTAACATCACGGGTCGTCTCTTCTCCCGACCCAGATCCGTATTTTTCGGCTTTTGACTCGGCTAGATCTACTTTATTGGAACTCTAACTTTTGTCCAATATTTCCACTAAATTAATCTAGATTAATTAGTATTTAATTAATTTCTTATTTAATCAATCTAATTCTGCTAACTATCCACCTCCAACTATTATATATAAATTTGGCCTGGTCCAATAAGGCCTTCTCTCAGCCCTATAGTTGTGAGGCTCGATTTCGGTCCATTAAATTCCGATTTTCTTTAACTTTGAGGTTAAAATAATTAATCTAATTTCTGAGCTAATTAACCTCATTTAAAATTTGGAAATTTATTGAAAATTTATTTAGAAAAATTCGGGATGTTACAATTCTCCCATCCTTAGGAATTTCATCCCCAAAATTTTCTTACAAAAGGTAACTAAAATAATTGAGGGTACTGTTCCCTCATCCGATCCTCTCTTTCCCAAGTGGCTTTTTCAACTTGGTGATGACTCCACAGCACTTTCACTAGAGGTATTATCTTGTTCCTCAACGCCTGTTCCTTCTTGTGGAGGATACGTATTAGTCCCTCTACGTAGGTCAAGTCTGGTGCTAGTTATACGGCTAGTCCCATCAGAACTTGATTATGATCTTTGATGCACTTCCGCAGCACCGATACATGAAAAACATCATGTAACCTCGATAGCTCTACTGGTAACATAAGCCGGTAAGCTATAGGACCTACCCTGTCGACTATCTTATACGACCCGATGTATTATGGGCTTAGCTTCCCACACTTTTGGAACCTAAGTACAGTCTTCCATGGGGATACCTTAAGGAACACCTCGTCTCTTACTTCAAATTCCAAATCTCAACTGCGGTTATTGGCGTAGCCCCATTGTCTGTCTTGAGCTTACCTAAGGCGCTCTCTGATGAGTTTGATTTTCTCTGAGGTGACCTGTACCAACTCTGGGCCTAGAATCTTCCTTTCACCTTCTTCATCCAGCATAATGGAGTCCTGCATCTTCTGCCTTCATATGACGACATACCTATGCTGGTTTGGTAACTATTGTTGTACGCAAACTCCAACTGTCCTAAATTCTCATCCCAGCTCCCAAGGAGTTCCATAACACACCCTCGGAGTAGATCTTCGAGTATTTGAATTGTTCACTCTGATTGTCCATCTGTCTATGGGTGGAATGCTCTGCTAAAGTTTAGCCTAGTCCCCAGGGCCGTCTGTAAATCTTCTAGAAGTGAGAGGTGAATGTCGGGTCTCTATCTGATATGATACACATGGGTACGCCATGTAGTCTGACTATCTGGTCTACGTACATCCGCGACAATCGATCTCGAGAATAGGATGTCTTGATCGAAAGGAAGTGGGCAGACTTGGTCAATCTATCTATGATAACCCATATAGCGTCCTTGCCTTGACTGGTCCGAGGTAGACAAGATACAAAATCCATGGCTATCGTTTCCCACTTCCATTCTGGGATCTCAAGAGGTACTACTAATCCCCGTGGCTTCTTATTCTCAGCTTTGATCTGCTGACAGATCACGCACCTGGCCGCGTACTCAGCAATATCCTTTTTTTATTCTCCTCAAGATGTAGTTTTCTTTGATGTTGCGATACATCTTTGTGCCCCCTGGGTGCATAGCATATGCCGAGTAATGAGCTTCCTCCAATATTTGTTGCTTGAGAGCTTCCTCATTGCGTGGCACGTAAATCCCAGTACCTACCATCACCGCTCCATCTGGAGATAGAGAATAGTCACACAGTCTTCCCCCTTGTAGCTTCTCAGCTAGCTTCATTAACTTGGGGTCTCATAGTTGAGCCTCCTTAATCTGAGATATCAACGTAGGGCATAGATGGAAATTTGCCAATAACACCCCCAGCTCATCCACTGTGAACTGGACCCCAGTGGATCTCAACTCGTGAAGTTAGGCAAAGTTGGTGGTCCCCAACTATGCAATACTCTTCCTGCTTAAGGCGTCAGCTACTACGTTCGCCTTACCAGGGTGGTACTCAAAAGTACAATCGTAGTCCTTCAGTAACTCCATCCACCGTCTTTGCTGCAAGTTCATCTCCCGCTGGCTTATCAAGTACTTTAGGCTCTTATGGTCGGTGAAGATTTTACAGGCTTCAATATACAAATAGTATCGCCATATCTTTAAAGCGAAGACCACTGCTGCTAGCTCTAGATTATGAACATGATAGTTTACTTCGTTAGTCTTGAGATGCCTAGATGCGTAGGCAATAACTCTGCCCTGTTGCATCAAGACACAACCAAATCCCCTATACGAAGCATCACTATAAATTTCAAATCCTATGCCTGCGGTAGGTAAGGTAAGGATGGGAGCAGACACCAGTCGGTTCTTCAGCTCCTGAAAGCTCTGCTCACACTCCTTGGTCCACTCGAACCTTGCATTCTTCAGCAGCAACTTGGTCATAGTCTGGGTGATAGAAGAAAACCCTTCCACAAATCGCATGTAGTAATCGACTAACCCTAGGATGCTCTTGATCTCCTTAATTAGGGTTAGGGCTTGCAAGTTGACTACTGCTTCAATCTTCTCGGGATCCACGTAGATCTCTGCAGCTGAGACCACATGTCTCAAGAACTTCACTTCTCCCAACCAAAAGTCACACTTCTTGAGGTTGGCATATAGCTACTGCTCACTTAATGTTTGTAGTACTATTCTAAGGTGGTTGATGTGCTCCTCCATGCTCCAGGAATACACCAGGAATGCCCGTATCTGGTTTGAAAAGCTGTCTTAGGCACATCTTCTTTCTTCACTAGTAACTGGTGATATCCCGACTTCAAGTCGATCTTTGAGAAGATGCACGTTCCTCGCAGTTGATCGAAAAGATCATCTATGCATAGCAGAGGGTTCTTGTTCTGGATGGTGACTCCATTCAATAGCCGGTAGTCTACGCACATTCTTAAGGAGCCATCCTTCTTCTTCACGAAGAGTACGGGCGCACCCCAGGGGGAGACACTAGTCCTGATGAACCCTTTCTCCAGCAACTCCTCTAATTGAAGCTTCAGCTCCTTGAGTTCTTCTAGGGCCATTCTGTATGGTGCTCTGGAGATCGGAGTCGCTCCTGGAAACAAGTCAATAGTGAACTCCATGCCTCTATGTCGGGGTAATCCCGGTAGCTCAATGGGAAATATATCTGAAAATTCGCACGCTATTGCGATCTCTCGTACATCTACTTTGGGGGCTTCTGCTTTCACCATATTCACCAGGCAGGCTTCTTCCGTCTCCTCCATCTGGGCTCGTTTCCTGTAGAAGAGAATCTCCGCCTCGCCTGGTCGCTGGAATCTCACCATCTTCATGTAGCAGTCGACCGTGGTATGGTGGATCGACAACCAATCCATCCCTAGGATTGCCATCTGGTCAAAGAATTGCTGCATGCCTGGGTTATTTCCCAGTCCTGGCTGCACTCTCGGGTTGTACCGTGTTCTAGGTTGCAGTCCCGAGTCATATACCCCGGTCCATATTGCATCCCATGTTGGAATCTTGGTCCATGATGCGAATGTGATCCTTCAGCATGGACTTCTTCTTCTTGCTCCTGAGCTTCTACTTCTGGCTCCTCCACAGGTTCCTCTCGTGGAACTATGGGGGGTTTACCGTGTCTTCTGGGCGGCATTCTGAAAGAGAGAATGTGTCAGTAATATTCTCTAGCACTTAAAGCAATTATCAAGCTTTACTCTACTGACACATGCTCTGACCCTAAGGCTCTGACTACCCAAGGACTTCCCAGGATTGACTCGCTCTGTTACCACTAAATATAACAACCATCTCCTTTTCAGGGGACACATGTCACAGCAGCCGGGGAATAAACCCTAAACTAAGGCTGTAAAATTGCTAATTAAATGAAAACAAGTAACTTGTGGAAGCTAATAAAGCAAACATATTATAACATAAACTCCAAACTCTAGATATTGTTTAGTATAACATCAAATAAGATACTGTCACAGACGTAATCGTCTCAAATACACTCAATGCAATACATAACATAACTAAGGCATGGGGAAGTCAGAGCTAGACTCGCGACAAACCCTCTAGCTAGTCTTCTGTCTATCGCCTGTAATGACAAACCTTCTTGCTCCAAGATCTTCAATGATACCCTAATCTCTAAGATGGAGGAAGGGTGAGAGCCTCCAAGAGAGGTGATGAGTTCCAAGTTCTAAGCCCCTTTCTCAAACCCTAAAACCCGCTATTTATTGGGTCCAGGTCAATTTACATAAATGGTGTCAAAATCAGCTAAATTAGGATTCAAATTAGCCATAAAAATGGGTCAGGTCGTGTTTGCAGCGCGAGTCGTGCGGGCGCACTGGTGCCTTCCCGCCCTACTTCAGGTCTGTGCTCTCTGTGATGCGGGCACATGGTCGGCCGCACAGCTCTATGTAAGACTAGAGGTGTGTGCTCAGAGAGCTCGCTCGGGTATGTGCGGGAGCATCTTTGGCCTCTTCTTGCTTCGTGCCGGTGCGTGTGGGTGCATGCTCGCCCACACGGCTTTAATAACTTGGAGTTTGGCCTCGATATGTGCCGCGTTACTTCCATTTTTCTCTCGAAGCTCTCTAGTACCCTATAAATAAGAATTAACACTAATTAGTTATTAATGGGAAAAAGTTACTTTGAATCACATGCATAGTATACAAAGAAGTGGTATAACAATATGATCAATTGAACTCTTATCACAATATCCCCACACTTAAGCATTTTGCTTATCCTTAAGCGAACAAAGAAATAAAATTTCAAGACATGAGAAGCGTTCAGCCTCAGGCTATAAAGTACTTGCATTTTAGTTTACTCAAAGCATTCATCGTTGACATATGCATTTTCCTATTTCAACCCTTCGGACTAAGATCAATCATATGACACAATTTAGTATGGCTCTAGATGAAAATTTCACTCCACATACCATGTTTCCGAGTCTTAGAGTTGTAAGCATACCCTCAGTGGACTCTAGAGGTTCCTTGAGGCCCTAAGTACAAAACAACTTGCCCTTTAAGAAAAGTAAACTTTCTTTTTGTTCTTTTCTTTTCAATTTTTCAACTTTTCTCTTTTTTTTTTCATATAAATCCCGATAGGGAATCCCTAATGGATCCGAGTTTCCAGGGGACCAAAGATTAACATAGAGTGTAGATCTCTCTTTCTGAAGGATGCACATATTGGCTAGGCACCGGAACACCCGACTACTCAGGAGATTACAACTCTATACATATACACGCTCAAGCTCACAAGCGACTTTTCAGCTTGAGAAATACTCTGATCAGGAGCCAAAAAACCGACCATACTTCTTCCCCAAGAGTAGAGGAGCACTACCATAGTCCTTATTTTTATGATCTCTATATATAAGAATTTATTCACTATATACAACTCTACTTGCAAAAGCTAGAAGTTTGAACTAGTGACACAAAAACTCTTGGAACCATTGAAGGAAATACTTAATAATCTAAATCAAAGAAGCATAGCAATAAGTTATCTGATGTCACTAGAGAATATATAAAAGTCATGAAGATTTTCTCTAAGGGTCCAACATGTTTCATGGGAAAAATTAAAAATTTTTGCTCAATTGGTGCAAACTAAGAGTAAAACAAAATTGAATACAATTTTTCAACATGCCGTCATTGGTGTACATTAAGCATGTATTTATACAAAGATATGTAATGAATTCATAGGATATAATCCCCACACTTAAAGATTTGCAATGAATTAAATAATAAAGATGTGCAATGAATATCAAGGCTACACATGTGTACCCATCCCCACACTTAAAATTTTGCATTGTCCTCAATGCAAACAATAAAGCATGTAGATGATAAGAATATATTAAAATAAAGAGATGGGCAAACTGAAACTTCCCCTCTTACTTTAGGAATGTGTCCATTGGTTGAGTGAAATAAAAGAGAAGTTGTGAGGGGGACCACCATACAACAGTTTATAGAGAAACCTGCAAGCACGAAGGGGGATCAAAAGACATAACCACATAAGAAAAGTAAATAGCATAAAAAAAGATGTCTCAACAAGAAATGGAAAAGAAGATAACAAAAATGTAGAAGGGATAAGCCCCTGCTAATTAGAAAAGATGAGATACAAATCGAGAGAAATCCACTCAAGGTGGTGTCGCTGTGGAAACAACAGGGGTGGCCCGTGGAGTGCCCCTAGATGGTGCTGCAGACGGTGCCAAAGGGGAGTATGGGTCCCAGGTAGAGGAAAAAGGGCTCGGATGAGCATATGGTGAGGCGGAGGAGGATTGCGTAGAAGCATGTGGGGATGGAGATCCCCTGCTCTTGCAGAGCATATATAAGATAAGACCGACATCCCATCATAGCTGCTCATGCTGGTATCGGAAACGTGGGGAGATGCTGCAACGCCACTTGAAGCTAGCTCTGCTCCTCCGCGAGAGTCTGCTGTGTATTGGTAACGTGACCTAGCTCCTGTAAGATCGTCTGATGCTCCGTCTGAATCTCCTTGAGTTGCTGGATGATTTGTTGGTGGCTCTGGCTACGAGGTGGTGGAGGGACAGCTGAAGACGTGCACTCTAAGGGGAATGCTATCGAAGCTGGTGGTATCTCCTCTACGTCCTCTACGGGTTCCTCTCTGTGGCCGAGCACCACAATAACATATCCCCGTGGTGTGTGCGCAATCATTCCCATCAACTTGAGAGTCGAAAAATCGAGGAGCTGCATGACGCGGATCCTGTGTGGTCTGGGGTGGGTTCCAAGCAAACTTATGCCACGCAGTAGTGCTGTGATATAAGGGCCGACTGAAATCACCCTTAGCTTCACGTATGATCCCTTGTGGGCGATATAGTCCGCAATGATGTGACCGAGGTGGACTGGGACTCTCTCAGCCATACTATATATCGACAACAGGTCGATAAGAGTGACGTGGCTAGTGCTATTGTCCCTCCTTGCGATGGATCTGCTCGTGAGAGCCTGGATGTAGCGGTGGACCGGATTAGATAGGCCTGACGCCTTCTTCTGGTCTGTGGTTACCGCTCGAGATACCTGTCTCCAATAAACACCGAAGGACAGGTGCACTCGGAAGTCGATGGCTAACTCTCGGTACTCGTCTGTCTCTATGAATGCTCTGTTGTATAGGCCCAGGTGAATGGAGAAGTATGTAATACTGCGCTGCCTTATAACACCGTGGACCTGAAATTTGATGGCATTTGGGGTCCCTGTGGTAAAGTGACTCCGATCAACCTCAAAACTGCATAAGACCTTGAGTACCATGTCTCTGTATATGGGCTCTTAAATGGCGAAGGCCCGATCCTATCCTCCAAAGGAGATCATGCTCCATATCGCATCCTTAATCTCAAGCTCGCAGAGCACGCTCCAGTCAATGTAACGAGTAGCACCGAACTCCTTCGAGGATAAGATGTCGTATCGCTCCTCATAGCGATCCTGAAGGAGTCGGGGGCCCGAGGAGGAAGGGTTCTTGCTCCTCTTCCTCTTGACGCCCTTCCCTGATACTTGCTTTGTTCGAGCTATTTATACAATTGAAGAGAATGGGGGTTAATTGCATAGATAATTTCCTGGTTGCAGAAAAGGAATTCAAGGCCAGTGTGCGGCCTCGTGCAGGCGCACGCGAGCTCGCACGAGGCGTATAGAGTTCCTGCGCTTAGGGTTTTGACAATGTGACTACACATGTCACCATTTCCTCGAAAGACAAGGGGGAAAAACTCATTCTTGACACGTTAATGACCAACTACGCATGGAAATGCTTGAAACAACCGTAAATGGGAGGAATCGCTAGAAAAAACCTAGAACCCAAGAAATGGGAAACTCAATTTGAGAGCGGTGTTTACCTTGGATTCGCCTCTAATTGTTGATGAATCTAGCGGGATTGAGAGGGAGAGGAAGAGGGAAAATGGGATGAGTGTTCTTCACTGATGCAGGGAGTACTGTTCAGAGGGGTGCGGCTGCGGCGATATATAAAGGGGGAAGGTGAACGGTTGCTCAAGCAGTCTGTCTATTCACGCGTCGTGCGAGCAGTCGTGCGGGCGCACGCTAGGCCATATGAAGCATGTTACGGGCTGATTCGGGCGCACGCTATGCTGCACAAAGCGTTTTATGGGCTGATATGCCCGCATGGATATCTGCACGACTTCCCTGTACAGTAGAATTAGTGGATTTCCTCGGCACCCCCTCCCAACTCCTCTCGATATCCTCACCCATTCTTCTAAGCTCCCAAACTTACCCTATTGACAAAAGATTGAGGTCTTTCTCTATGTTCCTGAGGGAGTAAGGGATTGGATCACTTATTAAGAAAATATGCTCAATTGAACACTTATCAGAACCCTGCGATCGCGTTGAACCTCTCCGAGATCACCAAGGTACACACCACCATGCGGAGAAAGGACTCACCACCATAGCCAACCTCGCGAAGAAAAAGGGGATGGGAAAAGCTTGCCCCAGGTAACTTCCCCCTTCACCAAGGAAATCGTTGAAGAAAACATTCCCGACAACTTCTGACCGCCTTCAATGGCGACATACAATAGGAAAACCGATCCATCTCATCACCTCAAGTCTTTCCTCTCCAAAATGCTTCTATCTGGAAACTCAGATGCCCGGATGTGCCGAGCTTTCCCGTCCATCCTTGAGGGTGCAGCTCAGGACTGGCTCGTTGACCTCCCCTCAAACTCCATCCCCTCCTATCAGGTAATGGCTGACCTTTTTCTCACGCGCTTCGCTAACTATTCCAAGCACAAGAAGACTTCCTCTAACTTTTTGCGGGTTAAACAACAAGAAGGGGAAAGCCTCCGAACATACCTCGACCGATTTGTCGATGAGGAAGCAAATGTAGAGGACCTTCTCCCTAGGATGGCCATTACCATGCTAATTGAAGGACTTCGCGAATCCACTTTTCGTTTCTAACTCACCTTGGAGTCGCCAAAGAACATGACCAACCTCATGACTCACGCTTAGAAATACATAAATTCTGACGAAATACATGCGGACTGGGAAGAGGAGACCCGACAGCAAGAAAATCTTGACATGAATGACCGTTGCGATCCAAGAGGGGCCCACAAGGGGATAGACGGGATCCACTGCGACGAACAGATTACGGCGGAGGGTCTCCACCTCGGCATAAGCAACACAGCTCCAACCACGAGACCCTCGAAAATATAGTCCAGTACCCCAGTACAAATACCATACCTCCCTCAACCTTCCACGGAGCCATATCCTCATGGAGATCCGAGATCAAAGGATCCTGACAAAGCCAGAGCCCCTAAAAACCTCCAACAGTCGGAAGAACTGTGACAGGAGGTACTGCAAGTTTCATTTAGCCCCCGGCCATGACACCGATGAATGCACCCACTTGCGAAACACACTCAAAGAAGCCAGTGCGGAGAGGACGGCTTGAAAGGTAAATCTGTCGACAGTCGGCACCAGCCGCTCACGAGGCGTAACGAAGTCGGCAGAGAAATTGTTAGCTACATCAGCGATGGCGCCGGATGCGCTGGGGAAAGTTTGACCTCACGAAAGAACTATGCCTGAATGGTATTGACGGCTCAAGTAAAGCAAACACAGAAAAGAGCTCGAACCATGCCACCCATTATCTTTTATGACGATGAGGCTGAAAAGGTTTGTCATCCCCACGATGATGCCTTAATCATCGCCATCACAGTTTCAGACTTCGAACTAAGATGGGTCCTCATTGACACCGGAAGCTGGTTAATGTCCTCTTCTGGAGCGCTTTTGAGAAGATGAGATTCGAGGTTGACCGGCTGCTCCCGGTAAAATCTGCCTTAATAGGTTTTTCAGGATGAGTGATACAACCAGAAGGAATGCTGACGCTCCCAGTAACGATCAGGAGCCCTCAAGCTATCCACAACAACAGTAAATTTCTTGGTCATACGATACGTGTCTAGTTACAATGCCATCCTTGGCAGGCCAACGCTCAACGCCTTAAAATCAACGGTATCCGCCTCGCCTATCACCTCTTGTGAAATTTTCGACCGACAACGGTTGTGGAGAAGTAAGAGGGGATCAACCGCTAGCCCGGTGGTGCTATGCCGACCTCCTCAAAGGAAAAGACTCGGCTAAGGGAAAAACTCCCGAGACCATGACATTAGAAGAATATGCAGGCACCCGAGATGAAGAAGACCACAGACCAACATCGGTCGAAGAATTGGACGTGATCCCACTCAGCGAAGGCTTGCCAGATCGCACTGTTCAAATTGGGACTGGGCTACCGCCAGAACACAAAAAAAGGATCATGGCACTCTTACGAGACAGCGCTGGTCTCTTCGCGTGGTGCCTAGAGGACATGCCATGAGTAAACCGTCACCTGAACGTTAACCCGGCCTTTAAACCCGTGATTCAAAAGCGAAGAAGTTTTGCACCGGAAAGGTAAAAGGCAGTAGATGAAGAGGTCAGCAAGCTCCTCAAGGCAGGCTTTATAAGGGAAGTAGATTACCCGAACTGGTTGGCCAATATAGTCCTAGTTAAAAAGCCACCGGGAAAATGGAGAATATGCGTAGACTATTATGACTTAAATAAAGCCTGTCCTAATGACTCTTTTCCTTTGCCTTCGATTGATGATCTAGTAGATTCTACGGCGGGACATGAAATGCTTAGTTTCCTGGACGCCTTTTTCGGATATAATCAAATCCGAATGGCCGAAATCGACAAAGAGAAAACTTTATTCGTCACCAGCAAAGGGACCTACTGCTACAAGGTAATGCCTTTCGGCTTAAAGAACTCGGGGGAAACATTTCAAAGGGTGGTAACCAGAGTATTTAAGAAACAGATCGGAAGAAATGTCGAAGCCTATGTAAACGACATCCTAGTAAAGAGTGCAAAAGCCGAAAACCACGTAGTAGACCTACAGGAAGCCTTCCGATCCCTTCAGGAATTTGGCATGCACCTCAATCCAAGTAAGTGTACTTTCGGGGTTTGCTCGGGAAAATTTTTAGGGTTTATACTAACTCAGCGGGGCATTGAGGCCAACCCAGAAAAAATCAAGGCAATACTTGAAATGAGATCCCCGAAAACCCTCAAGGAAATCCAAAGACTAAATGGACGTTTGGCCGCCTTCGGATGTTTTATCTCAAGGGCTGGGGAGAAAAACCTCCCTTTCTTCCAAGCCTTACGCAAAGCCCCCAAACAGGAATGGAACGAGGACTGCGAAAGGACAACTGAAGGACTACCTTAAGTCCCCCATGCTTCCTGCAAAACCCCAACCCGACGAAGAGCTCTATATATACCTAGCAGCGACAACCACAATGGTCAGTTCGGTTCTCCTAAAAGAGGAAGGAGGTATTCAAAAGCCAATCTACTACACTAGCAAGGTCCTCAGCGACATAGAGACGAGATACCTCCCCCTAGAAAAGCTAGCCTTTGCCCTCCTTACTGCAGCACGACGACTTAGGCCCTACTTTCACTCACACAGGGTTACAATCCTCATGGATCAGCCTCTGAAGCATGTTCTCCATGGACCAGAAACTTCGGGAAGGTTGGCCAAGTGGGTAGTCGAGTTAGGGCGGTTCGAGATTAGTTATTAGCCTATTCTAAAGAAAGAGCAAGAGCGGGACTGGTTGGCCATGGTATTAGCCTATTTCATAGTGGAGCTAACAGCACAAGAGGAAGAAAACCTCCCCCCAGAAGAACCCATGGAACTGGAAGAAGTCCCCTCTCCTCAGTGGACCTTGCATGTGGATGGCTCGGCCACTAAAGAAAGAGCAAGAGCGGGACTGGTACTGCGTTTTCCCTCGGGATGACACACATCCACGATCCTTAAGTTCAACTTCAAGGCAACAAACAATGAAGTTGAATATGAAGCCTCATCGCAGGGCTCCAACTAGAGAGGGGCCTCAGAGTACAAAGGCTACGGGCATATACTGACTCCCAACTCATTGCCGGATACACAATGGGAGATTTTGAAGCCCAAGAGTAGAACATGGTAAAATACAGGGCTGCGGTGAGGAAGATTATCCACGACTTTGCACAGTTTGAAATAATTAAGATACCTCGAGCTGAAAATAAAGAAGAAGACCTTCTGTCCAAAATGACGTTATCACCCAAGATCGACCTGAAGCAACCCCTCAACATCTAGCACCTAATAAGGAAAACTACCTAAGGATGCCCTGAAGAGGAGATACAGAATATAGGGAAAGAACTTTGCTGGATCGGTCCCATAAGAAATTACATTCAAGATGGGCCCTCCCACCTGGACCAAAGAAAGCTCGATGCATAGTCATGAAGTCTTCCAAATACAACATAATTGACGACATCTTGTACAAAAGATCCTACACCCGACCACTTCTACGATGCCTGCGGTCTACCGAGGCCGAGTACATCCTACGAGAAATACACGAAGGTATCGGAGGAGATCACTTGGTAGGGAAGGCCTTGGGACACAAGGTCCTACAACAAGGATACTATTGGCCAACACTGGCCTGAGAAGCAATGGAATTCGTCCGAAAGTGCGACGCATGTCAGCGGCATGCGAGAATACAAAGGCAACCACCAACACTACTCACCGCGATAGTAAGTCTGAGGCCGTTTGTTCTATGGGGTGTCGACATCCTTGGCCCATTCCCTACAACATTCAGGCAGATGAAATCCCTGATCGTCGCCATCGACTACTTCACCAAGTGGGTAGAAGCGGAACCCCTGGCCACAATCACGGAAAAAGCATACGAGGGTTTCCTATGGCGCACGGTTGTCAGCCGGTTCGGGATCCTAGTAGCTTTCATCACCGACAACGGACGACAATTCGATAACCTTGCCTTCAAAACTTTCTGCACCAAACTAGGAATATAGGCCAGGTTGACGTCAGTAACACACCCCCAAACCAACAACCAGGTTGAGTTAACCAATCGGACTTTACTCCAAGTGTTAAAAACTCGGGTCCTCAAAGATTGAACAAGCTGGGTAGAAGAAATTCCGGACAACCACACAGACCCCAACAAGGGAAACCCCATTCACCCTCACCTTTGGCGTTGAAGCAGTCACTCCAACAGAAATAGGGATACCGACGTTGTGGAAGAAGACTTTTTCCTCAGACACCAATGAAGAAAGACTCCGAGCAGAACTCTACCTCCTCGAAGAAAGAAGAGAAACCTTTGAGATCTGAGCCCCAACATACCGCTAAAGGGCAAAACGCTTCTACGATTCTCGGGTAAAAAGGGTCAGCTTCCAGCTAGGAGATCTGGTACTAAGAGAAAATGAATTCCAAGGCAACAAAAGCCGAACGGGAAAATTAACCTTAAATTGGGAAGGTCCATATGTAGTAAAGAAGATTGTTAGGACTGGGACCTACTATCTCGCTAGCATAATCAAGCGACCATACCATGCTGAACACTTACGACGTTATTATCAATGATGAAAGAAGGGAATCAATGTTTTGTAAAAAAGACTTAAATGAAATATTATCTGCTCCCTCCCAACTCGCATAAAGTCCCTCCCAAGGGCCGAGTCCCCTAACTCGCGCAAAGTCCCTCGAGGGCAGAGTCCCCTGACTCGCTCAAAGACCCCGCGCAAGGGCTGAGTCCTCTTACTCACAAAATGTCCCTCTCGAGGGCAGAGTCCCCTGACTCGCTCAAAGACCCCGCGCAAGGGCCAAGTCCCCTGACTCACAAAAAGTCCCTCCCAAGGGGTCGAGTCCCCTGACTCGCAGAAAGTCCCTCCCAAGGGCCAAGTCCCCTGACTCGTTCAAAGACCCCGCTCAAGGGTCGAGCCCCTCCATTCGTACAAAGTCCCTCTCCAGGCCGAGTCTTTCAACTCGCTGGCCGAGTCTTCTGACTCGAGTCCCATTAAAACAAAGCAAGTCTATTGACTCGTTTAAAAGCCCTCCGGGGCCGATATTTCTCAGCTCATAAAAAACAAGTCAATTGACTCGCTTAAAGACCCCCCGAGGTCAAGCTCCTTAGCTTAGCAAAAGCAAGTCTATTGACTCGTTTAAAAGCCCCCCCTCCCCCGAGGACGAGCTCCTCAGCTCACTTATAAGTCGAGTCATAAACCCTCCTTAGGGCTCAAATTTAATCAGAGGATGGATATATAAAAGCCTACGACCGTAAAAAGAATGAAAATAAAAGCGACCACGTCAAATGATGGGCCTAAAGTTTCAAATAAACAGGGGGGAATACCCCCTCAAAAGACCAGAGGTCAAAATATCTCACCCCCATTGATTTACGTATTCAGAGTTATGAATGCATGCCAACTACGTTAAAAGATCAAGGGGACTAGATTCCTCCAGCAAACCACCCAAGAAAACACAAAATAGTCATTCAAATAAAAGGATAAGTAGTAGAAAATCTCTTAGACAATACCAACAAAAATTCTCCAAAGGAAACCTCAGCAATCACTTAAATAAAAAGAATAATAGCACGCCGGATAGGGGAACCCTTAATCATACCCCGAGATAGAAAGCCCCCTCGGCCCAACACCTTAACAAGATCCGGTTGACGATCAAGATGAAACCCATGACTTCCCTCTCCTGGCCCCGTCTTCGCTTGGGGGCGACCATTCACTAGAAGGCCAGATAAAAGGGTCCATCGCTTTTCGGCAGCTGTCTCTTTCAAAAATTTCCTTCTGAAATGTGGCATCCCCAAGGTAGGTGAAAATTAGGAATTCCCCTTCCACCAATCTATGATCCGTATTGAAACTCCTCCACCCGGTGTCGAACCAAAGCTTGCATGAAGACCCATCCCTACAAAACGCCATAATCAATATACGACCGTTCGGGCCCCTAAGACTCACATACCCTATTCTTAGTGAATCCAGGCACCAAAAGAACGCAATAGGGATCTTCAGATGACCAGAATTAATCCCGTACTGAAACATAACAAACAAGGAGTGGGGGAGGGAAGAAGCCATCGAAAGACGAAAAACTTAGAATAAGTCTACATCGGTATATATAGACACCTTTTCACCGGCGTCAAATCAATCACGAGGGCCAAACCTAATTTCCCAAATTTTAGCCATAAGCGCTGACAAGACGATACGATTTTCCAGCTAAGGTGGACAGATGGCCATGACAGCTGGAAAACCGGCCCCCTAGACTCGACACCTGGTTTCCTAGGCTAGCCTAATAAACAATAAACCAACGCCTAGAAATGTCTTAATTTGCCCGGATGAAAGCCTTCCCGAACCAAGAGAAATAAATACGGTTTGCTAGCCACTCAGATTCGAACATAATCGTTTTGAAAAGGGCAAGCATAGTTAACAGGAATAAACATGCCGAGGTAAAAGGAAAGAGGAATAGATATAAGGATAAAGACATCAGAACCATCCCCTTTTCATTGCTAGTCGAAAAGACAAGAGACATGAACAATAAGAGAATGAAATAACATTCATTCACAAAGGTATCGCCACATGACTTACAAGATTTAAGATAAGGGAACAAAATAAAAGACATCAACAAAGTAAGTACTTTATCTCGAATAATTGTCCGACCCATTCCCCTCGTCCTCCTCCCTCCCACTACCACCATCCTCACTAAGGATAGTGGTTTGGTGAAAAAGGCCAGCGGAAAAGGCCCATTCTTTTAAGCACGGATTTCTCCCATAAATTATCACTCGGAAATGAGTACCTCCCATATACAAGAAGGTCATGAGGTCCCCCACCTCCATATGATGGTCAACTAAAAAAATCCTGTTATCCGTCCCTAAACCACATCTCCCCTAAGGCCTCGTCCCTGAACAAAGTGACATTCCATATGTGTCCGCTAGGGCCCTCAAGAGCCACACCGCCAGCATCAACTTCGCTTAGGTGTCCATGAAATGCTGAGGGAATCTTCAAACGATTGATAGAACCCCTCAAACTAGGGGTGGACATGGGCCGGGTGGTCCATGGGCTGGCCTGAACCCAACCCGAAAAAAACAGGGTCTGGGCTTAGGAAAATAATCCAAAGGGCTGGGTTGGGCTAAACTAAGTAGGCCCAATTATATTTCGAGCTGGGCTTGGGTTATATAGATTTTGGCCCAGCCCAGCCCAAATAAATAAATATAATATATATATATATATATATATATATATATAATGTTAACCTGACCAAAACCCTAGTATTTGTTTTATGGAACAATTAGTGTTTTATTAAGAATGTTGAACTTGTTCTTGATGTAATATTTGTGTAGTACTTATTTGTGTAATACTTTTTTAAACCACTTGTGTTATTTATGTTCTACTTGTTTATATAATAGTCTAATATATGTTTTATTTAATTATTTGCATTATTAGTAAAAAAATAAAATTATTTTATTTTTGGAATGGACTAGGCTGGGCCTGGGCCAAATAAAATTCTGATGGGCCGGGTTTGGGCTAACAAAATTTGACCCGAAAGTGGCCCAGCCCAGCCCAGACAAAACACATGGGATTGTTTTTTGAGTCTAACCCGGCCCAGACCCGGCTCAGCCTAACCCATGTCCAGTCCTACCTCAAACCGAATGATCTGTAGAAAAAAGGATGAAGAAGAAAATCCATAAATTCCTACCTTTTCACAACAATCCAAAGATGAAAACTAATACCCCACCCAAACTCGCTTATATGCTCACGAGTTAGGAAGCCATCTCGACTCCTAGGGAACCAACTTTGACCCCTCGGGAGAGATATCTTATTAAAACAGGATCTCGAAAGAGACCCATGGCACCTCGGGTAAAGATAAGCGACTACACCATGCTCAAGAAGAATACTAAAGGGTTCCATTACATACAAGCTATTACTACAGCAATGCAACGCGAAAAGAAAAAAAATAATAAAAATAATGAGTATAGCGCATTGGGTCGACGGCACGTAGAAAAACCCTCATCATCCTAAACCCAGACCTATCCAAGCCAATGCCAATAAAAGAACGATTGCGACGCCTCTCCTCGCTTAAGTTTGACACAAATTCACTCAGAGAAGAATACGAAGTTGGTAACATAAGCATAAAACACAAGAATAGAACAACCATTTTTTCCATTAATAGTAAGTAACCCTTACAAAATGCCACAAAATCAAGGAAAGATAAAATATAAGCTATATGACAGACATCCTTCCTTCTCTCTTTCAACCCCCTCATCTCCTTCATTCCCGATAGAAACAGCCTGTGGAGCATCCTTTTGCCCCGGAAGGCTCGATTCGATGGTTGTTCCCTCGACCGAGACCTTGGCTCTACCGACCTCTTCTCCGACGGTAATAGATTCACCCTCGGCTGCAGCTGCAAAGAACAAAGACCAATCCAATCAGATTATGAAGAACCAAACGTAATAGAAAAACTAGGAGTCAGAAAAGGCCCCTACCCTCAGTAGGCGTTCCGCTAGCCTTAGACTTCCCCGCCAAGGTTATATAAGCCTTCAGTGCATCAGGATAGTCCATAGAGTCTAGCGACAAGCCTCGCTGGGTCAAATCTTTGAATATTACAAAAGACTGCTTCCCCCTGTCTTGTGCTTTCTGCTCAGCTGCCATCAGAGCCGTCTCAAGCTCCTCAACCTGCACCTCAAGGTCGTCCAGGGCCTCCTCTTTCTCCGCTTTAACCCTCTCCAAGTCCTCATTGGCACGGTTAAGAAGCTCATCCCGTGACTTCAAACTGCACGCAATCTTGTGTTTCTCTACCGATAGGTCAGCAACCCTCTGCTTCAACTAGGCGACCTCATTTTCAAGAACGACGACCCAATCCAGGAAGGTAGCAACATCCGCCTCGGCAGACTGCAACGACTTCTCAACACTAGACAGTTTTAGAGCGAGACCATCCTTCTTCTTCACCATTTCAAGTTCCTTTTTTAGCTTCTCTTCCTTCTTCATAGCCTCGGAGAACTTACTCGTCGCCTTCTTATTCTCCTTCTTCATTACCTCGGACGCGGCCTAAAGGGCCATAACTTTTTCCTGAGGTTATTAATTTATGCGTCATTTTGGTACAAGACCTCCGCACATGAGTTAACAGTGGCCACATCCTCGTGAAGGAAGCGGCAGGCGTGGTCTACCTAGAAGAAGGCCTGGATCAATCCAATCACTATCAGGAAAGGGAAAAAGAGAAACACGGAAAAGACAAGCAGTCGGATACCAATCCGAGATGCATGGCAAGCTGGTCAGCCACCTCCTCTTTTCTGAGTTTTTCCATCCTCTCAGAGATCTCCCCCGAGCGCATGGTATCAGCCATTTCGCCCACCACGAAGGGATCATCAAAAAGCATAGTCCCAGAGAAGTAAGGCTTCTTAGGAGGAGATCCTTTCCGAGACACCACTCCCCCCTTTCCAAGCACCCCGGTCCCTCCAGACGGAGGCTTCGAAAGCAAGGCTCTATCCGACTTGCTAAGGAGTTCGGCCTCTGCCATCCTACCCTACGAAAGAAGAGTTCCCAATTGTTTTAAATAGAGATATTAATAGAAATTCCCCTAGTTAATCACAAATCAGGAACCGAAAACCATGCGATTCATAGCTGGCCCAGGGAGCTGATGCCCCCACTTCGTGTGGCCGTCCCCCCCGCTACAGTAACCAAGCGCAGTTGACCCTCTGGAATGGAGGGAACGTCTATGGATGGGGCCAAGGGATCCTCAGTTGAAGTCTCTCGCACCTCCCTTATAGGTTTTCGCAAAACCCGAGTAAGAACACCCTCGTCATCAAAAGGATAGGAGTCTTCAACTAGAGGGGCAGGAAGAGCCGCGGGTTGATCCGGGGATGGCCGACTTGATCCTGCGGCAGGGCCCTCACCCTTCCCCCTCTTCTTGGGAGCCTCCTTAGGAGCCTCACCCTTGCCTCTACCACCAGCTCCCCCTTTTTCGAGGCCACCCTTTTCTCTTTCTCGGCCGCCTTCATGGACAGACCCATTGCCTTTCTCCTTATCCGAATAGGAGGTTGGACAACCCCCTCAAATTCTGTCAGAAGATCCTCAGCAAGCCTGGGGTCTTCCATCGCCTCGTCTGCAAAAAAAGGAAAGTCAGTCACAGTCAAATATACAGATCCCCCGGGATAAAATCATGGACAAACCCTACCACCGTCTACAAAAAGATGACACTTCGGGAGGTTTTTCCTCTTTAGGACTGTGTCGATCGAGACACCAGAAACCCCTTTGAAAAGCTTAAACTTCTCTTCCTCCTCCATCATCCCCTCCTCACACATTGTATCAGTACGGGGCTCCGTCTATTGGGTTCAGATATCCCACCCGAACTTACTAGATACAAAAAAGAATTTATTCTTCCACCTCTTAATGGAAGAAGGAACCTTACCCAAAAACTTCTTCCCCGAGCGAGCCGAGAAAAAATACCAATCAGTATCGGGCTCGGGGTTTAGACTAAATAAGAGCCGAAACTAGCGAAGTGTCGGTCAGACTTTATAGTGGTTCAAAACAACTACGAACCCATTGAGCAACCTCCAGGAATTTGGAGTTTACTGAGAGGGACAACACCAATGGAATTCTAAAACTTCCTTAACAAACTGAGCGAACGGGAGCCTAAGCCTACCCAACAGCGCGTTCTGGTAGATAGCAATCTCCCCCCTCCTAGGAAAACTAGCACGCTCCCCGCAGCTCTGCTCTGTTTATATCAAACCGCAGCTCGGCTCTGTTTATATCAAAAAAAAAAAAATACTAAATAAATATCTCAAGGTCCAAAATGAAATATTCCATGGCTCTAAATTTAAATGAAATATTTTTTTTCAAAATATTTCAAAATAAAAAAAGGAAATATATATCCCGTCATATTTCAAGATAGCCCGAGAAAACATATCTCGAGGTAATCTTAATTCCCAAATTGCCACTGAGAACATATCTCGAGGCAAACTCAAATTCCAAAATTGCCCCCGAGAACACACATCTTGAGGCAAGCTCACCCGAGAATAGATCTCGAGGCGACCTGAGAAAAATGCAAATCCCGGGATACCCGAATACAAATCCCGGGGCAAATATGAAAACAATCCCATGGGCACAAATTCGAGACAAATCCAAAGAATGCAAATCACGAAATGACTCAAGTACAGATCCCGAGGCAGGCCAAGAATACCAATCTCGAGGCAGAATTTATTGCAAAATTTAATTAAATTTTAAATAAATAAATTGAAATTTTCGATCTTATCCCATGACTGGTCGGGTTTATCTCCATCCCGATAATTTGAAATTTAAAAAAAATATAATAATTTGCAATTTAAAAAAAATTTGAAATTTAAAATAAAAAAAATTAATTAATTAATTATATTTGATATCATCCAGCTCGCGACCCAGTCAATGGTCTCTATCGCTTAAGAGGATAAGACTAATCTTGTTTTGATCGGGTCCATCGGCTTGATCCCCACGATCGCGCGAACCGCTAGGAGGAGTTATCGTCAATAAAAAGGGAAAGATCAGATGAAAAAAAGGAGAGGAGGCCCAAAGAAGAAACGAGAGGCAGAGGGAGACATGAGAACCAAATAGAAGAAAGCTGCCCTCCACCGGCCGCCAGCCCCCTCAGTCGCTAGCCACCCTCTGTCTGCTGCTCCTGTGCCCTGCCAGCCGCCGCTACAACCTCCTCACCAAGCCGGCCTTCCTTATGGAGGCCGTCATCGCCGCCAACCACCAGGCCGGCCTCCCTTGTGGAGGCCGTCGTCGCCGCCAACCACCAGGCCAGCCTCTCTTATGAAGGCCGTTGTCGACGCCAACTACCAAGCTTCGACCTCCCTTGTGGAGACCATCGTCGCCGCCAGCTGTCGTTAACCATCGTCGGCCTCCCTTGTGGACGTCCGCCGCCAAATCATCGTCGCCGCCAACCCTCATCAAATCATTGACCTCCCTTGTGGAGACCATTGTCGCTGCCCTAAATTCACTGCTGCGAATCCATTTTGATGCCAAATCAGAGAACCTGCACTGTCACCATCTTTCGGACAGTCTTCGCCACGCCCCTCCTTTCCATCTCCCATTAATGGAGAAGGTTGGGTACTCCCAGCTCCCAATCGAAGGATCCAACCTTCACATAGCCCACACCGGAGCTGCTGGTTTCCTTACTGATGTCGTCTTGCTTGGTTGCCTTTTTCCTTAACTTGATTATGAGTATAGAAATCTGGTGAAGTCTAATACATGGGCTATTTTGTATTGGAGCATGAAGCCTGGCATATAGATGACAAAGAAATCAGAGGGTGATTGAAGGAGCTCGTCAAGGCATCAAGATAGTGTTCCATAGAATGATTAACAAAGCCTCAGCTTAAAGATTATGAGAGATGAATCTCTGCTGACAGAAGAAAACATGAACAGCATAGGTCAATGGAATTTGAGATAAAAAAAATTCTTTGGTGATGGATCCATTCTTAATCTTCTGAAATTCTTGGATTATTTTTTTTTAGAAATCTAATATTAATGGAGTTGATCTTGTACGGTTGTAAATCTTCTTGATAGAACGCTCTAAAGATGTATCAGATATCTGGTTGTGTGAAATGCACTTTAGGTGTTTGATAAAATGATTAAGAGAAGTTATTGGGGTCATGGAGATGTGGTGTCCTGGGCTTGCTTAGTTTCGGGTTATGCACAGACTGGCAATCTTCTCCATGGCCAGAAGGTTCATGCTTATGCTGAAAAAAGAGGATTCATAGATATTGTCTGCAAGTCATCTCTTATAGTTTTTTTTATGCCAAATGTGGAGAGCTATCATCATCTGCCCGGTTATTTGAAGAATCAAAAGCAAACAACATCAATGTTTTGGAGCACAATGGTGGGGAATTCATTTAGAATGAGAAGTTCATGGAAGCTGCAAAAGAAAGAATGAAGCAATGTTTGTAAAAGAAGAGGAGGAGGCCTAAAAGGTTGATGTTATTGTTGCAGAATTATTAGCTGCTGCCAAGTTTCTTGCCGCCGTAGTACCAATGTTGCTGTGTTGCTTGCTGCATTGCTGAGCACTGAAGCTGCCGTGTATTGCTGTTGAAGATAATGTTGCTGCCTTTGCTGAAGCTGCTGCCATTGATGTGCTACAAAGATAGATGTGTTACTGCTGCAGAAGATGTGTTGCTGTGATGATATGGTGTTGCTGCTGCTGTCTGCAGTCCAGTAATGTGAAATTCCAATAAAAAATACGCAAAATGCTGCAGAAGTATCTGGCGCTCCATGAATAGCTACTTCGGCTCATCAAAAGCTGTGGCTTTATAATCTGTCTAAGCTTAGGATGTAAAGAGATGGCAATTGTCAGCTTTGAGTATTATCATATCTACCATACTCAGGAGCACTACAAATTTGTAAGAAAACAAGTTATGCATTAGCTTAAATTTTATCCAGAGATCTATGAAAGATATGTTCCCATGCCTTATGAAGATTATGTCAAAGGGATGCCAATTGAATGCATGCAATTGGTCAGAATCTATGAACAGGGCTGCTGTCTTTTCGCTGCAGAAACTGAGGATTTGCCTTCTATATGACGATGATGTTTTGATGCTAGAATTGTTGCTGCCGGTTGTGTTGATTATGAAATCAAAGCATAATCAAGAGCGAAGTTGCAGTTTTCAAGAAGGAGAACAAAGATACTCAGAGAAGCACAAGTGCTAATAACAATGGAACTTGAGTTTGGTCCCAGGTTTCCACTCTAAATACACCGCTTGAAGCAGCTCAGAGCACAATGCCTTGTATTTCTAGCATTCAGAAATAATCTGATTCTTAGAAGGTTGCATCTTGAAGTTGCTCTAGGGGGGGAGCTATCTTAAAGATGGTAGAGGTATAGATGCATCTTCAAAGGAACCTGATAACAGTCATGATGGCTAAACTAAAGTAGCTAGAGCACAATCAGGTTCCTCATTTTGGAGTAGATAGACTCTTCATCAAAGGACACAAAAAATTCAAAAAAAAAAAGATCAGAAGATTCATTAGGTCAATAAACGTTAGGACAACTACCAATAAAAGACCAGAAAGAACAAATTATGGGGAAAGAAGACACAGCTAAACGAATGGTGACGCTTTCAAAGAATGTCGATATTTCTGCAGTTCCAGAGTCTGTGATTCCTAATAATTTGGTCTGCCCTTATTCTACAAGAAGAGGATAATGAACCAGAAAGACATAATATGCCCACATCAGGTCCAAAGTACACAACTTCAGAGAAGTGGGAGACATGTTGAGATTTAAAGGAAGAAACTGCATTGCTACGCTATGGGGCTGCTGCCGTTTCTAGTGTTTGATGAAATTCACGATCTCCAGTTTGGGCAGACACGGCCAGGATCATGGCATCGTACCAAGTTTAGAGCATCCTGAGTTAGTTAGCAATTTGACTATGGAAATGGATGATGTTTGGAGCTTTCATTAGAAAATAATGTTGTGATGCTGTAAAACAAAATCTAAGACAAAAAAGATGAAGATGAAATGACAACAAAGCTGCAGACAATTTGTATTTAGTCTTGTTAAAGTACATATCATCCATTTGATGAAATCCCTCAAAGAATTGTAGCTATAATCCAGTTGAAGATGAAGCTGATTTGAGGGAACATTCATGGATGGAATAAAATTGATCACAATGCATGATGAATTGTTCTTGCCCACTAGGTGAAGGATTCAAGTATTTGTAAAGGAGGCCAAACTTGCAGCTTCTCAGAACTGATTGCACTTGGATATGTTCAGCAACTTCATAGGGGGCCAACCACTCATGTTGCTGCAAATTCTAATGGAAGAATGATCAGCCATAATGCTTGAGAAGTCGACCTCTCTACATGTAAATCAGTAAAGCCACTTCAGTATGGTGTATAAGTTTCAAAGATTGTTGCCGCATTACATAAAGTTTGGAAGCATAATGAGTCATCCGGTGATTCACAAAAAAGCTACAAGCTAATGGCCATTGATTTCACATTGGAATCTAAAGATGGAACTTAAGAAGCTTGTAACGCCCCGACCCGGATCCAAGGACCTCGGGGACATCGACAGATCGGCCGTACCTGAAAGGGGACAAGCCCCAATCGAATACAAGGCCTAAACATGATAAGCAGATAACACATTATATCAAAAGATAATCTATAAATAAACCATAAAGTCTCAGCGGAAACATAATAAAATCAAATGAGGGTCCATAGCCCTCTACACAATCCAGGCCCTACAAGGGTCCTAATAAAATAAAGACAGTGTCCTCACACACAAGAATAAAATAACTTAGGGAGGTCCTCCAACCTCAGCAATATCCCGCCCCAACTCTCGCCGTCCCTGAGCTCGAGTCTACCTACTCCTCAGGACCTGAAATGAGAGGAGAGAAAAGTCGTGAGCTTTGTAATGGAAAGCCCAGTAAGTACCCTGCAAGGATCACAAATAAATCGGATGAGACAGGATATCAATATCAACAAATCATCAAGAAAAGGGCTACACCTCATATAAGCGGATCCTAACATCCAAATTTCTACCTCGAGCCACGGATGAGAAGTCCAAAGATAGCTCAAAGAACGATTTTCCCCGGACAAAATTTCAAGTCAGTAATCAAGTAACGCGTACCTCGATCGAACAACAAATTTCTGGCATGGAGCAATTTAACCCGTCGTGATTCGGTAGCACCACCTCTACGTGCCGACACGGCCAAAGAAATCAACCCCACTGACAGGGACGGAGCCTCGGACTCCACTGCAACCGGGCGGAAGATCAGAACTCAGTTGGCACGTACCTCCCGGCCAGCACACAAGACCATGTGCCCATGATCAAGTGTCGGCCCACGGGTGGGTAAGTCCAAAAGAGCATTCCAACAAATCAGTAGTGAAACTTACACTCCTATCCGGACGGAGCACAGGCTCACGTGTTTCCACGGCCACGTGCCGATCAACGGATTCTCGTGACCAGTTAACACTACCTCTAACTCATCAATCACACACATACTAGGAAAGATAGCAACAAACATGTATGTGCATGAATCAAACAGCAGATACTAACAAGAGCATGCTAACTAATAGCATCGAACAAAATCAAGAAAACCCATACAAGGGTGGAAACGAGGCAAGAGTGACTTACATCTAAACGCAATCCAACCGGACGATCCGTGTATGTCCCAATGAAGCTCCACGCTACTCGTCGATATCTGGTAAACACAGGTCTAATCACAACAAACGCACTTGGATTCAATTACCACTAACATGCATACTCAACTAAATGGATCCGGCCCACTAATAAACCCAATCTCTTTAACATCACAAATAAGACTTAATCAATCAAATCATGGATTTTAAATAATTCACTCACACAAGAATTATTTACTCTTAATATCAAATTAACTAATCCAACTCACTGTCAATCCAAACCACTGAATAATTAAGTCCTTCTCGCATGACATGCACTTGAGTGTGAACACAAATACCAACCCAGTCAACAACCATCACACTCACAACCTTATAACAAGTAATTTATTTCTTTTCAATCTCTAAATATCACCAAAACCCACTTCATGAATCAAGGCCCACAACATGCTCACATTACTCACTCTAATATTAAACAATTGAGCACATGTAACCAAATCAGTAAACCTCTATGGTCCATGTAATCACCTATGCACAGATGGGTCTATAATCTTATTTACATACTCATTAGTCGTGCCTTACAACAAATTCTTGCTATTAATAACAAAACTAAATCTTAAAGATTAAACCCTGCACACATATCCACCTTATACCCAAATGATTCTACTTACTCACCACATAAATCCTTAATAGACCATTGTTTAATTAACACCTCACCCACAAATCATGTAGTCAATCTCAAAAGGCCTGAACAACCACTCAGATAACAGTCAAAAATCTACATACTTGGTTTTAAAAACCCTCTACGACACATATAAATTATCAGAATCCCTATCAAGCACAACACTTCTCATGCCCGGCCGCCTACATGTTAGCTCCTGCAACCACATTATACAACAACCTCCACCTTCATCTCACCAATCATCTAGATATTCTTAAACCCAACCATGCATACATGAACATCATTATGAACAAACTTCGCCTATTATCTATGATGCAGCACCTGGACAGAATCTAAACCTGGGTATCTAGAGATTGGGAGGCTTACCGGAGTGGACGGTGGCTTGAAGGTTTCCGGGGACACAACAACGACCCCTCGACTCCACGGTACGTCAGCGCCCTCCTCTCCGGCCTCCACCGTACGAAAAACTGATTGTTGGTGGTTTTGCGGCGCCTCGAGGCTATGCTCCCGTGATGGACTCTCCCTCCTTTGCGATCTATCTCAAGGAACGAAGACGGCGTAAGGGTTACACACCCTCTGTTCTTTTAAGAAGTCGCGGAAAGGCTTAGATGGGATTGCAATCCCCTTGATCGCGGCAATCAAATCTTCTATCTTTAGCATCCCACCTAATCAATGAGGAAGTCAATCCCACTCCCACACGTTTTCTCATTCAAAACCAAGCCTTGCATGCTTTCATGATAATTCTCTCTCTCTTTCTCTATCTCTCTATATAATAAGTTGATACACATACCAACCATACACGTGCTCATTACTTTTAAACACCAATCCTCCAAATTCAAAAGCAACCTCCTCCTTTGACTAAAGATATTTTATTTTATTCCATTACTTTTAAACACTAGTAGTATTATATATATATATATATATAAGTGACTTTAATTATGAGGGTTTTATTAATTACCAAAAAATAAAATAATTAGATAGAAATTAAACCAATTTATTCAAAAATCCCAGATTATACAATCCTCCCCCCTTATAGAAATTTCGTCCTCGAAATTGAAAATCAAACCTCAAACAAATAACTCCGGGTAGCGCTCCTTCAGATCTTCTTCGCGTTCCCATGTCGCCTCTCGATCAGAATGATGGTTCCATCTCACCTTCACAAAAGGAATGGCCCGGTTCCTCAACTGCTTATCCTCTCTGTCCAAGATCTCTACCGGGCGTTCCTCATAAGACATGTCTTCCTGGATCTCCACCGGAACCTGTGGAATCACACGAGATGGATCCCGAATACACTTCTTCAGCATAGAAATGTGGAACACATCATGGACCTGTGCTAGGTTCGGGGGTAGAGCCAACCTATAAGCCACGGTCCCTACTCGTCCCAAAACCTCAAATGGTCCAATGTAGCGTGGAGCAAGCTTCCCACGCCTCCCAAATCTCACAACACCCTTCATATGCGACACCTGCAGGAACACTTCGTCACCCACCTGAAACTCTCGATCCGATCTCTTCTTGTCAGCATAAGTCTTCTGCCTACTCTGGGCAGCCTTTAATCTCTCTTTGATCATCCTAACATGCTCCTCTGTCTGTCGGATGAACTCTGGCTGCTTAAGTGTCTACTCAGCCACCAGCTTTCTCTCACCCACATCCCCCCAACAAATCGGTGTCCGGCACTTCCTCCCGTAAAGTGCCTCATACGGAGCCATCTGAATGCTCGCCTGATAACTGTTGTTGTAGGCGAACTCCACTAAGCTCAGACGCTCATCCCAAGATCCTGAGAAATCCAGTGTACATGCCCTGAGCATGTCCTCCAAAACCTGAATGGTCCTCTCGCATCGCCCATCCGTCTGCGGGTGGAAAGTCGTATCGAAAGCCGTGCCCGCGCCTGAGCCTCATGCAGACTCTCCCAGAACCTCGACACAAATCTCGTATCCCGATCAGAGGTAATCGACACTGGTACTCCATGCAACCTCACAATCTCATCTATGTATAACTGAGCAACCTGCTCCAATGAAGCGCCCGTCCTCAACGGTAAGAAGTGTGCCGATTTAGTCAATCGGTCCACTATGACCCAGATTGACTCCTTACCCTTCTGAGTACGGGGTAGCCCTGTCACAAAGTCCATGTTGATGTGCTCCCATTTCCACTCCGGAATGGGTAAGGGCTGTAATGTCCCAGCTGGTTTCTGATGCTCGGCCTTCACCAACTGACAAGTGATGCACCTTGACACAAACTCCGCAACATCCCGCTTCATACCCTTCCACCAAAAATGGTCCTTCAAACCCTTGTACATCTTGGTACCTCCGGGATGAATCGCATAGCCTGAATAATGTGCCTCCTCAAGGATTTCCTCTCTCAACTCTGAGACATTAGGTACACAAAGTTTGTCATCGAACCTTAGTGTACCATCCTCATGAATCCTGAACCGTGACAGTTCACCCTGACCAACCTCGACCGATCTCCTCCGGTCCGGATCACATCTCTCGAAAGCATCTCTCGATCCCCGCCTAACACTGAGGGTCGAATATGCAAGCTGGCCAAACCAACCTCCATGTGCGGCAAAATCACCTCTAACTCCAGTCTCCTCATCTCCTCCAACAAGGGTCTCTCTGATGTCAATAATGCTGCAACTCCATAATTGGACTTCCTACTCAAAGCATCTGCCAGCACATTAGCCTTCCCCGGGTGGTAGTGAACATCCAGATCATAGTCCTTGATCAACTCCGACCAACGCCGCTGTCTCATATTCAGCTCCTTCTGTGTAAAAATGTACTTGAGGCTCTTGTGGTCTGTGTAAATCTCACATGGTACACCATAGAGGAAATGTCGCCATATCTTCAAAGCAAACACGATCGCTGCAAGCTCCAGATCGTGTGTAGGGTAGTTCTCCTCATAAGGCTTCAACTGACAGGAAGCATAACAATCACTCGCTTGCCCTGCATCAACACACACCCCAGGCCAGTCATGCAAGCATCACTATATACTGTGTAACCACGTCCACTCTGTGGTAGTGCCAGAATAGGTGCGGACACCAACCTCTGCTTCTACTCCAGGAAGCTCTTCTCACATGCCTCTGACCACACAAACTTGGTGCCCTTCCTGGTCAATCTAGTTAAGGGTGCTGCCAGCCGGGAAAAACCCTCCACAAACCTCCTGTAGTACCCGGCTAATCCCAAGAAACTCCTGATCTCCCTGACTGTGGTCGGTCTCCTCCAATCGACGACTGCCTCAATCTTCTTGGGGTCCACGGAAACTCCAGCAGCTCTGATCACATGCCCCAAGAATGCCACACTATCCAACCAGAACTCACACTTGGAGAACTTGGCATACGGTGATCTTTGCCTCAAGATCCCCAACACTGTCCTCAAGTGTTCCTCGTGTGCCTGGCGACTCCTGGAATAAATCAGTATGTCATCAATGAAGACCACCACGAACCGGTCCAAGTACTGCCTAAATACCCGGTTCATCATATCCATAAATACCGCAGGGGCATTAGTCAGCCCAAAAGGCATCACCCTGAACTCATAATGTCCATATCTGGTCCGGAAGGCACTCTTCGGAATATCCTCCTCCCTGATCTGGACCTTGTGGTATCCAGACCTCAAGTCTACCTTCGAGAACACCTGGGCTCCCTGCAACTGATCCAACAAATCATCAATCCTGGGCAGAGGATACTTGTTCTTCACTGTCACCTTGTTCAACTCTCTGTAGTTGATGCACAACCTCATCGACCCATCCTTCTTCTTCACAAACAACACCGGTGCTCCCCAAGGCGACATGCTGGGTCTAATGAACCCCTTCTCCAGTAACTCCTCCAACTGTACCTTCAGCTCCTTCAACTCAGCTGGTGCCATCCTATAAGGAGCTCTACATACTGGGGTCGTACCTGGGACCAAGTCGATAAAGAACTCCACCTCCCGCTCCGGAGGTAGTCCTGGCAAATCCTCTGGGAATACGTCTGGAAACTCCCGCACCACAAGAACATTTGTCACTCCGAGTCTACTCTTCTGCTTAGCCTCTGAGATCGAGGCCAGATACCCAATACATCCTCCGTCCAGTAACCTCTGTGCCCGAAGAGCTGAAATCTCCCGTACCAAAGCACAATCCTTGTTGCCCCTAAAAACAAACTCCTCATCACCTGGCATCCTGAACAACACTCTCTTCCCGCGGCAATCCACCACCGCATAGGCTGAAGAGAGCCAATCCATCCCGAGGATAACATCGTAATCCCTCAGGTCCATCACATGAAGATCGGCGGGTAGCTCCCGTCCCTCAATCACCACTGGGCATGCCAGTGACATCCTACTCACTACCCTGGCAGCTCCTACTGGGGTATCTACCCTCAAATCATATGACAACTCCACAACAGGCAAGGAATGACGGCGTGCAAATATAACAGAGACGAAAGAATGCGTGGCACCCGGATCAAACAATGTGCAAGCATAAAAAGAGCTGACTGAAATTGTACCTGCGACTACGTCAGCTGATGCCTGTGCCTCCTCGGTAGTAAGGTGGTAGACTCGCCCCTGAGTCATGGGCCTCTGTTGCTGCTGCTGTGGCTGACTGGAAGTGGGAGGCTGTCCAGTGGTACCCTTCCTCTTCTTGTCACCTCCCGGTGGTCTCGGTGGAAATGCGACAGACTGCTTGGAGGCCCCAAAAGACTGCTGCTGCTGGCTCTGTGCTCCTCCCCCTGTGCTCTGTCCCGACTGTCTCTGGGGACACTGTGCCCTCCTGTGCTCCAAGCTGCCACAGGTAAAGCACCCTCCAGTGATCCTCGGACACTGCGATCTCTTGTGCGGCCCCTTGCACTCATAGCACCTAGCATTGCATTGTGAGCAAACAACATCGGTTGAAGTTCAACACATCTAATTCTAGAAGCAAAGCAATTCTAGAATTGGTTCACTCTGACGTGTGGCAAGCACCAGTTACATCACTAGGAGAAGCAAATTACTTTGTGTCATTCATTGATGACTACTCCAGGAGGTGTTGGGTGTATCCTATCAAGAGGAAAGCAGATGTGTTTTCAATCTTCAAATTCTACAAAGCGCGGGTGGAACTTGACTCTGGCGAGAAGATCAAGTGTCTTAGGACAGATAATGGAGGAGAATACACTGGCAAAGAATTTGATGAATTCTGTAAGCAAGAAGGCATCAAAAGGCAGTTCACTACAGCATACACTCCTCAACAAAATGGAGTGGCAGAGCGGATGAACAGGACTCTGTTAGAGAGAACAAGAGCAATGATGAGAGCTGCAGGCCTAGACAAGAAATTCTGGGCAGAAGCAGTCAGTACCGCCTGTTATGTGGTGAATCGGGGCCCTCAACTGCAATTGAGTTGAAGACACCGATGGAGATGTGGACTGGTAAGCCAGCTGACTATTCAAACCTTCATATATTTGGAAGTCCTGTGTACATGATGTACAATACCCAAGAAACTACGAAGTTGGATCCAAAATCCAGGAAATGTATATTCTTGGTATATGCTGAAGGAGTAAAGGGGTATCGCCTGTGGGATCCCACTGCCCACAAGGTTGTAATCAGCAGAGATGTTATTTTCATAGAAGACAAAGAACAAGTGCAAGCAGAAAGTGATAGCAGTTCAGAAGAGAACATAGAGACTACAACAGTACGGGTGGAAGAAGAAGTTGAAGCTACACCAGAGCACGAAGTACAAGAGCCAGCTGAATCTGAAGTCCCAGAAGTTCGGCGGTCAACTCGTACAAGAAAGACACCAAGTTGGCATTCAGATTATATTATTGAAGGTAATGTCGCATACTGTCTTCTAACTGAGGATGGAGAGCCATCAAGTCTCCAAGAAGCACTGAGTAGTTCAGATGCATCACAGTGGATGACAGCAATGCAAGAAGAAATTGAAGCACTTCATAAAAATAGAACATGGGAACTGGTGTCACTACCACAAGGAAGAAAGGCCATTGGCAACAAATGGGTTTACAAGATCAAGCGCAATGGTGATGACCAAGTGGACCGATATCGTGCTAGATTGGTGGTGAAAGGATATGCTCAGAAAGAGGGGATCGACTTCAACGAAATATTTTCACCTGTGGTTCGACTCACAACAGTCCGAGTAGTCCTTGCGATGTGTGCTACATTCGACTTGCAGCTTGAGCAGTTAGATGTAAAAACTGCATTTCTTCATGGAGATCTTGAAGAAGAAATTTACATGCTCCAACCAGAAGGATTTGAAGAAAAAGGTAAAGAGAACTTGGTTTGCAGGTTGAACAAATCTCTATAATGGTCCAAAACAAAGCGAGATGTTGGTATAAGAGATTTGATTCCTTCATCATGAGCCTTGGATACAGCAGACTCAATGCAGACCCTTGTGCATATGTCAAGAGGTTTGGAGAAGAAGATTTTGTCTTCTTGTTGCTGTATGTAGACGACATGTTGGTAGCAGGCCCCAACAAAGATCGTGTTCAAGAATTGAAGGCTCAATTGGCTAGGGAATTTGAAATGAAGGACTTGGGACCGGCAAACAAGATTCTAGGGATGCAAATTAACCGAGACAGAAATAATAGGAAGATTTGGCTTTCTCAGAAGAATTATTTGAAGAAGATCTTACGACGTTTCAATATGCAAGACTGTAAGCCAATTTCTACCCCACTTCCTATTAATTTCAAGTTATCCTCAAGTATGTGTCCTAGCAGTGAAGAAGAGAGGATGGAAATGTCTCGAGTACCGTATACATCAGCAGTGGGAAGCCTAATGTTTGCCATGATATGTACAACACCAAACATTGCACATGCAGTAGGAGTGGTAAGTCGATACATGGTGAATCCTGGTCGAGAGCATTGGAATGTTGTTAAGAGGATTCTCATATATGTGAAGGGAACCTCAGATGTTGCATTATGTTATGGGGGATCTGACTTTATTGTCAGTAGATATATTGATTCTGATTATGCAGGTGATATTGACAAAAGCAAATCTACTACAGGATATATGTTCACACTTGCTGGAGGAGCTGTGAGCTGGATTTCAAAATTGCAGTCAGTCGTGGCTACGTCAACGCAAGTATGTAATATATTGGAGCTACACAAGCTAGTAAAGAAGCAAAGGTGGTTGAAGATGGTGTTGGAAGAACTTCGGGCACAAACAAAAGAACATTGTTCTATCTTTGGATGACCAAAGTGCCTTGCATCTTGCAAGAAATCCAGCATTTCATTCAAAGACAAAACATATCAGAGTTCAGTACCACTTCGTTCGTGAGAAAGTGGAAGAAGGAACGGTGGATATGCAAAAGATTTACACCAAAGACAACATAACAGATTTCTTGACAAAAGCAATCAATGCTGACAGATATATATGGTGTCGATCCTCCTGTGGCTTGACGGAGACGTAAGCAACATCAAGTGGCAAGGTAGAAAGAATGATGTGAAAATTTGACTGACAGCTAATCAAATCTTCAAGTGGGAGAATTGTTAGTCAAAAGTGACAGAAGTCAGCATTAGTGGCTGGCTTAGTCAAAAGTTGCAGCCAAATGTGAGGCTTTGTCAACAATAGCAGCTGAGGCTGTGTTTTGTCAACAATAGCAGCTGCATTCATACAGCTGCATGACCCCTTTTCTCTTGCTTATAAAAGGAGCTCCTCTCCTTCTCAAACACCACAACTTGAAGTTCAAGTGAGAGTGAGGGAAGAGTGGGGAGAAAGAAAGATTAGAGAGTTGGTATTTTCCTCTTGAAAGAGAGAATTGTAACTCCTGAGTTTTTCCCGCTTAGTGAAATTCTTCTATCCTTGCCCGTGGTTTTTACCCCAATTCAATTAGGGGTTTTCGCCCTACAAGGGTCCTAATAAAATCACACACAAGAATAAAATAACTTAGGGAGGTCCTCCAACCTCAGCAATATCCCGTCCTAACTCTCGCCGTCCCTGAGCTCGAGTCTACCTACTCCTCAGGACCTGAAATGAGAGGAGAGAAAAGTCGTGAGCTTTCGAATGGAAAGCCCAGTAAGTACCCTGCAAGGATCACAACAGTCAGATGAGACAGATATCAATATCAACAAATCATCAAGAAAAGGGCTACACCCCATATAAGCAGATCCTAACATCCAGCTACGGCCTCAGAGCCCTGGATGAGAAGTCCAAAGATAGCTCAGCAACGATTTCCCCCGGACAACCAAAATTTCGGTCAGTAATCAAGTAACGCAGACCTCAGATCGAACAACAAAATTTCGGCCGTGAGCAATTTAACCCGTCACATTCGGTAGCACCACCTCTACGCGTTACACGACCAAAGAAATCAACCCCATCGACAGGGGACGGAGCCTCTGACTCCACCGCAACCGGGCGGAAGATCGAACTCAGCATCGCATCTCCCGGCCAGCACACAAGACCATGTGCCCATGATCAAGTGTTGGCCCACGGGTGGGTAAGTCCAAAAGAGCATTCCAACAAATCAATAGTGAAACTTACACTCCTATCCGGACGGAGCACAGGCTCACGTGTTTCCACGGCCACGTGCCGATCAACGGATTCTCGTGACCAGTTAACACTACCTCTAACTCATGAATCACACACATACTAGGAAAGATAGCAACAAACATGTATGTGCATGAAATCAAACATCAGATACTAACAAGAGCATGCTAACTAATAGCATCGAACAAAATCAAGAAAACCCATACAAGGGTGGAAACGAGGCAAGAGTGACTTACATCTAAACGCAATCCAACCGGACGATCCGTGTATGTCCCAATGAAGCTCCACGCTACTCGTCGATATCACGGTAAACACAGTGTCTAATCACAACAAACGACTTGGATTCAATTACCACTAACATGCATACTCAACTAAATGGATCCGCCCACTAATAAACCCAATCTCTTTAACATCACAAATAAGACTTAATCAATCAAATCATGGATTTTAAATAATTCACTCACACAAGAATTATTTACTCTTAATATCAAATTAACTAATCCAACTCACCGTCAATCCAAACCAATCAATAATTAAGTCCTTCTCACATGACATGCACTTGAGTGTGAACATAAATACCAACCTACCAACAACCATCACACTCACAACCTTATAACAAGTAATTTATTTCTTTTCAATCTCTAAATATCACCAAAACCCACTTCATGAATCAAGGCCCACAACATGCTCACATTACTCACTCTAATATTAAACAATTGAGCACATGTAACCAAATCAGTAAACCTCTATGGTCCATGTAATCACCTATGCACAGATGGGTCTATAATCTTATTTACATACTCATTAGTCGTGCCTTACAACAAATTCTTGCTATTAATAACAAAACTAAATCTTAAAGATTAAACCCTGCACACATATCCACCTTATACCCAAATGATTCTACTTACCACATAAATCCTTAATAGACCATTGTTTAATTAACACCTCACCCACAAATCATGTAGTCAATCTCAAAAGGCCTGAACAACCACTCAGATAACAGTCAAAAATCTACATACTTGGTTTTAAAAACCCTCTACGACACATATAAATTATCAGAATCCCTATCAAGCACAACACTTCTCATGCCCGGCCGCCTACATGTTAACTCCTGCAACCACATTATACAACAACCTCCACCTTCATCTCACCAATCATCTAGATATTCTTAAACCCAACCATGCATACATGAACATCATTATGAACAAACTTCGCCTATTATCTTTGATGCAGCACCTGGACAGAATCTAAACCTGGGTATCTAGAGATTGGGAGGCTTACCGGAGTGGACGGTGGCTTGAAGGTTTCCGGGGACACAACAACGACCCCTCGACTCCACGGTACATCAGCGCCCTCCTCTCCGGCCTCCACCGCATTTAAAACTGATTGTTGGTGGTTTTATGGTACCGAGGCTATACTCCCGTGATGGACTCTCCCTCCTTTGCGATCTATCTCAAGGAACGAAGACAGCGTAAGGGTTACACACCCTCTGTTCTTTTAAGAAGTCGCGGAAAGGCTTAGATGGGATTGCAATCCCCTTGATCGTGGCAATCAAATCTTCTATCTTTAGCATCCCACCTAATCAATGAGGAAGTCAATCCCACTCCCACACGTTTTCTCATTCAAAACCAAGCCTTGCATGCTTTCATGATAATTCTCTCTCTCTTTCTCTATCTCTCTATATAATAAGTTGATACACATACCAACCATACACGTGCTCATTACTTTTAAACACCAATCCTCCAAATTCAAAAGCAGCCTCCTCCTTTGACTAAAGATATTTTATTTTATTCCATTACTTTTAAACACTAGTAGTATTATATATATATATATATATATATATATATATATATATATATATATATATATATATAAGTGACTTTAATTATGAGGGTTTTATTAATTACCAAAAAATAAAATAATTAGATAGAAATTAAACCAATTTATTCAAAAATCCCAGATTTTACAAAGCTGATGGAGATGCATAAGAAAAGGGCAAAAACAAAGAAACAAATAAATATATGAAGGAGGAAGATTGTACTATTGTCAGGCTGTTGTTGATGCCGCTGGGTTGCAGCTGTGCAATCATTCCTGCCGCAAAATAAAAGTAAGAGGAATTCACTGATGATGACGAGGACCCTCATATTACTAAACTCTCAAGCAGCAGACCGCAGGAAAGGGAATTCGACATGCGAAAAGATGGAGAAAGAAGTCGATTTCTGCAATTCTGCCAACTCGACCACCCTCCATTCAAAAGTCAATAACTTTTGATAGGAAACTCCAATAGAGTTGAAATTTGCGTCATTGGAAACTAGACTCCCAGATCTTTCCAATAATGTATGGTACAACTCCTATCAGCAGCCCAGTTGGTACAGTTTTCGATGGAAAGTGATGCCAAATTTCTATAATTTTGCTGGTTCGACCACCGCTCAAGTACCGATAACTTTTGCTAGGAAACTCATATTAGAGTGAGATTTGCTGCATTAGAAACTAGACTTCCAGAGCTTTCCAACCATGTATGGCACAGTTCCTATCAGTCGCCCAGTTGGTACAGATTTCGATGGAAAAAAGACCAATTCCTGCAATTTTGCCTGTCTGACTACCATCTATTCAAACGCTGATAACTTTTGATAGAAAACTCCGATTGAGATGAATTTTACGGCATCGGGAACTAGACATCCAGGGCTTTCTACCCATATATGGTGTGGCCCATATTGATGGTCCATTTGGTACAGATTTTAGTCACAAGGAAAGGCAGGATCGTCAGAATTTATAGGGCGACCATGGCCATGACGCAACAACACTACAACATGAATTCAAAGGGGATGGCGAGGCGGAAGGCGGCATTCCTAAATAATAAAATAAATAAAAAAATTAAGCAAATGAACAAATAAATGATATGTATGAACATCTCATGATGATATCCATATGTAATGAAAGTTATGATGAATAAAAATCAATTTTCATATTGTGTTATTCATTGCCTCTCTACTTGTACTTTTGCCCTTAATCGGAGGTTCCCACGACATTGTCTGGGGTAATTAATAATAGAGGCTTGCCTCTATTAGGAATAAAAGAACCCACAAACAAACAAATATGATATTTGTGTTTCGATATATCGTCTGGTGTCTTCTTTCACAAACACGATGCCAGGCGGGTATTTTCGATCCCACAGGCTCCCTACAAGTAAAAGAGCCAAGTGGAGTCTCATAATGAGCAGCTAACCTATCAACCTCCCCCTAGCGAAGAAGACTCACCAAAACTGTGGATCTTCCCCTCTCTGTCTTTGAAGAACCAGGATGCACTCTAGGAACTACTAGGAGGCCGCTAGGCTCACCTGATGATAAAACAGGGGAAGATGGAACTGGGCCTCTAGGTTAGCCTGACGCGAGTCCGGAAGGAGAGGGGCAGAGCCGCTAGGCTCGTCGGACACAGAGGCGGATAGAGATACAACAACACCACTAGGCTCCCCAAGCGCGGGAGAAGGGAAAGATGGAATAGAACCAGAAACAGTCGTTGAAGAAGAAGCAGACGAAGCAGGAGGAGAAGGAAGAAGAAGAGCAAGAAACCTAGAATCCAGGGGAGGGATATCCATTACCTTGAAATGAAGGAACGTGAAGCAAACGAGAGAATGTCGCAAAAAAACACCAGAGAACCAACTGCGGTGAGAGAAGTGCGATAATGAAGAAGACAAAGGCAAAACAAAACCCTCAGCCCCTTTTCTTCTCAAAAACCCAAAACACCATTCCCTCAGCCGTCGGATTATCATGAATGGCAAGGATTGCCTCGCGAAAGCAACACCCTGTTAGATAACTGCCACATGGAAATATACATAGCGGTTGGATAGCCAAGGGCGATTCGAATCGACACCCCAGATGACGCCTTATCAACCCCAGACAGGTGGACTTTGAAAAGGCGCGCTCATCATTACCCCGCCTACCTCACGCCACACTCTCAAAGCCAAAATGCCTCAAAAACTGCTATACGAAACAAGAAACAACACGTCGCAATAAATGCGCTACAGTAGGCGGTTTTGACGATTCAACCAACTGGAAAACAAAAATAGTTCTAGCGTGTCTGAGCCAAACGAGTTAAGACTAATTAAAAGCGATCGCTAGAAATAAGACCAGGATCGGCCCCAAATATAAATAATCGAACAGAAACATGCCTGTCAAACAACACTTGGTTTAAACATAGCGTTTATTCACAAGAAGGTCTGATACATAAGAAACATATGATAAACAAAAAACAAAGAGAAAACAGAAATGTAGAAGACAATACATAGCAACCATCCGACAAAACGAGGCACCTAACATTCTATGAGGATCCAATAGAAGACTCTGAGGCTTAAGCCTCACCACCCTCACTATTGTCAACAACCACTGCTCTGTGTAAAGGATGGGCGGAGAGGGATGACTCTCTCAGACAACAATTCCTGCCAAAAATCTTCACCTTAAAATTCCGACCGCCTAAATAAGTGACGATTAGAAAATCCCCAGCCACCACATGATGGTCCATATGGAATTCCCTCCAACCTTGCCCAAATCCAATTTCACCAGCATCTTCATCCATGACCAGCTCCACGCTCCACACGCAACCGCTCGAGCCTCGAAGACGCATAATACCTGATTCGAGCTCATCAAGGAATCTATTGAATCCTGAAGGTATCCTAAATTGATAAGAAGAAAGCTCAGGAAGAAAGATCTTAAAAAAAGACGGATTGCATGAAAAGTCATTGGAAAACACACGACAAAGTATAAGAATAAAAATCCCATCCCGGTCAATATATATATATATATATATTTATATAAGTCATCCCTTGCAAACCTCCATTTAAGAGCACATTGAATGCATTCCCAATTCCGAGGCCTTGACTGTCACTCCTGGTAGTTGGAAAATAACCATTCTAACGCCCCCATGGAAATAAATCCCCGCAAAACAAGAAAATGTCAATTCAAAGTCATCTCTCGACAGTAACAATGCTTTGCTTCCCGAGTTGACCGATGACTGAGCGACGCTCGCCCATCACTCAAACTCGCGCGCAAGCACACTTGGGATGGGGGGGTGGGGACTAATGATAAGGGTAAAAAGGGTCAGCCATGTGGCTGTATCTGGGCCATCTAGCTAAAAGATTTGGCCCACACACGTGGCCCCTACCCAAACACTCACCCACTCCGGACATGTCTAATAAACCCTAACACCCCTAACGCCCTTCTAGCTGACTCAAATCCATACCCAGATCCCCCTGAGTCTGACAAAAGATCTTGGCCAAAGTCAGAGCACTGGGAAAAGCAACAGTAGGAAGTTAAGGGGCAGAATGAGCCATACTAGGATATAAGTACGGTCGATAAAGGATCCTGTCACGGAAAGGACGAGAGCCACTACAGACTTGACGAGGAGGACAGCTCACTTGGATCCCGACTTGATGGATAAAGGACAACCCACTTGAATCCTGACAGGATGGGTGAGAGAGCCCATTTGGCTCCCGATCGGACGAATAAGACAACCCGACTTGGCCCTCTGATTAATAGTTAGAGGAAACCGGCCTGGTTCTTGACATGACAGGGAAAAAGTTATCCCTGACACCGAAGGGACGGGTCCGAAAAAGCCGACTCGACATAGAGGAAAGCCCCTACCATATCCGCCCAACAAGACACCAATCACTTCAACTAAGGCTATAAATATAAGAAGGCATCACTAGAAGAAGGTAAGTAAGAAAGGATAGAGAACACACAAACATCTCCAACCAGATAAAGAACCCCTCTAACTTGACCGTCGGAGCTAAACCCGGGCATTAGGCCCACTCTGATTGGCTGCTCTTTTGTGCAGGTTTCTCGATCATCGAAAGGCGTTTATGATTTTCCTTAGTAATTGTCAAGGCTCACACAACCAAATACAAATTTAACCATTGATCTGGAATTGGTATCGATCTCTAGGTAAACACCGATTTTAGCCGCAACACACAACATGAGAGTACTCATTTATTGAAAGAAAACATATTGTCAACCAAAATATTTCTACTTAGGACATCAACATTTACTGAATCAGAAATTAGGTTATTCGATTATAAAAATAGATCTGCAACTACCTTTTTGGGTGCATTAGCCTTGGGCATAGAGGGGCCCTTGCTTTTCCCCTTCTTTGTACAAAAGGCCATTTCAACGTTCTTTGCAAAGGAAAAGACAATATAATTAGAAGAAACTAAAGGCATGTATAGGAATTCTAATTCAAAGTATAAAAAGTCGAAATTTGTTTTGAGTTGAGCTCTGAAGTATTGCCTTGTCACAATGAGCTGAAAGTAGGCTACAAAATTTAATCTTAAGGTAATCACACAAAAGATTTTGATAGAAATTCACAAGCACACATGTTTTTTAGTATTTAAAGTAATACCATAACCCCAAGATAGGGCAATTTTGCGTAAGTTAAAAGCAAAATGTAAGAAATTCAAAAACCAATCTGAGTTTGTATTTTTCAACCATTTCATAATTCATTAGCAGCACACGATGTTTACTCTCAATGATATGCAGTCTGTGGATTAATTTCTGAATCTCCGAGGTTATTGGCAATATCCTAGTAATCATGTGGCTCTGATTTCAAAGCGACAAGCCATCCTTTCTTAGCATTGTGCTTGCTCCACTTCTTTAGCCATGACATATGGCTCATCAGTTGCTAACTGTCTTTGGATTTAAACTTATGAACATGAGGATTTTTTTTTGTCAAATCCTAACCCTTCATTATAGACATTCAACCAAGTGAATTCAAATAGCACAATTTCTTGTAGTCTCGAGTACCGTATCCCTATTATATCCGTTAGGATGCCAAAGTACACCATATACATGGATCCCGCAGTTCCCTTGACAAAAGCAAGAAATTCTTGTGCATGAAATTTGAATCCATTGACCATGTGGACATCATATACGGTGACAATTTGTTGCGGTCCACAAACCAAGCCATATAGTTGCTAGAACACACATTCACTTTTTTCAAAGTATAGCTTAGTAGCCTAATTTCATAGAAAATGGTAGCAAGTCATGTGGCCATTGCAAAACCTATGGTTAATATTGTTATTATGCTTGAGATAAATTAATTAGCCATACTTATAATTTCTTGAAACCATTCGTAAAATTCAAGCAATCGTGTGTTTGATGAGTTACCATATTTTGGACTTCTATCCATCACCTCCTACTCTCTACCTCCAAGTGTGTATATGTCATTAATCAATTTTTTTTTTTGAAATTATCTACTTAATTGCAGAAATACTATAAGATCAGTTGTAAACACATTAAACGCACAGAAAAAATGGGAAAACCTTATCACAATTCTTAAAGGCATATAGTGGGCTTTCGAAACCTCATCCCTACATAAGGGTCAAGTACCCTTGATTTAACATTCTCATCATGATAGGGATTAAGGTGCGAAGAAAAAACAAAAAGGACATCAAGAGGGATAAGGAATGTCAAAATGGTTCATTCTTGGCTTGGAGGTTGTATTTTCATCCCTTTTTAAGTATCTTGAACAAAATATAAGGCATTCATCTGCTATATATGCCTCGGCTATAGACCCCTCGAGATGGCCTTTGTTTTGAACATAAGACTTCAACATACCTAATATCTTGCCAATGTTTTAAAAGGAAATAGTTAGAACACTCATAAGAAATTTTATTTAGTTGCCCTTAAGAAAAAAAGGACAGCCCGATACTACAAAACTCCCCCATGCATGGGGTATGGGGAAAGGTTGGACCACTTGGACTACCCTTAAAAAGGGTAAAATATATTATAACTAAAATCTAGCCATTCTATTGGGTACATCCAACGATATTAAACCGGCCCCGTGATCTATGCTTTGATAACTACATGTATCGATAAATATACAATGATATCAAAGAAGGATGGTGGAAATACCATTTCTAATTTGCACAATTTGATGACAATAGAATTTTGTAATCATTCTAATTCATTGCAATAAAATCTTAGATGTCAACTCCTTAAAAAAAATTGCTAGCTCTCTCAATGTTTCTACCACTTTTTTTCTTTTAATCGCTAGGAACTTACACTATTGTAAAATGGGTCTTTCCCGACAATAGGATATCGTCATAAATTCTGTCAAGAACGCGATTCCTGGCGGAAAAATGGGTTTTTGGGAGTTGTTGGCAAAATCCTCGTGGAGAATTGTTTCCTGACGGCAATTTGCCTGGCATAAATCAGGTATCCCCCAAGCCCAATTTCAACTGTCGAGAATGTGTTTTTGGCCGTTAGTATAAGTTGTGGGGAATAATAGGCACGTGCCCATGATTCCTACCGACCGTATATGGACATCAGAATAAGTCCATCAGGAATTTGACATATAGATGCTTATTTATATTATTAGTGACAGGTTGTTGGGAAAAGTCAAATATTGTATCAAAATGCCTGTTGGGTTTTTTTTTTCTTAATTACAAACATACACATTTGATGACATACATTGACTAGTGAATATACATTAAAACCTAGTAATTACATTCATTCATAATCTAACCTTAGATGGTCCACGGTATCAATGCACATGAAAACATATTTAAGTATTCAATCACACACACTAAAACATGAAGTACTAAGTATCACTCACTCCCCAAGTCTATCAGAAATATACTTCATCAAGTCTTTCACTTTTCTCTCTAAATGCTCAATCCGACACTCTACATTCTCCGCCCGTCTCATGGCTTCTTCCATTCTCCAAAATGGTCACCTTCCCTCATCTCTACTAGACATTCATTATTGTCTTGCAGGAATTTCTTGCCCAAGGTTAAGGAAAGCAGTCTCCATTTCCTCCCTGCATTTTGGGAAAACCATCTCTAGTTAGTGATTATGAAAAGTAACCTATTTTGGAACATAATTTTATATAGTTTTATATAATAACTAACTCTGGTAATTGAATTAAACTATTCTAACCTGCTGCACAACCACATCCCAAGGCTTGACCTCAATTCTTGACATGCAATCCAATAAAACATGGCATTGAGAATCTGTAAGTCTCCTAAAAAGAAAATAATCATGCAATACCCTCTCAATATGTGCCTGGAGGTCACAATAAGCATAATAAGAAAAATGCTTAATTGGACACAAATAACCTAATGTGAAGGAATTAACTAGAAGTTGACATCTACTAAATTTTACATGTCAGAACAATTGAAGGTAATAATAATATTGTCACGCCCCAAACCCGCCGAGGATGTCGGCAAACCGACCGCATACATGTAGGGATGGGCCCCACTGTGTATGCAAGGCCTCAAAACCTGGTCAAGGTATACTAGTACAAGGAGATTGGCAATAATGCTTACAATTTGAAAGGTAACATTAACACATAAGCTAATATTACACACAAAAATTCTAAGAAATAAACCAAAGTTTCCTAACATGACCAAATACATAACATGATCAAAGAAAAAGGCAAAGGTGCTAATGGCTGGGTAGGATCCTGAACACCCCATCTACCTACCATCTATTTACTCCTCATTATCTTTTAAAAAAAAAAAGTCCAGAGATTAATAAGCTTCGGAGCTCAGTAAGCATCCACTAAATAAAAATGAACCATACAGGATTTAGTAATGTAATAAGAGATAGAACATTAAGAGGAAATCAAAGATAATTTATTTGCAGAAATGATACTAATCTAAACATAATGATTATAATAATAGTATCATTAGAAGACAAACAACAAGTAATAAAATCAAGGATTTCTATTCGTACTCGAAAACAATATAGTGTCTCCCAAACTTGCTATGACCACTAATAACCTTGGTGGTACGGGTCGAAAACAAAAGGCTGTTATTATAACTGACAACACGGGAAAACAGAAGACTGCTATTGTGACCGACAGCACAGTAAAACAGAAGGCTGCTATTATAACCGACAGCACGGGTTGAACTAGTTCACAATCAAAATATGTCGACACGATCAATATATAACCCCCATTGATATGGGTCAAAACATAGACCGTTTGGAGACATATACGAAAATCAAAATGACTCTTGCGAAATAATAAACCATAACAAACATAACACCTATATCAGGTGTTTCAGGAAAACAGATGGCAATAGTTCTAAATCCAAATATACATGCATGGTTCAGTTTCGTACAAAAAATAGATGGATTAAGGTTTCTTCAAAATATCAAATAAAATAAATAATTCATTTACAATGAAAATAACTTATATAAATTAGCAGCCTCTTGCAAAAAAAGCAGGGTAAGGCTGCGTACAATAGACCCAAGTGGTCCGACCCTTCCCCGGACCCCGCGCGTATGCGGGAGCTTTGTTGCACCAGGTTGCCCAATGAAAATAACTTATATAAATTTATAGAATAAAACGTTGTTTAATTTATAGGTAAAATACTTACCTGACTTAATCCCAAACAAATTCCAAACTCCATGAAGGTTTTAGCCTTCCTCAAAAGGTCCTAAAAGAATAGAGAATCAATCCTATAAGATCCGGACACTTTAACTAAAATTTCTAAAATATGATAATTCCTACTACCCAACCCAAAGCATTAGAGTTCAAAAAACCAAAACCGCGTAAATAAATAAAGAATAATTTTAAATACAAAAATCAATGAATAAATGATTAATTAATCAAAATAAATAAATAAATCAGTAGACACAAAGAAACAAACAGATAAATAAATAAATACTTTTAAATATCTAAACAAGTAAATATATAAATAGATAACTAATTAAAATAAATATCATAACTCAAAATAGCTCCAGCTTATATAACACTATAATTTAAATAAAAAATATCTAAATCAATTTAAATACAAAACCATTATAAATTTAAAAAACCTATAGGTATAAATCCATATCCAATTAAATCAATGAAATTAAAAAACATTCCACCGTATAGTAAGATTTCAAAGTTCACAATATCTGATAATGGATCAATAAATCAATATTTAATTTAAACATCTTTTCTACCATTTGATTTCGAAACACAATAATAATTCAAACTCAAGCAAAAACATTATCTCATTCATAAAACAAAATCATCCAGAGATATCCAAGACAAAGTGGAAACACCAAATCTCTTACGATAAATTGAAAGAATATGACAATTTAAATACAACAAAATCAAAACCAAAAATATGAACTAATTGAAATCAATCATAAATCAAAACCTAATAAATATATCAAAATATAAAAGAATAGAAACACCAATATACATATCCATTAATCAAATCCACCATAAATCCCTAGCATGAAATGAGAGAAACCTTAGATCTACCATTCTAACCTTGATTTCAACAAAAGTTTCATCTAGAACAACCTAATATGGAAAACAATCGAGGGCTCACCTTAACAACCTTTCGCTCGAGGTCTGGACAATTGAGGGAGAAATCCACGAGAAGGAGAGAGAGAGGAAACGAGAGTAAGAGAGAAGAAGAGAGTAGGGATGGCAATGGGGCGGGGCGGGGGCGGGGCAGGCCTCTACCACCACCGCCCCGCCCAAATGTAGCGGGGCGCGAGGCCGGGCTCGGGGCTGGCGGGGTGAGACGTGGGGCACCAATATACCTAGAATGAAGAGAAATTTACCGATTAAACTCGAATAAAATAAACTTAATGGCAATGTAAAAGCACTTTGATATACAAGCTCGAGAGAAGAGTGTGAAACAACCGATAAAGTCCAAAGAGTCCAAACAAATCTTCATTGTAAATCCTAAAACTATATAATCTAATATATATATATATATATATATATATATATATATATATATATATATATATATATATATAAAAAGGTATTTTTGTATTTTTTTAGCGGGGTGGGGCGGGGCGGATTTTAAAGGGTCTTTACCACGCCCCGCCTCGCCCCGCATTTCTCCGCCCCATTCCGGGTGGATCGGGTCGGAAACCACGGGTCGGCTCGAGTATTGCCATCCCTAGGAGAGAGGGCACAGCCGTCGACAGATAGAAATAAAAATAAAAAAGTCTATTTAAATATATTATAAGGTCAATTTGCATAAAACCCCCTATAAGAATATATAATTATAGTAAGGCTTTAAGTGGAGGGTTTTATTTATCCAAAATAAATAAACAAATAAATAAATAATTTTTTTTAATAAAAAAAAAATTGATGTCTTACAAATACTAAGTTTGCAGGTTCTGTGGAATAATTGGTGTTTCTCAAAATTTAGAAGGGGTATGTGTAAACCAGTGTTCAGGGACTCCACAGCCATACTACATTTGGGATATGAACCTACACAAGCACCTTTTGTTTTCTCTGCTTTTTATTAAATAATTTTAGTCAAAATAAACCACAAAAAAGGGAAACTTGAATAAGTGTGTATTGATGAAGAATAGAATACAACAAAGAATGATTAAAAAGAATGTGACAATAAAAACTTGTTAAGAGTAACAAAAATAATTTAATTGCAGCAATTTTACATTTTCAGAAATTTATTAAATCACAACTATTGTGATGAACATTGCTTTCTCTTAAACATACTTATATATGCAGGTTGATCAATTTGGACCAAAGTTATGGCATCAGGGTTGAAGGAGAAACTGATTCACATGAAAAATATTACACATATAAAAATAGAATATCATGCATATAGAAAGATAAGCTAATTAAATCAAGTGAGTAACAGAGGAACTAATTTGTTCGTATCAAAAGAGGGACTCTTATAGTAGTTATTGCTTCTTATCTTTCCATCATCATCATCATTGTGAACACTGATTAGGAAAATATTGATTGAAGGAAGAATAGAAAATAGCCAGTTAGCTCCTAGACTACAACAAAAAGCTATTGCTTCCGGGGAAATGAAAAGCAAAGGAAAATCTAGAACATAAATTTCTTCTTTGGTCCCTTATTTAAAATTCTCAGGATATCAACATTTGACATCCTTGTCCAAAATATTTCTAGGTCCCAATACCAATATGTGCCAAGAAGAACAAGCCGGAAAAGACAATATGTTCTATGGCCACACTTCAGCAACTCCAAATAGCTGGATGTGCTACGGTTTCCCCAAAACTACTCCAAACAATCTATAAGTTGGTTACACCTCTATATTCTATATCAACAAACGGTCTAGGGCAGCCCTTTGATGAACCTAATTCCTAGTATTGCTCAAATGGTTGAAGCCTTTTTGCTTACATAGAAATATCAGATAATTATAAGGCATGTCCGAAAAAAGTTTAACCCTCCTACATAATTTAGCCAGTTTCTCCAGGGAAATTTTCTCATAATCACCAGGAAGTTCATTTGACCATTCTTCCAATCCCAATAATAGCCGAAATAATACATTGAACTGACTTAATAACAAATTAAGAATTTTGATAGATCAATAATACTTGAAATGATACTCCTGAAAGGGGCAGGCTCAAGATTAATCTTGTTGACAACTTGGAAACAAATCTCTTAACTACATCTTAATACTCAGAGCTGCTTTTAAATCTTTATATACAAGACGTAATTTCTTGCCTATGCAGATGTTACGAAGATGTATAACATAGTTGGCTTAAACAGCAAATAGGAAAGTATAAAAGCAAGAATATACCACAAGTATGCTGAGGAGAGAACTGATCAGAGCCATCACCAGACCTAAGTAAATAATGGAAGATAAAAATCAGCTGAAGAAAAAAAATTACATAAAAAAACAACGCAAACCAAATTAGCTATTATGTAAGAATCAGGATGGCAATCTCTGAAGTGACTAAGCAATTTGCCAGATAACACATCCGCACTTTCAACAAACATTCCTTATAGTTCCAAACCAGAATCAAATAAAAATTTTGGTTAAGGAAACTTGGTCATTCTGTAGCCATAAAAACAAAAGGTTAATTCAAAGAAGATGAGGTAAGTGAAATGGAGATAATGCAAAGAACCAGAAACCATCTAGAATTGAGTTTTTAGGAGGACAAGAAAAAGATTATTTGTGAATTCCACATCAACATTTTCTCACAGATATGGTCAAGAATGGTGCAACACTCATAGAAATGCACAACAAAATTTCAAGCAAATATAATACTAGTGTGGTCCTCAGGATTCTGGATGAATAATTAGTTGGCATAATGGCTCTCTGACACGATGACCCGTAATTTACGACCCTAAAATAGGAAAAACACCTCTATCCAGTCATTGACTCCTGTCTTTCGTTAATTACATACAAGATTAACAGTGAATAAAACACGCTTTTCCACAGTCATCACAAGTATAAAACCACTTCAGATCATTACACGTGTAACTGAATACAGTCCACCATAAGATTAAGATCAGTTGCATTTGGCTTATCTTTATTTTTTGTCCCTTTGATGGCAGATTTTCTTCTGTTTGCATTCTTCTCTACTAGTAGACAAAGTTCATAGTATAGAAATAATAGAAGACCAAGAAATTGAACAATATGAATATGGAATCTATGGAAGCTATGCAACCTTGAGAACCATTGTGTCTCATTTTTTGGGCTCAAGAACTTGGGATCCTTTTCATGAAAAATTCTTCTCTCTTAGGTGACATAGTCCCTTGTGTTCTGTTCTAGTACTCAACCTATGCACCTTAATGCATGCAGTCAAATTGTCATTTCTTTTATTACCCTGATGAGGTTTTCTCTTCTCATACTACAGTGTAACAGGTCAGCCACAAGCACTCTGCATCAGCAGAACTTTGTGCAGGTTAGTTGGGTAATAATGATTGGATGATATATCCAAAGCATTGGTTTTGATTCTTATCTCACTCAAATGCCTCAGGTTGGAAAAATGCTCCATAAATTCCATTAGAACTTTTAAGAATATGTACAGAATTAAAACTATTTTACATGAACTAAAGGCTGCATGTCAAAATGCAGAACTAATTCAAAAGCACAGTTACAAGAACTTACCAAAAAAGGGCAGAAGAAAAGCTACACACAGTTGAAATTACAAGTGCAGTTCTTATGAGAATGAAGCACCACATTTCATTGGTGAATCTGCCAGGAAGAAGCTCTTATAAACTCCTAGCTAATGGATTCAACAATAATGCATATCTATTTGTTATTAAGGAGGAAATTACTGAGCAACAATGTAAGAAAGTGCTTAGAAGCAGTGCAGAAAATCCTTTGTGCAAAAAAGAATTTGAATGTTTTAGTTAGTGAACAATCAAGGAAAGATAACTCCAACTCTCTCTCTCTCTCTCTCTCTCTCTCTCTCTCTCTCTCTCTCTCTCTCTCTCTCTCTCTCCATTATCTGTATAATAATTCAGCTGAGCTATTCCTGTAGGAGATCATCAATGAAAACATAATGCTATTCAGTAACCTTAAAAAAATAAAAAAAAACACTGTACATCTAATTTATTCTTAGCGGAAGATAGATACCAAACAATGTCTAGTGATATTATTGAAAGGAAACCTAGGGTTTTCCTGATCAATCAATGCACCTCTGTTAATCCCATCTGTGCTCTGAGATTTGTGAACAATGTTTAGATTGAACATGTAACCATAACCATATTACAGGTCAGTCAACATTCTAATAGCCTTTTTTTGCAAGAGAGGAGCTCCTCTTAAGGGTAAACAAAACTATAAAACTATAAAACCAAAATCTAAATGGCTGTAGAGTAATTTGAAGCCTTCAGGACTAGTTTTCCATGCAACACCTAGCAAGAAATATCTGAAGAACGGCCACTTTTTCTTCCAGATATGAACATAGAACCTGTCATCTGTAACAGAACTTGATATCATACAAAACACATATAGGTAGTTCTGATATCTCTTCACCCATTTTAATCTTAGCAGGCCACAAAAAGAAAGTTGTGGAATGTAGACTTTAACAAACAAAATATGGCATTAGATATTTGATAATACTGATATAGTCCTAAAAAAACCAGCAGGATACAAACAAGAGATGCTCTGCTTCTTTTTTGATGGAATGGTATGTTATGCTCAAGCTATTGCAAAATATGAAATTTTGGGTCAATGTCTTGAAGTCTATGAATTGGAAAAGGGTACTTCAACATGCAGTACAATCTTTACCCACTTTCACAAATCCAAGGTTATAAATGATAAGGAAAAGATAACTTGGTTATTTTTCCAAGATTCAGAAATCAATGTCATAAACAGATGTAATGTGTCTGAGGGCAAACCTTTGTGACTTCAGAAAAGAAGCCCACGACATTTGACACATGCAAAGATCTTCCCTTACCATATGTGTGCTTCTACTAATCTGTGAACAAATTACAAGGTCAATTAGCATAAAGTTGAAATCAAGAGAAGAACTACACAAGAAAGGAACAAGTACAGCTGCTTCCAAAGATTTCAAATATATAAGCATATCATATGGCCAAAAGCATAAACTTATGGTATCAGATATAGATTTAGGAAAACTAAGAGTTCCAAGGATATCACTATGTTTTGTAATTTTATATAGTTTTCAAATTTAAAAGTTATTATTTTACTTCAACAGTTAAAAAAAAAATGTTATTTTGTGAATGAGAATACTAAGACAAGAAACGGTTTTTTTTTTTTTTGTTTTTGGTCAAAGTAGAAAATTATAAATTTCATAACTAAGCTTTCCCTTCTCATTGTAGCTATCAATTTTTCTAGCAACCGACCAGCTACTTGTAACAAATGTTTAATTTATCACAAGCACCCATACTTGCAATTTCTGGAGCAGGGCAGATAATTATATATAGTGTAAACCTAAGATGATGTTAAAAAAGAAATATCAATATCATGACCTGCAGAATTCCAATATAAAGAACTTGGATGATCATATCCCTAGAGCACAATATAATTATTTATTGAAAATGAAAGGATACAATCCCATGCAATTGGGTAAAGAACTCTTACTTTGGTACTGAGCTACACTAGATTGCTGCTTCACTAGTCTGCAGAAAACATCAACAGCCATGTTTAAGGCCATTTCTTTCTCCTGCATTGAGTCATATGCGAACAAATCAGAGATTAGGAATATTAATCCTAAAGCAACACCATTCACAGGACATGACAGGGCAATAAAAGACCTTCTCAGAGCTGGAAGAGCGGAACTGTTCCCAGAACTTCTTGAAGTCCAGCTCGAAATCATGTTTGTCTCTGCATAATTAAGTGATGGTAAAACTGTCATTAATCATATTGAAAAGGCTGAAATGTCAGAACCCAAACTTCCCGAGTCCCAGCAGCGACGAAGAGAGTCTTCATGCAGCGCGGCGAGGAGCTGGACAAGCGGCCAGAGACCCGGTAAACCAGGTTCCCATACGCATCGTGGATCTTCAAATTGCCCCACAATCTCCCCTTGTACACCTTGAAGTCCACCAGGATCTTCCACGTGGACATCAACAACGACGCATTGGAATCCATCCCCCTCTCAATCTCTTCCTCCCTACTTCTCAGTCGAGCAGCCATGGAGGCAGAGCTTGAAAAATTATATAAAGTGGGCATTATTGTATAATTTGCTTGATCAATCAGGGGTATAACAGACATTTTAGCAAAGAAGCCGGCCTAATATGTTGCGATAACCCTAGAATGGTTGCCGGTTGGCCGGACAATGAAGGGAGGGAAACAGCCTTCGGAAAACAGTAGGCGGGAGGGGAATGTGGAAATGAAAGTTTGAGATTCAAACCTTAGTATTACCAACTCATCAGCTTCATATTGCATTCCCCACAAGTTGTCCTGAAACACCGTCGAGAATATCAAATAATTACCCATAAGAGTAATCAGCCAATGTAACCGTCATAATATTTCTGACAATCCATCGGTAATTATCAGCGGAAATACAAATTCATAACAATTAATGACAGATTCGCGATGATCCATCGACAATAAATACAAAAGGTAATCCATGCATTACTTACGACGAGGTTGTTTGGAACAAAGAGAAATCATGATGGAAGAAAATCACCATCGAAAATTTTGTCGTGAAAGACCCATTTTTCAAAGAGTGTTATTCCATAAGTTTTTCAATCATTTCTGCATGACCCATCCTCTAGTTGTTGCTTGAGACCGTTGTTGCTGCTGTTGCAGCTCTTGCGGCTGTTCTTGTTGCTACTGTTGTTGCAGTTCTTGCTCCTCGAGGGTGGGTTGGTTCTCATGCATTTCAATCTGGTGGCTATGATGGAGATCATGGCTATCAAGTCCTAAATCAAAGTTAGTACTAGGATAAGGACAGTTCATCAGCTCCGCTTCATTCTCGTACTGGAAGATGCTACTACTCCCCATTTCGTAACCTGTTGAGCCAATCTGAACATACTGCTGCTGCTGGGAATGGTGAAAATGTTGCTCAAGATGCTGGTGATGATGATGCTGGTGCTGATGTTGATGAGCAACTGCAACAGTGACTTGATTTGGGTTGATCAACCCCATGTTTGAGATGTTCTGTTGGTAGTCGAACTGGTCCTTGGGATGTTGCATTCCTTCACTAAAGAGATTGGTTGTAGAAACATCACCTGAAATGATTGGCTTCTGATTGATCACCTCCGGCTGCATGAATGCCTGGGTGGGGTGGTGGCCATGGATGCGATGGAATAATGGGCCATAGCTATTACTGGCACCTGCATTGCTACTAGCGCTGCATCGGCGCCGATTAATCGCAATCGCCATGTGCTGGTGGTCAAGTAAGCAAGGGCGTGAATGTTGGCGTGGATCGAGCTGGCGATGGACACGTATAAAGAGATGGTTGTTCCTTGCATGCAGTCGACGAACCCATTTCTCGGGATCATGGTGAGGACATTCCCGCCTCACGTGTATAAGTGCGCCGTGGAATATTTGCATTTGCTTCTTGAGCCGCGTAAGCCGCTTCGCTTGCGCGGGAAGAGACAACCACCGCTTTCGATTCTTTCGAAGCTTTCCGCCATCAAGCTGCCATGATCATCACTTACACTATAATCGCTCGCACCATTGGATAGTTGGAAGATTCAAGCCAAGGAGGAACCACTGCATCTGGGTTTTGCTGGATGTACAAGTTGAGCTCTTCCTTAAGAATCTCATGCCAAGTATTGTTTTCCTTGGCGCATATTCTTTCCTGGAGACATTTAGATTGCCACACGAGTGTTTTGATCTTCTCAACATCAGGCATAAGGTGCTTCACAACAGCTGTTAGGACTGCTACTTTGAACAACTTCTTCAAATCATGTGGCTTCCTAAAAGGTGGTACTTCCAGTGTCCTCGTGAAGGCCTTTTGGAGGCCACCACCTCTTTTTCCAAAGAGGGCTACCACGGTGGAGCATTTCCTTTCTCTAGAGGGAATTTACGTTGAGGAGGGTCACGTGTTGAATCGTGAGTAGACAAAGAGAGAACCCAGTGTTGAATCATGGAGGTGATGGAGATGGTACTGCTTCAATCTCTCACCTGCGTGCCCCTCAACTTGCTCTCCCATTGCAAGCATTGTTTGCCGATATTTATTGATGGCCAAGGGAGCTGCTCCGTCAAATCGGACTCTCTCCTTCCACCATTCCCTCAGCCGTTTGGAGGAGCCACCGATGGCTTTTGCCAATCGCCGGAGACAACTCCGTAGATGAAGCCCTGGGCGTTGCAATCCTCCATGACTTTTATCATCGTCTTTAGAATGGTGTCATGAGCTCTTGATAGTTTTTTCCTCTGTGCTTCCTCTAGCGCTTGTTCTCTAGTTTTTACTTGATTTCCTGCTAATTTCTTAGCTTTGTTCCTCTCACTTTCTTTCAGTTTCTTTAACAAGGCCTTGTCCCTTTGAATCCTAGCCTCAAGTTGTTCTATTTCATTTCTCTCTTTGATCTCCCTCACTTGTCGATAAAGAGCAGCAGCAGCAGTCTGATCCTCCTCCTCTTCACTATCACTATCATTTTTTTCTTTATCCTCTGCGTGCAGTTGCCATTGTTTCTGATTTTCATTATTTAATTGAACTTCTTCCGCTACTTCTGTTGTTGATGCTACTGTTGCACCATTAGGAATATCTTCAGCAACAGGTACAGCAGCAGCTGCACGTCCATGCAAAGGTTGAAGGATCAAAGCACCATAGTCCATGACATTCATGTTGGGAATTAACAATGATGAGATGTCGACGAACTGGTGGGAGAAGTAGCTTCTCCCCAATTCTTGAGAAATTTTTGAAGATCTCACCATCAAGTTATAGTCTTTGTAGCTGAAAAGCCATGAAAAAACATTAGTTGGATAAAAGTTGGATTTTTCTGCCTATTTTCTCATGTTGAAATATAAACTTATTACATCGAAGGCATACATTCATGAAAAATGGATCAATAAGCATGAAAAAGAGATCGAGAGAGATAAAAGGGACCATCTTACACGATGAAGAAGAACCAAATATTTTCTAAAGAAGTATTAACAACCTTTAAAGCTTGGAAATGAACATTATAATGTGCAATAAAAGCAGTAATATAGAAAACAACGGGTATTAATGACAAAATCTTGATAAATGAATAAAGGAGGAATCATCATCCCATTATGCAAGCATGAATCTGAACTTCATTTGGTACTGAGATCTATCCATACATGCTCATATACTTATAGATATGGCTTCTCAAACCCTAGAAAATCAAAACTATCTAGACAAGACACAAAAAATGGTGAAAAATACATGAGAAAGAATTACAAGTCAAAGTGTTTTAACATAGAAATCACTGGAAGTAATACAAAAGCTTGATAAGTTATTCATCAATAGTATCAGAGCCAGGTTCTACAAAGAAAAGATGTCTCAGATACAACCAATGGAACTCACAAAATAAGAAAAGTCAAAAGAAGAAATATAATGAATAACTCTCAGTGACTTGTACAACACATTTCAAGAATAAATTCATTCAACAATCTCTTCCAAATACCAAAGCTGAGAAAAGATAACTATGAAAATTGGGTACTTTAAATAAAGGCAATGCTTGGTTCCCAATATCTTTTCAAACCACAACAAATAAATTTTTTCATGAAAGGCTTGTGAGATGGAAAAAGCACAAGGAAGAAAACAATACAAATTAATGAATTAACATAGCATTCAACAACCATCAATGACAAAAACTTCATAACTTATGTATCAAAGAATCATCATCCCATCATGCATCAAATTGTGTGTGTATAGATAGAGAGGGAGATAGATATACCTTCCCAAAACACAATAAAATTAAAACGCCGTGAAAAATCTATGGAAAGGGAGACTGTAGAAGAAAAGCATTGCAAACTCAAATCATAAGAGAGATACAAGCATAGGGGGAGGGAAGGAAGAAGTTCTTTAAACTTCACTTTGCCAGAGAGACCAAACCTCTCTTACTCAATCACTCTATAGAACGGTATGGTATAGAGATTAGAATGAGCAATTTAGGCAAAGGGGGGACTTTAAATAGAGGATTTGAGTTTCAAAACATATATGCTCAAGGGATGTACAACGGACCTTTTAGCCTAAATTAAATGCCTTCCAGAAGGTTCTACATAGAATGACTATTTTACCCTTTATGTAGGTTTTTATTTAATCCACCAAAATGACTTATTATGTAGTTTACAATATAAATTAAATTGATATGTTATTCATTTTCTAATTTTTAGTTTTATTTATATAATTTTAAGGTTTTTTGTCACTTAGAATTATCATATTAAAATTTTATGGTCAAAACTTTTTTAAATGACTATTAGTAGATTATTTTTCGTGCGGGGTAGAAATGTAAGATCATTTAAAATGATGCTTAACGGTCCTTACCGAACTTTTTGAAGGTTGAACTATCAAGTACGATCAGATAAATAAAACGGTAAAACTAATTAGATTAAGTTACTATCCTAAATTTGTCGTTTTCGCCGTAAAGTAGAATTTCATGAAGTAGAATTTAATGAACTTCTCTTCAAATGAAAAATACATTATCTACGCTTTACATCAATTAATCATAGAATTTCTTCAATGTAGAGCATTTAGTTTATCTCCTTTACATCAAGTAATCATTGAAATTCTTCTTGCGTATGTAAAGAATTTACATAATCACTTGTTTGGGAGAAATACTGATTATAAATTTTCCATAAATCCATATTTGGTAAATAAACATAATTCCTAATACTCATGGAATAGGAGGGCAACTTGGTCATTACAAACGAGGGACTATTATGTCCATTAAGGCAAGTTCAAGGGTATTATTTGTAAAATAAGGAACAAGATTCAAATTCTATGTCAGGTCCAATGTATGTCATCATACCGGGTTAGGCCATATATGTATACTAATAAAATACATCCAACGGCTGCAAATACATTGGCACTGATTTTATGATGATGATAAGACCACCATTTGATGCCTTCTATTCTAGGGAGGGTATTGTAGTAATGGGGAGGGTTGGCATATCCCAATATGGGATATAGCTTATAAATATCCAAATGTACAAACTATTAGGATGATGACAAGTTGAAATGAACCAAATTATTTGATTAATTTTCATATACTATTTTGGAATATTTATCTATATGTATAGTAGATAACATTTGGTTTTTAGTTTTTTGAATATATAACTTTTATAAAGATTTTAGAAATTTATGTAGTGACATATATGTTTAAAATAAATAAAAAAACTTATAATTTTGACATACATTTTATCGAACCTCACTATTCATAATAGTTTTATCATATTAAATAAATTTTAAAAAATAAAATAATAGAGAGAATCAATCGTAACCTCTATAGGATAAAGTTTATTAATGTCCAAATATATACTATTTGGATGATGATGTCCAGTTCAAATGAACATACTTATTTGAATAGCTTTCATACATATATTATGTTGACACAAAATCAGGATGAAACCCTAATTTCACTTCAACAATTGAATTTGTTTGATTTGTGTGGCTAGTTTAGGGAAAATCAATTAGAGAATAGGAGAAAAGTAAAGAGAGATGGATTTACGTGGAAAAACCCCTCAAAGATTGGAAAAAACTACAGGAATGCAATTCCACTATGATCATCAAATTTACAAACATCTGGATCACAAATGGAAAGAATTCAATGCTCACAACTTTTGGAAAAAGCGATGGAAGAAGAGTTTGAGCTTGGGAGAGGCAGAGTTTCGGTATCTAAAGATTCGAATGTCCCAAATAAACTCCGCTGGTTGCCTTTTATAGGTTTTGTAAGCTTGGAGCACAAGCTTGGAATTCCACCACGTGTTAAACATGTCTGCTAGGCTGGCTCCAACTGGATATCTAGATTGGAGCTAACTAAGCAACCAGCTGGAGTCAGGTTGGTGACAACTGTAGTTCTTCTAGAACATCTGAGTCGAAGAGTAAGTATAGATCTCTTTGAGTTGAAAAGCAAAAAAGTCTCATCTTGAGCCGAAGAATCAACCAACTTTTCAGGTTTGAGGGATCCGATGAATCGTTTTTGGGCTGGAGAGCAAGTGTGTGAACTGGGGAATGGCCAGACTATATGAGATTGAAGAGTAGTCATAAGATCTATAGCTGTAAAATGGATATATCATTTGATATCGTAGAACGGGCAGATTTCTTGGAATCTCTAGAACGGGTAAACTGTCTGATGCCATAGAAGGGTTAAGTCACTCTAGACTTTTGAACGAGTTGAGGGAAATTCCCATCAGCACATAGAGGACCATATCATCTTGACACGTTGATGTTCGGATGAGAGCCACATATTTGACCATTTTCACCCCTTTCATCAGTCTCACTTCAAGTCTTGCAATGAGTCCGAAGAATGAGTGAATAATCATTATTTGGGCTTATAAAGCTAAGTATATTATAGATCTGGTTGGGATCAATTTCTGACTCTTCGGGGGTTTTGGGGGATATTCATTGACGGAGTTTTACATACATACTTCTGTCATTGATCTTTCTTTGATTTCTTGTTCATTGGCACCTCCATTATTTGGGTCAACCGATGTGCAATAAACCCATAGGGTAAGAAGTATGAGGGAGTATTAGGGTTTTAGGATGCTTGGCTTGGGCCGCAAGTTATATATGGGTAAATATGGCTTTTTACTTACGAAAATTCACCATACTACTCTTTGGCATTCTGGCACGGTTCTCAAAAAGTGGCATAAAGGTGAAAAAAGGTCTTTAGGGGATGTAGCGAATGATGAGCGCATCATCCTATGCTGCCACATATCACTCATCTATGTATCAAGTATTTTCATCCACCCCCATCTGTCAGATGATGATCCAGGTGTTATCCTCTGATTAAACGTCATTTCGTGAACCAATTCGAGCTATTAAAAATAATTGGGGACTGTTCAAAAACTATACCTAGGGTTTTAATTATTTAAAAGCAAATCGTGGGAGGCGCCTCAATTGTTACTTCGTCTTCTTGCTTTGCATTCCACGCTTTCCTTTTCCACTTCCACAACTCCCCGATTTTGGTGCTATTCATCCGCCGTATGGAATCGCCTCCTATTTTAGGACTTGAAGCTTCTTCTTCCGGCGTCGTTTTGCTGCCTATAGTTAAGTCTGAGAATCCTAGGAAACCTAGGCCTCCTTCTGGTTCCTTTGCAAACATTCTTTCAAGTGATGGGATCAAAGTTCTGGCAGAAAAGTATATGCTTTCTTCTTCTCCCTTTTCTTACAGAATACCCTCTTTTGATGAACGCTCTTGTTCTTCTTATCGTGAAGAGTTAGTAATTTATTACGATGCTCTGTTAGGGAGCCTTAGATTATCGTTTCCTCAAATCTTTACTAATATTTTTCGTCATTACAATGTGTGTCCTTCATAATTGTCTCCAAATTCCTGGCAGATCCTATACGGGTTCGTGATGGTATTGTCACACCACCAGGTTGAACCTACTGTTTATCTTTTCAATCTTCTCTTCAGCTTGAACCAAGATAGAGATACATATTGGTATTATTTTTGTGCTAGACAGAATAGGCAATTCCTTGGTTCGGTCACAGATTTGATTAAGGACTGGAAAAGTAAGTTCTTCTTCGTGTCTAGTAGCAAGGAATGGGATGTTCCGATTGGGTAGGGCATTCCTCAAACCCATGTAGCGAATAAAGAAAAGTTGACTTCTGTCGAAGAAGGTTGGTTAGAAAAATTTAAAGAATTCCGTCTCATACCAATTAATAGCTATTTATCCAATCAATGGCTCCAAGACTGCGGTCTGTATTTAGCCAAGTGTAGGAATGCTTAGAACTTGTCTTTTTGATTAAGAACCAATTAATTGTTTTTCCTATTCTCATTTCTTCTGTCCGTTCTGCAGGTAAAGCGATACCTGACAATGAGATTGTTTCAAAATTATTGGCCGATATACAGGAAGCAGAACGGAAGGAGAAAGCTGCTTTAAAGGGCCAGAGGAAGAAGGCCAAAACTGAGGATCTCTCTTCGAGAGGGATCGAGAAAATTTCCATTGAGGGGGAAGGAGGCGACTTGGAGTTACAGATGAGGTTGTCCCTCAATCAAGGGATAAATACTCTACCAATCAGGAGGGTTCTGGGGCAGTAAATAAGGAAGTGCCAAACAGAAAAGGGTAGTCTTGAAGAAAAGGAAGGAGCCTTCTGAGAAATTGGACAATGAACCGAGTCATCCTCTAGAGGGAAACAAGGAAGCTTCATTGGATGAAGTTATCACTTATTTTGCGATGGAGGCTCCAATTGTCGCAGAACTTCCTTCGTTGGTCGGTGATGTCCCTTCTGTTGTCAAGAGAAGAAAATTAACGAAGGTCGCCGATATATTGGATCCTATCTTTGCGACTGTCATGGCTGCTCAACTTTTTATAGAGGCTTCTACCTTAATCGAATCACGGTCGATCGACGCTGATGCTCCATCTTAGAGGGAGCTAAGGATGTCGTTCGCCTGCTGTTCTCAGTAATTTTGAGGTTCCTGCACCCCCAAGATCAGATGATAGAAGACTTTTCGATAAGGGAGCTGGAAAGGGGAAAGGAGTTGCTGGGGTTTCTCAAACCTAAGGTATGTCTTCTTCCTTCGAGGTGGATAGAATCTACGTTGATTTTTTAAGGAAAATGGATTTTGTTGCTCTCCTTTTATCAAGTATAGTAGTTTCAGAGGGAAGGAGGACAAATAAAGTTCCTGAGGCAAATGTTAGAAGTCAAGGAACCAGGCCGTTGAAATATATCAATCACAGTGACACGACATTGAATATCGAATTTTACGATATTAGGCTCTTCAAAATGAGGGCGTCCTTTCTCACCTGAATCAATTTACTCATGATGAATTTGCTACGCATCTCCATTTATCGCTCGCTATTGTGAGTATGATTTCATTGGCTATCGACTAGTTGAAGTCTTGTTAATTCTTTATCACTTATCGTTCCTTTCTTTACAGTCTCTTATGTGGGTGGGTCATGTCGCCAAATTTGTTGAGAAAGAAGACCCATGACTGCCATCAGTTGATAAGTTGGAGGCTAATAACAAGCGGCTATCGGATACATTGACCAAGAAGAACAAAGAGATAAAGGGGTTATCTGGCGAAAGGAAGCACTTTGCGGATTAGTGGAATAAATGTCAGGATTCAGAGGAGTTCTTCAAGGCTGAGTACTTAAGCCTTAAGGACACTAATCATCAGATGGAGCGAAGAATCGATTAGCAGAATGGAGACCTCAAGCTGCTCGAGGGGGGAGAAAGCAAAACTTTTAAAGAACCTAGAAGGTAAGGAGGCAATTGTTGTTGAATGTGCGTCTTTCAAGAAAAGTTGTTCAATGCTAAAGAGTTTGAATGAAGACTTGAAAGCCAAATTTAAATCTGCCGAGGAGTCAGTGAAGCTTCTGGAGAGTAAGCCTGGAATTCTCTCTAAGGATTTAGAGATGAAGAATACTTCTCTCCAATGTGCTATCATTAACCGTGATGAGGCTGAGACGGCGAGGAATAAAGCTCTAGCTGAATTGGCATCTTGTCGGGAGGAACTTGAACAGTGTGCGAAGAGGGTTGATGAGCTGGAGGCCTATTCCAAAGTCCTAGAAGATAAGTTGGAGAAGAAGAATGAGGAATCTGCGCAGAAGCTTCAGAAGACCGCACCAGATATTTTTGAGATATTCCGTAAGCTTTATTTGAGAGACCCCGCGTAATCGACTTTTGATCGCTTGAATTATGCAAAGGCAAATAAGTCAGCATTTCAAGAAGAGGCAAGGGGGTCTTCTTCATCGGATTCTCGAGAAGGAGGATCAATAGTTGTTGGAGGTGAAGTTTCTTTTTCTTTCCCCTTTATGTTTTTGCTTCAATTATTGGTTAGGAGTTTTTTGAACTTTGTTATCCTTCATGCTCCGTAATCCAAGTACTATTATTCTTGGAGAGAAGGAGATGTATGTCCCTATTACCGAGGAGCCAGCATCGATAGATGCCGATAAATTGGCTCTCACTGTTTATGTTGCGGATCCCCATGTAGTGATAACTATTAAAAAGAAGGCCGATATAACTATTAAAGAATTATCCTCAACGCTTAATACCGAAGAGACAAATTTATCGATCCATATATCTAAAGAGTGGTGGAAGAAGCTGCCAGAGGTGATAAGTTTTTCTTTTGGTGTCTACTTTCCCTTTTTTGTATGATTTTACAATGTCGCTTTCTAGCAAAACTAGGGCTAATGCGATCAATGAGGACAAAGTGTCGGAGGTAACTTCTCAAGAGAAAGCCTAGACGTCTACAGGTGAGGGCATATCTTGTTGGGAACTATATTGTCTTTGTTGTTCTCGTTTAAGACTTTTTCTTCAGAGTTCTAAGAAGATAACTTTACTTTTCTTCATCGATTATGTCGATCTAATATTTAGTAGTTTCAGAGAAATGAGGTTTGAATCCCCTCTTCTGGCGTCTCAGAGTAAAATTGCAAGTAGTAAACATTCAGTCTATTGACGAGATTGTCAGACTACATGGAGTACCAGTGTCGATCACCTCAGATCGCAACACTAGGTTTGTCTCGAGATTCTTGGAGAGTCTGCACAAAGCCTTGAGCACTCGTCTAGCGTTCAGTACGACGTTTCACCCTCAGACAGATGGTCAGTTGGAGAGAACCATTCAGATTCTGGAGGATATGCTGAGAGCTTGTGCCTTAGACTTCACCGACTCTTAGGACAAACACCTGAGATTGGCAGAGTTCGCCTACCACAATAGCTATCAGGCAATCATACAGATGGCTTCTTATGAGGCACTTTATGAAAGGAAGTGTCGAACGCCCATTTGTTGGGGAGATGTGGGAGAAAGGAAGCTTGAGGAGCCAGACTTTGTTCGAAAGACAGATGATCAGGTCAGAATGATCCAAGAGAGACTAAAAGTTGCTTAGAGTCGACAGAAGAGCTATGCTGATCAGCGCCGCTCTGAGCTAGAGTTCTAGGTCGGTGACGCTGTGTTCCTGAAAGTGTCACCAATGAAGGTAGTGGTGAGATTTGGGAAGCGTGAGAAGCTTGCCCCACGCTATATTGGACCCTTCGAGATACTGGAGCGAGTAGGAGCTGTGGCTTAAACATTGGCTCTACCTTCGGACTTAACACAAGTCAACGATGTATTTCACATTTCTATGTGTAAGAAATGCATCCGTGATCCATCTCACATGATTCCCTAGATTCCAGTTAAAGTCCAGGAGGACATGTCCTTTGAGGAGCGCCCGTTGGAAATCTTGGACTGACAAAGAGCAGTAGTTGAGAAACCGGGCTATTCCCTTAATCAAAGTGAGATGGAACAATCACTCCAATCAAGAAGCGACATAGGAACATGAAGAGGACATGAAGGAGCATTACCTAGAGTTATTTGTTACTGGATGAGTTTCGAGAAAGTTTTATTTTAAATTTCGATGAAATTTTTGTAACGGGGGAGGATTGTAAAATCCTAGATTTTATTGGAATAAATGTATTTTAAATTCTTTTTAAATAGTGTGGTAATTAAAATAATTTCTCAAATATGGGTTTAGTTGGAAAAGGAGGTTTTAATGAAATAAAACCCTAGTTAGCGTTAATGGAGACTGACTGGGACCTATTGGTAATTTAGAAAGCTTGAGGACTTAAAGGAAATAATGCTCCTCTCACACGCCAGGGACCTAAGAGTAACCTAGAAAAAGATCAAGGGTATATTCACAAAATGCCATGAAAGATTCGTACATGAGTTGTATTAGAAGATAATGGGTAGCTGAGATTAAAAGATCCGTAGGCAATCTGATCACGAGACGTCGATCCAGCCATCCATTTCTGTTGCGAGGATAACGACACGTGCACCTTCACCGTGCGGGCTCATCCTCGTCCGTTCATCCGATAGATCGATTTAAGTTCGAGGCACCAGATTAAATCCAAGCCACTGATTCCCTTTCGTTAGTTAGGATTAATCGTGATCGTCCATCAAGGGTGTTCGTTTAGTTCAAGGCAAAGCAGTTTAATCAAACCGTTCACCGTCACATGAACTGGATCGTCTATCTAAACATTTGACAGATCCGAGAACTCCTGATATAATCTTCGCCCTTGGATTCCATGCAGACGACCCAAGCAGCTCGTTCCGTGGAGACTCTATCACCAGGCAAAGTCGTCTCTTTCTCCAAATGAGCCACCGCCAGAACCCCAATGCATCGCTGAATGACTAGAGAAGGAAAGGACGGATCGCGGAACGTATAACCTCAAGTAGCCATCGAGATCTCGATCTCATTCCATCTTCACCACGAGACCTATCAGTGGAGAGGGTCTGTGGGAACCCTAGAAGCTGCCAGCGATCAACCCCACCACCATCGAAAGTGGCAAAACAACCATCTCCGGCCATGAGAGGTTTAGAGAAAGAGAGAAGTGGAGGAGCTGAATTCCTCCTACGGAACCATAGAAGAAGGAGAACCGAGGAGCCAAGCTACAGGGCATACCCTTGGTAAGCTCCTGTCTCTGTGAAACAAGAAATCCGGTGAAGTAACAAAGAACTTCATCGGAGTTTCAATACCTTCAATCTCTCAAGCGTGCAGGTTCCTGACCTTCCATAGCACTGTGAGCGCTTGCAGAGAAGTACTTAGGCAACAATAATGCTTCGTCACGACGAGTTCGAAGAACACTTGATTTCCAGTGGGTCTTCTACTTCGTGTTCTTGGGTTTACTTGCATGCTTAGAAGTTTAGATATAAGCATAGTCGAAGGCCTTCCGGCCCTTTCCCGCCAATGAGATGAATACCGTGAGGGAGAGGGAGTCGCTTGAGCGAAAGTGTGAGCTTTGACAAGGAGAGTAAATCTGATGGTCCTCCTCGCTTTAGGGGACGCACTCACGCACCAAATGGAGACTTATCTGATGGCGAGGATCACAAGACGGAAGGGGGCAGGCCGGCCACCGGTGCGTCGCCGGTGGCAATTGCGAAGGGCTGGACCACCACCAGTCTCCAGCGAGGTTTTGTCCAAAAGAAGAAGGGTTAAGAGTTAGTATTAACTAGCTGGGGTTAGTCAGTTAGGTGAATTAGATTCATGAGTTAAGTTGGAGGTGGCTAGTTGATTATATCAAATCAAGTAGAAAGGGACTCAATTAAATAAATCGGTTAGACCAAGTTGGTTTAGTGAATCAGGTTAGATTAATTTAGAATGGGCTGAACCAACTAATGTTGGGCTGGGTTTGGGCTATGTTAAAATACAAATTGATTTGATCAAGTTGGTTAAGTAGTTAGATTTAGTCAAGTTACGATGAGCAGATTAGATCAAATCAAGTAAAATAGATGGTTAGGTGGGACTAATTTAAAGATCTAAATTGTTTGTGTTTGACCAACTTAAAATGTGGTGGGTTGATCAAATATTTTTGGGCTAGCCAAGTTGCCCTAATCAAAGTTAATAATTGAAAAAAAATTTGTAAGGAGAGGGATTGGAACCTAGGATCTCCTATACAAGATGATGGGCCTTAACAACTAGGGCCCTCAGATCACTTTTGGTTGATAGTCAAGATATATTAAATTAAGCTTAGGCCAACCAAGTTAAGAGGAAAGTAAAAAGAATAAAAGGGACAAGTAGAGGGAATGGAACTAGAGACCCCTCAATGGATATAGTGGGCTTTAGCCACCAAGCTATCTTAGCACATTTGAATAGACAGTTAGGTTTAGTTAGTTAAGGGAGATCACACTAGATCTAGCCGAGATATAAAAGAAAAAGGGAATAGGGGATTTGAACCCAAGATCTCTCAAGTGTAGATGAACACCCTAACCACTAAATCAAGTAGCCTGTTAGTTAAAAGGGTGAAGTTCAGGCATCTTTAAAGTAAAATTGCATAGAACACAAGGGAAGGCCCATACGGTTTGACACGAGCCCGATTAGAGTATCATGCATGTACATCTAGAGATTATAAGATGTTGCCAATACTGATATAGATTAAATTATCAGGTTACGACGTAGAGGCGTGATAGGAGGGATTTCTGAGTGATCCCTGACGTCGTTGTTTGAGGTAAGTACACTTGCCTCGTACCCACTCTTTGGAGTTTCTTTGGCATTTTTAAAACCATGATTGATGATATTGTTGTCGTATTTCCTTTGACTTGATTTGTTGAGTTCATTCATGCTTTCCTGATTGTTTTGGATCCCCGTTGAGCATGTTTGATTGTTTTCGGGATGTTGGTATCCCTGATTTATTGTTAGTCTTCAGCCCGGATTCAGTGGAGCGTGGGGGCTCCGATTGGGGAACATTCAGGGATAAGACAACCTGGCGTTTCGCCTTGTCATGCCAGAGGGACGATACTCTAGTTGTCCTGCCCATCAGTGGGGATGATTCGTTGGCCATGTGAACACATATGAGAGGTGGCGCTATCGATATACGACTTAAGGGTCGTACGATCGGAGGGTCGAGTTCCAGCGGTTGCTGATGATGCTAGCTAAGGGAGACGTTTTGCCGAACTTCTTTTTGAAGTCTTCTTAGAGTTTGAGAGCTGCTGAGATTAGGAGTCGTTACCGTTGTGAAGTTTGTGGTAGACTCCTAGAGTTAGAGAGTTCCCTCTGCTTGCTTTGTGTCTGTTGATCACTTTATTATTGTTATGATGTTTTTATGATCCCCACAGGGGTACTTACGGGGCTTTCCATTGGAAAGCTCACGAATTTGTTTTTTTCACTTTTAGATCCTAAGAAGTAGGTAACTCGAGCTCAAGAGCCGTACGAAGGGAGGGGTATCTTACAGAGGTCCGAGGATCTCTTTTATTCTTTCATGTGAGAGACATTTGTTTTAGGACCCTTATAGGGCCTGGTATTATATAGGGCATATGGACACTTACGATTTTCATTCCATTGAGACTCTTTTATTATTATGTTGTTATTTGAGATTTTATTTTGTTATTTTGTTATCTGCTTATGATTACACAGGCATTGTATCCGAGTGACTCAGTGAGGTGTGCTTTACTTGGTTACGGCCAATCTGCTCACGTGCCCGAGGTCCTGGAATCCGGGTCGAGGCATGACATTTTGGATCTTTAATTTATTTTTATTTCATAACATATTAACAAATCATAACAAACTAACAACTCAAAACAAAGTATTTTGATTAAATGCATGTTATTCTAAATTCTAAAAGAAATAATTTAGAATGAATTTTTTGGATTATTTTTTTTCCCTACATGACATTTTCTAAAGGCTTATAATATATGTCAAAGTTATGAAATATATTTTTTAATTTTTATCTTTAAAATTATTTTTAAAAGAACGTTGATATGGTTTGAGGGTTTAAATAGTAGAAATTTATATTTTTTTCGGGTGAAATTAAAATTTTCTTATTCCCGTTTAACTCTAATAGGATTAATTATTTTCCTTGTCATTTAAACGTTTTCAAAGTATTTTGTTTTTAAAAAAAGCACCAAATCTTTTAATTTTTTTAGATTTATACTCTACAATTTATAATTTATACAAATTTTAATTATTTTATCTATAAAAATTTATAATTTATACGTTTTCAAAGTTTAAAAAAATAAAAAATAAAAAATTAACAACTAATATTATAAATATTTAATTAATTGTTCATCTTTAATTGGTTTTAATTTTATAACAAATTAACAAATAATAACAAACTAACAAATTAAAATAAAGTATTGGGATTAAATGCATGTATTTAGCGGTGATTTCTACTAAACCACCGCTAGGTGATGCATGTCGCAGCGGTTTTAGTGTAACCGCCATGAAATGTTCGCCGCGAAATACAACTTTTCTTGTAATGTCGGGTTCCCAGTGCACTCATAGTTCTCTTTGTTGAGGTAGTTCTAATACAAGGAGGCATTCGCTTCTTCCCTCGTATAAACCTATTAAAATGCTAGGGCTGTCGTAACGTAAGCAAGCAATGAATGGAATACACTCAACAAATCTCAATCCACAACAATTAATCATACAAACAGAAGATATTGTCATACATTAACATTAACCCTAGTGTTCATCCATACCCAAGTATCTAAAAAGTTAGTTCCTCGTGAATAGAGGAACACATAACAAATACAAAGATAGATGCTAATGAAGACATAAAGAAACAATGCACTATTCCAATGCTAATTAGCTTAGGAGGATCGCTACAAATACTCCCTTAATACCGCCTCTCTCCGATGATGCTCCAAGCTCTGCCCAGTTGGTTGATCACTTCCCGGTGATGGATGATGGTGATGATGATGATGATGATGATGAGAGCCTCAAAGGATGATGAATGAGAATGAAAAGATCCTCTCTTAACCCTAATCTTTAGTATTTATAGCCCTTAGCGCAATAAGAATCGAAATGCAATTTACTAGGCGCTTAGGGCAACAGATCACACTTACTGCTTCTGAGGGCCTATAGTAGACGGTCTTATCTTGGGGCAGACGGGGCAGTCTGGATGTCATGGACAGCACATCTATGAATTGGACGACCCCATCACTGACCTTGTATAAGAGTTGGACGGGGTCATTTAGGGTTTGTGTATGCATCCTCGGGTCTAGACAGGTCTATCTAAGATTTCTAGTTTTCTCTTCTTAATGGGCGAATGACCCGTCCGTGAAATGGACGACCCCGTCACTGATCTTGTATGAGATTCGGACGAGGTTGTCTATCAAGTGAGATTCAAATCCTAATTTTGAATTTATAGTAGACGGCCTGCCTCTCTACTAGGGCGGAGCTATCTGCCTTGTTTGCACTAGGGACAAGGCCGCCTTGACATCGATAGGTATGTTTGGACCTTATTTTTCCGCCTTTTAAAGCTCAACTCGCTTTGAAATCCTCGACTTCCTTATCAAATCACCTTGGTCCGTCCCCGATTCACAAGAATAGAATATTTTAAGTACCGAGGCCCGCGAAATCATCGTAATTTCATGCTAAGTGTACTTAATTGTAATAGTTAAATATAGCAATTTGAACATTTATCAAAGGCGCCAAGTTCTCTACAACTTTGAACTGGATAAAAGCCACTTTTACCAAGAGGAGCACAAGGGCTATTTTTTTCGTGTCTACAGAAAACCGCATCGCTTAACATATGACGAAGTTCGTGAGTATATATGGGCATCTATAATCGAGAGTTCTTAACGACAAATTAATACGCCAAGCTTACCTGGCCAAATTCCTCAAACACATCCTATGCCAATTCTCGGGAGGAAATTACCCATGGGAGCACCAGCTTGCAAAAAGGCATCCTTCTTGAGGGACCCAACCCATTGTGATATCCATGACGCGGCTCACTCGCACCGCTAGTGGGCGTGGAGGATAGTGAGGGTGTCGCCACCGCACCGATCTCTATATATTATACAACATCATCAAACAATACCTAATCCACCTTGGTCATCTCCTAGCAACCTTCATTGCTCATCAAGGGCGCTGCACTAAGTCGATGCATATCTCCTCACTGGACCGTGATGTTATGCGCGGTTTCTCCGAGGTATCTGCGATACTCCTCTAATCATAGATCGCCCCGCAACAAACTATCCGCCTCTAGATATGACCATCCTTGTATAGATAGGACTTGTCGTATGGATCGACCATGGATACATCATTACCCAAGGACCGCACTGCTGTAAACCCAATGTTATGGCGCCTACATCCTACTACCACCTCTATATCACAAACTCCATATTTGATTCCGTGATGGTGACCCGCTTCAGAGAATGATATCTCGCTTAGACAACTTATGGAGAGTGTAGGAGGCCTCTCATTCGATCAAGTGGATATAATAAGACGCATTTGACGCTTTATGGGGGCACAGCTTGCAGAGTATATCCACTAACCTTCACCAAATTTTATAGACATGCGTCAGACGCAGTTTCAAATACCGCTCTCACCCGCACCGTTTGTTATTATCACAGTAGTGGCCTCTCAAGAGGATGAGTAGTTTATACTTTTATGGATTAGGCCATATCACATTTTTGTACTAGAGAGTAAGGGCTTATCCCTACTTTATCAAGCTTCTAAGACATGTATTTTATCTCAATCTTTTACAACTTTATGATTTGTATTATTTTCTTAAGCTATATTGATCCTCTTATGTTCCACAGGATTTGTGAATGCTCTAATATTGACCCTAATCCTCCCCGAATTCACACATACACTTTGGAAATCAACTCCACCTAATCTGGGAAGTCTCAAAGGCACCTTTCCCCTTATTTTTCTCCTCACAATTCTATTTCATGCTTTATCAGATGAATTGAGGACAATGCAATTCTTTACGTGTGGGGATGGGTAACCATGATTTTTATGAATTCATTGCAAATATTTAAGTGTAGGGATGGATGAGTAGTTAAGAAATTCATTGCAAATTTTTCTAAAGAATTCATCGCAAATCTTATACGCAAACACATGCTTAGTAGAACCTAAATAATGACATAGTTGAAAATTTTTGACAGTTTTGCTCTACTCTTAGTAAACACTATAGAAATGTTTTTTTTTAGATTCTCCTATGAAACATTAAGGGCATTTAGAGAAAATTCTTGTGACAAATATCTTGTTTGGAGACATCAGATAACCCATTGCCATGTTTCTCTTGACTTAGTACTAAGTATTATTTTCAATGGCTCAAAGAGTTTTTTGTGACTCTAATTCAAACTTCTAGCCCTTGTAAGTGAAGTTTTCGGCATAAGTAAGCAATCGCATATAAAGATCGTAAGAATAAAAACCAAGATAGTGCTCCTCTACTCTTGTTGATGAAATAAACTAGGGTTTTTAACTCTTGATAAGAGTGTCTCTCGAAATAAAAGTCCCTTGTGAGCACGAAAGCACGCAGTATGTAGAGTTGTAATCTTCTCGAGTAGTTGCGCGGCCCAGTGAGCCCCACTCAGCATGTTCATCCTCAGAAAGGAAGATCTACACTCTATGTTAATCTTTGGTTACCTGGAAAGTCGGATCCATTAAGGATGCCCTACCAGGGTGAAACTAAAGAAATTTGAAAAAAAGGAGCAAAAGAGTGAAAAAAAGAGTAGATTAAGAGTTTATTTGATTTATAATGGGCTAGTCATTTTGAACTTAGAGTCCCAAGGAACCTCTAGAGTTCACTGAGAATATGCTTGATACCGTGGAACTTAGAAACATGGCATGTGGAATGAATAAACTATGTCTAGAGCTATATTGAACATGTCACTCAATTAATCTAAGTCTTGAGTTGAAATAGGAGGATACACATGTTGAAGGTAAACTTTGAGTAGAGTCGAACTGACTCCTCTTTAGCCAGAGGTTGAACACTTATCATTTCTTTATCTGTGTTATTATTTGCTTGAGGTCAAGCAAACGCTCTAGTGTGGGGATATTTGATAAGTGTTCAAATTACTATATTTGATTATCATAATTATCTACACCTAGCATGTAATCCTGAGGATTTGTAGGCCACTGGTACTTAAAATGTGTTATCTTTGTGAATCATGATAGACCCGGTAACTCGGCTGAGAAATTAGGGATTTGAACATGATTTAGCGTAAGAAGGTTAAAAAGAGATCCGTGACGGATCATTCTAGTAACAAACGGTCCCATCTCAGATCACGAGAACGCTAGACGCCCCGGCCCAACTCACAAAACAAGGCCGCTTATCAAGGTTGGAGAATTAGGGTTCGTGAGCTCTATGGTAAACGACCTTTGTACAACTCGTGTACGAGGTCATAAACTAGATCCTTAGAAACACATACAGCGTCGTTCATCCTTATTGAACAAAATTTGGAAGATATAGACGGACTCGTCCAAGCCTTGGACGAGACCGCTCAACCACGTGGTTCAAGTTCGACTTTAGTAAACGAATCTCTATGTATGAGGTCATCGACGGGTCGCTTGAAACTTAAATAAGGTTGTCCACTCTTGGAGAATGCATGACAGATCTAACCCGCCTTCTATCGACGACCCCGCCTATAATGGCCCTCAAGACAAGAATGTTAATCTATTGAGTCTAAGTGCCTCAGAAATTGTATTTCAACCCCGATGGCGCTTAAGGGCTATAAATAATCAAGATTAGGGTTTTGAGAGATAGCTTTCAATTCCATTAGCCACCCTTGGAAGCTCTCACCACCTATCATCACCACCATCCACCACTTAGAAGGAATCACCATTCGTAAAGGGCACACCAAAGGCTTAGAGCATAAACTGCATTTTGACGGAGCATCAAGGAAGTATATGCAACGGTCCTCACCAATAGCATTTGGAATAGCGTATCAACGTCTTATGTTTTCATTAGTAGTCATTATTATATTTGTTGTGTATTCCTCTTCAATGAGGAACTAACTATTTATATACTCTGGGTATTGATGAACTCTTGGATTATGTTTAATGTATGACAATGCTTCTCGCTTGTTTGATTAATTAATGTGGATAGAGATCTATTGAGTGTATTTCATTCATTGAATACTTAATATGCATGTACCAAAGGTTCAATAGGTTTATATGAGGGAAGAAGCTTAACTCCTCCTCAGATTAGACCTACCTTAATAGAAAGGATCTGTGGAATGTACCGAGAACTCGGGCATTAAGGAGAGTAACTATTTCTGCATCTCCTATTCCCACATTCCTTCTAGGAAATAGGTTCCCTAGAGCCCCACTCAATGTTAGTAATTCAGCCACCTATAGCAGTGAGTGAAAGTTTATATAGGAATTCTTAATCCAATCCCTATTAATCGTCAATTAAGAGCATTGTTTATATCCTGTGTTAAGAACCCAAGAGGGATTCATACCCTAGTATCCCTTCTTTTGACTGAATGTCCTTAAGTTTCGTCCTGATTTGCACTCTATATTAACTCTAGTTTCCCTCCCTTAATTTCAACACTTAGATTAGTAAACATCACCATTATGTATTGGTTAAATAGTAGACAAATGGCTAGTACTATTACTTTTTACCACCCCCTAGAATTCGAGCACCCAACTTTCTAGTCTATTATATTACTTGTTCAACTTGTGCACTTGGCGTGTAGTAATTAGGAGCATTTGGCTCTCACAAATTAAAAAGGATCCTGAATTGACTCTTCTACTTCTCTTAATCTCCCCGTGGTAGTGTTCTCTATCTCACCTGCCTCCTTCAATCAATCCCTTTGGGTTTTTACGAGTCATGCATCAATTCCTCACAACCAAATATAGTGAGAAAGATTAGACTCGAAGAAATTATTCTAAAGAAAAAGTAAAATTTAAAAAAAAAGAAAGATAATAAATGACTAAAGTAATAAACTCTTAGCTTTCTTAGTAATCCATAATTCAACGACAATGACGTCAAAAACTTGATGAGCAAAATCCATAAGTGCAATGTGTCAGATCAAGTAATACAAAGCTGGACTCTTGAAAAGTTGGGTATCAATCCCAAGGGAAAAAAAGGAAATACTAGTAATATTGTGGGTGTTATGAACTAACTCTAAATTGGAGAAATTAATAATTCTAGCTATGGAGATGGGAATTAACCTTGATGACAATTAATGATGAGAGGGGGATACTTGGGTAATAAATCCCCCATGGATTTTACTCTATAGGATAGGTGGAGAGATGTCTATGTTCATGATTGTTATGGTTTGGGCCAAGGGTTCCTAAGGTATACTAAATCCCTCTCTCGAGGAGATCAATACCTAATTCCATCAATTGCATTACGATCTAGGGAACCTATATCTTAGAAAGATTATGGAAGTCATATTAAGGGCTCAGCTTCCTCTTTAGCACCCGAAAGCCTTGGTGTACTCACAATCTCCTCTATTGAGGTATGCCCACACATGGGGAGGCGCCACTTCTTCCCTCGTGGGTCGGATTGATAATCCGGCTCTCGCAACATAGATTGCCCAAATACAAATGAATGATACTCAATAGGACTCACAAAGCTAAACCAATCATTCAATAATAGAAATCAACAACTCATTAATGCATAATCCAAGGGCTCATCATACCCAAATATATACAAAATTAGTTCCCCGTGAATGAGAACTCATAGTGTATGCCCTAGAGGCCAATCATAAGGTGATTGATTTTGTGGGTTTTCATGTTCATTTATAAAGGCTTTTCCATTATTATGCTTTACTTGATATTTGGCGTAGTATAAGTATTGATAATAATGTCCCTAGAATAGTTTACTATTCTTAAATTGTTCCTAGTTAAGTATCATTAAGGAATCTGGGACAACAATGATGCATATAAGACTAGTATGTGTAGTGACTGATAACAAGAATTTTCATGGATATGAGATGTTGAGTTAACACGTGAGTATAAGTTGGAGAACTTATGCTGGATAGACCCGTCATGAGAATTACTACATGGATTGTTATATGAATGTCATAAGCAATTCTCATAAGTGGTTAGAGAAGTATATGATCCTTAGACTTTAGGTCGCCATGGATCCTTACATAGTAAGTATCATACTTTGATATAACCAAACTTTACCCATAACAGGGTGAACTATAAAGGTTGTCATTGTGTATGTCATGAACCATGTGGTAGAATGTGAGTGATCAAGATAGGATTTGTCCCTCCTATATAACATGAGTGATATCAGGGCCTCTTCATGAGTGAGACTAAGAAGTGTGTAGCCATACCCAGATGAATCAGTATGAGATATTGATGTCATTTGATTTCATTAGTCTACTTGAAATCAAGGAAAATATTGATTGAATTATACGAGTATAACTGATCCATGACTTGTATTCAATCAAAGATATCAAGGACAAAGAGATACTGGATACTTAGTATTAATCACAGGAACATGTTATATCTATCACGACATTCTTGCGCTTTGGGTAGCAATGATGTGTTGCTAGACACTGCTCATTGCTTATGATATTAAAAGAAGTTTCATGTCATTGCCAACATCGCAAGAACCTATTGGGTCACACTCTAAGGTTGATCCTGATTTGGAACTTCATTGATCGAAAGTCATGTTCTCGAGAGTCGAATAATATAAGTATACAAGAGGGTCTTGTAATCGTCTAAACACTAATCTTACTTTAGAAATGGTTCACAAAGTAAGAGCATATAAATGTATGTGGATGTATGGGTCGGCCTCCATTTTATGGAAAACTAATTAATCCTATGTCCCAATTGTGTTGGACACAAAGAATAGGAAAGAAGCTAGGTCGGCCACATATAGATATGGCAGCTTATAAGTAGACTCTATGTAACTACTTCTAAACCTTAACACAGAGGACCGTTTCTTCTTCTTCTTCTAAAGAGAGAGAGAGGACCATTTTTCCTTATTAATGAGGGTTGTTTCCAATAGTTGGACAACCATTAGAGGAGAGTTATTTAAGAAGGCCATCAAGTCAATTCTTCTACCATGAGCTAGCACCGAAAGTCTAAGAATAAAGTTCGGGTTTTGTTCGTGAGATGAACAAGGCGTATCTGGCTTCTTCCGGAAAGTGGATACTAATAGAGGCAAGGATCCGCTGATCGCCTCTCAAATCGTGATAAGGATAGCCGGAGTATTGTCAAATAATCTAGGCATCATATACCTAACATTTGTTACAGCTTTGTTTTTGAAACCTAACTTGTGTTTTCTAGCTTGGTTCTTGGATGTGTTTTATCGAAGTCTTGTTTTTGAATTTCCATTGGTGATGTCTATAGTGAGATATGTATGAACTCGCCATTTCCTAACAAGAACAACAATCCAAAACCAAAAGCAGAATACAAGTCAAAAGAATCATAATGGGAAGCACTGCTACATACCGCTGTTAGTGGCTCTATCGACTTCCTCTTCAATGCTTTTCCATCTTCTTCGCTAAGATTGGGAGGTGGGACTCCCAATCCCTAATCCAAGACTTTTCTTCTCCCAAGCCAATCTCCCTCCAAAGCTCCTAATCATTCATATTTATACTCCCTCCTAGGGTTTTGGAGTAACATTTTACCGCTCAGCTTCTAGGTCCGCAGAGATAAGTGAGGGTTACGCCATACGAGGATTCATATGGGCCATTTATGGGCCTCAGATAGATTATCGGTCAACGATACAACAGACATTAGACCATATGGCACCCCATATGGCTCCATACTTGTTGTACTTGGTCTTGGGAGGCTTGATGCGTAGATCGCTTCACTTTTCGTGTTCATACGTCATATGGGAGCTCGTGATGAGGACCCGTGATAAGGTTGTGCCTCCTTCAAAGTTGCTTCGCTTCGTCTCAATTTGTCCTTAAAAGCTTCCCTTTCTCCCGATGTATCAATATTATGCCATGTTCATCAAAATCAACACGTTTTAGGTACAGGTGGACTATAAATCCATCAAAATAGCATGTTAAACATACATAAATACAATATTAAATTATGCTCAATTGAACACTTATTATCGCCTTCCGTTAGCTCCGCAAGGTCCGCCTCAGTAGTAGGTGTGTCGGTAGATGATGCCTCCTCTCACATGTGTGTAACAGCAGCCGCTCCGGGTCAAGGTGATTGTGGAATTTCTACGCATCCCTTTGGGGGAGGTCGGGAAGTTGGAGTGGTCCCGTGACGCCACGTGTCAGGGTGTTGCTTTTTTCCTCATAACAGATGTGTGGCAAAGTTTTATGCTAACTATCAACCTACCGCAACACTCCTCTTTTATCTGGACTTGAAACCGGCTATGCTCATATATGCTCACATAGATGGAGTTACTACTACTACTACTACTACTACTACTACTAATAATAATAATAATAATAATAATAATAATAATAATAATAATTATTATTATTATTATTAAGGGAAATTATATACTTAGTCTCTGGTACTATTTGGTACTATTTTTTACCCAAAATACACACACTCAAAATACTATTATACTAAACCCCTACACCTCCCAAAGACCCAAAAGAAAAAACAAACAGTATCAGAGATTATTATTATTATTATTATTATTATTATTATTATTATTATTATTGTCGTCATCGTGGTCCAGCATTCAACTAAAAGCTAACAACTCCGTTGGCCTTAAATGTCAAGGCATAGCAAACATGTGGTTCCCACAAAAGGCTAGGCTAGTCATGGAGATAATGGACATAAGATTTTTGCACATCAAAGCCATTTACAGCCAACTGAGGAGGAGATCGCTCCGATAGATGATATTTTTCATCCGTGGTTCAAACACTTGCCACAATCCATCCCTGAACTTAGATTCCAAATTGTGTGATATTGACCCATATGTATGCTTTGTCCATTGGGACTCTTGTGGCTTAAAATGTTCACAAGGGACTTTATAAAGTGATATATCCTCTTGGGTCCCAAATCAAAAATCCCATTCTTGTGGATATGCATTCATTCCTTCACTAAGATGTTCATGTCTTGGATGAGAAGAGCTCTCCCACTCAAGATTTTATTCTACACATGTGAATTGATGATTAATTTTCATGTTTTTATCACTTCAAACAGACTAATTATTACGTATTAGAAATTTCTGTCATAAACATTGTATTATATCATAAAAAATAGTTCAGCATAAAATTGGTAAATGGAAATTTATTTTCTTTCTAACTAAATGATATTTTAAAACATACTAATATTAATATTAAACCCCAAGATATCTTATATATTATATTAAAATAAAATAAAAAAATAGCATTTGGTCTCAATACCCGCAGCCTTTTTTTATTCAGTTCTTCTATTTCTCCAAATTCCATTATTTTTAATATTTCACATATGTTATTAATATTTTATAAAAGCCAATGAAAAGTTTGAGAACGTAAAATAACACATGTAAAATAACACATGAAATATTTCCATATTATATTTAGATTATGGAAGAGAATTTTTTAACTTTGAATCTAAATTTTCGCGATAAAAATCTTCGGTGAAATTATCAAACTACGCTTATATTTCATTTCAGTGATTAAACTTTAATTAGATCTTTTGGCCATTCTACTTCTGATTTCAATACGAGTATAAGACTGAGAAAGAATCAATTTGGTAATTCCCACAAACTTTTACTGGAGTGTGATTAAATCTTAATTTATTAAAAATCTTAACTAATCAACAATATTCAGATTTTGATTTATATTTTTTGTTTTCCAAATATTATTTAATTAGTTATGATTTTTATAAATTAGGATTTTAATATCCTTTTCGAGGGTAATCCATGACTATGTCAAATAATTCTTATTGGTTTTTTTAAATTTTTTTTAATAAATCAAATGGAAATAGGATGACAAAAAAAAATACAAAGTTTGGTATTCAAAATGAAATACCGACGTACTTTAATAACTTCTTAACATTTTTACATAAATTTTCAAGTCCACAAAGAACATCAAAAGGTAAATCAATCAAATGATATTCAAACTTTTTTATTAAAATAATAATAAATAAACAAAAAGAACACCCTTTTTGGACTGCCTATCCATATCCTGGCATGTCGCCTTTTGACCGGCTGCTGCCGGTGGGCATAAGGTGTCAGCAGTGAATAATCCACCACGTGGATGAACTCAGTACGTCGAACGCTCTGACGGACCGTCTCATTGGCTGGAGTCACGTGAACATCCGATTTGGATGAAAAGTACGGCCCGGATCTTCTGTTGAGAAAGCTGACGGCTGAGCCTGTTCCTGCAGTTGCTTTTACGCTTTACCTTTTCTATTGTGGGTCCTGATCTCCATGCCTTCGACTGGCATTTGGCGGTCGACGCCTACCCTCAGTGGCCCAACGTGGAAGGATAAGATGGTTTGACAAGGGACTGTGCAATTACGATTTTCTCCTCCATTACTATATATATATATATATATATTTTTATCAAAGGTAATTACCAGAAAAATTCATATTTTTAATTATGATGGAAAATAAATAAATTTAGAAGATAAGATTTTGCATTAAATTAAACTTTTCCATTCTTGTGGACTTCAGTTATCTATGTTTTTCTTTACATATTTAATAATTTTATATTCAATCAAATTACACATCTTTATAAACCCTCCTCTAATCGTATCTATTATCTCAATGTTTGATTTTGGTCTTAAATAGAACTTTAATTTAAAGTGTAAATAAAATGAGAATATATTGTCATCATATCATCAACTCACATAGAAAACAAGTGAGACAAAACAAAAGCTAAGAGGCTTATCTAAATTTCTCAACAAAATAAAAAAGTATTTTTGTAATAATCTCAAAGTGACATAGGATATATCTGACTAAGGACGTGGATTATAAATATAAATATATACATTCAAAGAAAAGAAAAATATTAAATATTTGTAAGTTATTGAGGGGCAATATTGTCATTACACAGGAGTGATCTCCGGATCCGAATCAAGGATTGTTTAGTGGTTCCGAGTCCTCCGCCAAAGAGCTGATTAGGACGGCTGAGCTGGCGCCCGGGTCCCACAAGCAGAGCAACCGGCAACTACCGGTGACTCGCTCAGCTCCGTGGCCATGGGTTTATCTTTCCCCGGGGAGGGCCTCACCCCCTAAAGCCAGTCCCCGTTTTTCTCATTTTCCTTTTTATTTCTCCATCTCTGTCCTTGCTCTTCTTGGCTCTCTCTCTCTCTCTCTCTCTCCATTTGTGATTGGTGGCACTCGTCCAAGTAGTAATTGTAGAAGAAATGGAGGAGTCGGTGAAGGGATGAGATTGGGGATCGGGTGCCTCCGCGATGTCTGAAGCCAAGGATCCCGCTCTCAAGCTCTTTGGAAGGTCCATCTCGCTGCTGCCTGGAGAAGGTCTGTCAGACAAACTGAGCTCAATCCTAGTCCTCTCCTCCTTTTCATTTTTTTCCTACTGTGTATCTGATCCGTTTCTGATGTGTGTATGGGGGTCTATGTTCTTGTTTTTTAGATTAAAAGAAAAAAAAACAAAAAACAAGCGAAGAACTTTGTTTGTTTTTCAGATCATTTTGATGGTTTTGGGGCTACGGATGATTTTTACTGATCTTTGCGAGCTGAAACTCCGAGGATTTGATGAGAAATGCCTTATGATCGGTTTTAATGCCAATTGTTTCATTCTTATTCATTGATGCCAACTCTACTCTAGTCTGGGTGTTTTTCGTTGTGTATGTATTCTGTCTGTAGTGTTTGGTTGAATGAAGAACATAAGGTGGATATAAAATGAAGGAGATTCAGTTCATTAAATTTATTTTCCATTTCTTTTTTCTATCTTGGATCTGTTTTTCCTTTAACCCAAGCATCAATCTTCTTCAATTTCACATCAACTGTGAATAAATGTTTGCTTGAATATATTGACACATCTCCCTTCTCATCAGCTTAAGCTTTTATGTTTGAATTGAAACCATCTTACAGTATACCTCTTACTTCTATCAGTTGTGCTTTCTGAAAAATCTGATATGTTATTATTATTATTATTATTATTATTATTTTCTGAAAGAATCTGATATGTTATTAACGATATGTCTATTTTAAAGAGGTGTTCTTCTCACAATTAACAAAGGACTACTAAGAGAAAAGATGCCTTCGTAGTAAAAATTCCTAATGCTATAAAGAAACAACACTCTGGGATATCTCTTCAATGGTTTTAAAGTATGAGAATTAGCAGGATTTAGTATATTCGATTGCTTGTAGCATTCCTATTTTGTTTCTTCATTAGAAAATAGATTGTGTTCCCACTTCGGCTTCTGTTTCATATTGCACCAATTTGAATTTTAATGTTGGGTTTCAGGATGCTTGTGGAGTGATGATGACAAAAGCACAAGTTGATGACCCAATGCCTAGTTCTTCGGATGGGCAGGAGAAGAGTGAGCAGGATAGCTCTATGTGCTCAGAGAAAAATAGTGAATATGAACATCAACCATCCAATAACAGTGACAAAGAACTAACAATTTGTAAGGTCGAGCAAGATAAGATCAAGAACAATGGATCAGACCAGGCAAAGGCCCCTCAAGAAACCAGACAAAGTACTTCCATGCCCTCGTGTAACAGCATGGATACCAAGTTCTGCTATTACAACAACTACAATGTTAATCAACCGAGGTACTTTTGTAAAAAGTGTCAACGATACTGGACAGCCGGAGGAACCATGCGGAATGTCCCGGTGGGTGCTGGAAGGCGAAAGAATAAGAACTCTGTTTCTCATTATCGTCAATGTTCTCAGACAGATGTTAGCAATTCAGCTCATCCAGAATCACTTTCTGGTGGTCTTTCACTTCCTTTCATGAAGTATTCCCAGGAAGGGCCGCCAGGAATCAATGGCCTCAGTGCTCAATCTCAGTGAGAAGAGAAGTGAAGACATGGGATCTTTATCTTGCAGAGAAACTACAGAGGAACCCTCAACTTCATCTTCAATGACAGCTATGAATTGCAAATGAAACAGTGGTCAAGAATCCATTGGTTGCATTGATAACAATGACCCAAAGAGTTGCTACAATGGGGTTACCCGATGCAGTGTTTTCCTGGTACACCATGGGCATACACTTGGGCTGCCATGGCGACAAACCGTGCCCACCTGTGCTTGCATGCAGGCCAGAGAATGGCAATCCAAATCCTACACTCCCATGGGAGGCCACCGCCAATGATCATAGCTCCTGCATTTTGTCCCTCCAACAATTCCTCTTTCCATTAGTCCCCCACAATTTGAATGTGCCATGGCCTAGGATCTATTGGCAGTGTATCACCATTACCCTCTCCAATCTTGGGTAAGCATTCCAGAGACGCTGAAAGCATGCAAAGTGAGGAGAAAAATGAGAAGTCTCTGTGGGTACCAAAAACACTGAGAATCGATGATCCTGGTGTGGCAGCAAAGAGCTCTATTTGGGCTGCTCTTGGGATCAGGACCTGAGGAGGAGATGACGAAAGGTGGTATCTTTTAAAGGTTTCCAGTCCAGGGACTGAGAACAGCAAAGGTGAGACCCCAGAAGCTGCCCAAGCACTACAAGCAAATCCCGCGGCTCTATCACGTTATCGGGCATTTCAAGAGAGCACATGACATGCCAATTTCCAAATAGCCAGCAGGTTTGTACCACTCCAGCACTTTTTTCTTTGTGGCACCATTTGTACTGATTCCTGTGTTTTCCTTGAAGGTGCCTAGCTACAGGTTTGCCTATATTTTTGCCATTTTTCAAGGATTTTTGTTGTGGATATTGAAAATGATAATTAAAAAAAGTATTGTTGATTATGACCCTTTTTCTTTCATCGGTGGAGATGGGCAGCAATTGGATGAACTTTCGTTTTCCTTGATGTTTTCAAGTCTCTCTTTTCCTTGATGTTTTCAAGTCTCTCGGTGGGAACCGAGTATCCTAACTAAACAGACAGACCACAAAGGATATTGTTAATTATTTTTCAAAACCAATTTAAGAATATAAATTTTTTTTTGGCTTTTGACACCTACTATTTTGAATTATTATTATTATTATTATTATCTAAAAAAATGTATAAACCATATTTTTTTAAGGTAAAACTTGGTCTTTGGCGACCATGTTACAAGAGCATGGAGCAAGTGTATGATACAATTTACATGTAGTGTTCGAATTTAAGGAGGTATATAGGAGGTATGTTGGTTGGCCTGGGTTGTCTATAGTCCTAGTAGACCTTGCTTCCTTGAGCTTAATCTTGTGGCACCTCATTGTCAAAGTTGATGTTAGGGTCAGGCATACAATACTTTTCCTCGTCTTAGGGGTTTACATGAGTGTATTTGTTTGGATTGATATAAAAAGTGGAAATATATTTTTGGGTGTTTGATTATATAAATTAAGATGAATATGAAAAATGGATATAGATTTTGGTGTTTAGTTATATGGATATAAGTAGACAGGGAGATGATATGGTGACTCTATCAAAAGAGTGGTAGTTACCCCAAATGCACAAATTCTAAAATCTTAATATTTTTTTTTATTTTTATAGAATTTTTGAAATTAAAATTAATATACTCTCACTTATAATAATATAAAAAAATATGATTTTAGAATTATTAATTTTTAATTATATTAATTTAATTTATTAACCTTTTAAGAGTACCCAATCAACCCACAATGGTACAAAATTCCAGATTTAAAAAATTCACAAAAGCAAGGAATAATTTACACCATCCATATACAATTCACATATTTTACAATGATAATCAAATATAAAGTTGCAACCAGAGGAAATATATTCATCCAAAACCCACATATTTGATGTTGTTCTTAGAAATTAAATACAGGAACAGAATTTCCACTAACATGAAAACTACAAAATTAGAATGTGCATAAATGGGCAGGATTGTCTTCGTGAAACAAAATGGTATGTCTTTTAGAGCTACATTTCACTAGAATCGCCATGACAGACAGAACTCATGTTGGAGAGGTGCTCTAAAAACAATCACCTTTGGCACTTTATGTACAAATTTAATTATTTGATAAAAAGGCTTTTCATTATTTGATATTCACTATAATACAAGATCTTAAATCTAATTAATGAAGTCCATGACATAACACATAAGTATGTAAGAAAATTATGATAGATCATAATGTAATTCCTATAATGCTGTAATTACGTATGACGTATCTAAATATCCCTAGTCAAAGGATTAATGAGACGAGACTTCATTGATCCAACAAAACTGAAGCACAAGTTATGCTCCTCGATCCGATCAAGCTTGTTCTCACAAGTTCGAAGCATGGAGATGTTTTGAGTAAACATGTGAATGTTTGCTAAGGGTAAGAAGTTCATCGGATAATCTACCATGAGTCCACGTAGGAGGCTCGAGTCAAATATTTTCGGGTTGGCGTCAACGTGAAAGACGGAAGTTATCAAGTCAATTCCAAGATTGGCCTTGCTTTTAGCGTGCCTATTCAAGATTTTGGCCATAACTTCGGCTACCGGATATCGTAATCGTATGCTCGACCCCAATTCGAAAAGTTTTCATGGCGCCAATTTCAATGCATGGGGACGTCATATTTGAGAGAATTTTAGTTATTTTTTCTATTTTTAGAAATATTTTATCCAATCCGAATTAGTGTTTTCGCTATTTTTTATTTTTGGTAATATTTCATATGTCAATTAGGATAGGATTTGAGTCCCATTTGATCTCGATTTTTAGGATTTATCCGATTTGTTTAGAGTTTAAAATTTAGATAAGTTTAGTTTTAAATAATAATTTATCAATTTTATCAAATTTAGATTTCAAGATGATAAGGTTTCTACAAGTTAATCTTTTCGAGGCTATTTAGGGCCTCGTTTGATTGGCTTTTTGAGACCGTAAGCCGCTTTTTATAAGTTAAGCCGCCTTCTGACTCAAAAAAAGTTTGTTTGGATTATCTTTTTAAAAAAGCGTAAGCAAGAAAGTTTGAATGACACGCTTTTTAGAAGCACCACATGTGGTGCTTCTGAAAAAAGGTAGTTTGGTAGAAGTAATTTTGAAAAAAATGTTTTTCTTTTTTATATGTTAAACGTATTTTTGGAAGCCAATCCAAATGCACTTCCCTTAACCCGCTTGTGGATTGATGTTTCATTACTGAAGTTTTGAATAAAAATATTTTCCCTAATTTCATAGTATTTTTCTCCTCGGTTCTTCCTGTTCTTTTGCTTTGTTCTTTCTCGCTGTCCTTTGGATCCTGGCTAGCCCGCTTAATAATCGCTAAGGATTTGTAGAGGCAAGTTTGGAAATTATCAAGGGCGCTTGACAAATGATCGATTTTTGATCGAAGATTGTCAAGTGGGCAAGTTCCATGCGCATAAGGCAAGTTCTGTAGAGATTTGGCCTAACTCCATCTACCCACCCATCTACGATGATGATGAGGATGCTATCTCACCCTGAATCTCTTCTGTAACGATGATGTAGAGGGAGGAGGATCTTGCCTATCTTCAACGATGATGCGGAGGAGGAGATCTCGCTCATCTACGCATTTACTACTTACGAGGAGTGAAATTGGCGCAGTGTACCCGAGGGTAAGAAGAATGATGAGCCCATCTACGACGGCGATAGGGGTAACGCTGTGTTGGTATCCCGGATGAGAGGAAAACCCTCGTATTAATGAGCAACCAACACTACTAACCTACTTTCTCTCCGTGAGTTTTGAGCAAGATCAAGCACGGAGATAGAGACCGCCAACAGAGGCGCAAATAACTTGTGGTCGAAATTCTTTTCCCCCAACCCGCGATCCGATGTAGGAGGCTCGAGCCAAATGTTTTCGAAAGTTGGCAAGTCAACGTGAAGACATGTGAAGTTATCGAAATAATTCCAAGATTAGGTCGGTTTTGTGTGAAAGGTTTGGTATTTTAAGTGTCATAACCTTGCTATCAGATCATTTAATCGCTGCTCGACTCCCCAATTCGAATGCTTCTATGCGGCGCATACTTTACATGGGGACATCAGTATTTGAGAGCATTTTAGTTATTTTTTTCTATTTCTTGGAAATATTTTATCTCAAATTAGTTTCTTTAGGTTTTTTTCTATTTTGGTAATATTTCATACGCCAAAATTAGGATAGGATTTGAATTGATTTGATCTCGGAATTTTAGGAGTTATCTAAATTTGGTTTTAGAGTTTTAAATTCTAGATAAGTTTGGGGTTTTAAATAATAATTCTATCAATTTTAGCAAATTTAGATTAGATAATAAGGCTTCTAGCTTAATCTTTTCTACTATTTAACCCTGGGCCATGCAATGAAGGTTTTGTCATCGATTTTTGAATAAAAGTAATTTCACGATTTTAGAGTATTGGGTTCTTTAATTTGGTTTTTCTTTTGTTCTTCCTCAGGGTCCTTGGATTCGCTAGCCCAAAGCTGGAATAATCGCTATCCTCGCCTAAGTACGCTAGAGTCTTTAACACGGTTATCCTATTAAAATGTTAAATCTAAGATCTCATTGGCAAAGAATGTGTGTGGCTATCTCCAGATCATAAGGCACACAAGTTATCTCTGATACGGATCCTACGCTTCGACGCTTTTCCTACTTTCCCCTTTAAGTGGGTTACTTATAAAGGGTGGTAGATCAAGTACAACTTTGAATTATTCAAGGTATTCTGGGTAGCCAACAGAGGATTTACAATTCCCGGGATAGAAGGAGAATACACCCATGGCCACTTCATTCCAGTCATTTCTTAGGAATATCCGCCAGAAAGTAACTTGTCAGCGAAGACGGTCTTGGATACATAAGTTTTGAGTAATGGATCCCATAGGACTTGAGGAACCAATACTTAAAGAAGTGACATAGTCGTACCTAGCTGGAGTTGACACACAAAGCCATACCTCTAAACTAAGTTGGTAGAAGATGGTAGCGACCTTAGTTGCACATAAATAATATTGGTCACGAAGGGTTCCAAGTCGATCACCCCACTTTCCACAATTGGGAGTCATGATGTAGCTGCCAGATGCCACTCATGATCTTATTCTCAGAATCAATGGTTGATTACTGAATGCCCACCAATATAACCGGGAACCTAATGTGTCAGCATGTATAGAAGTTGTCAATGAGGTATAAAACAAGTTTTTGGGAATAGATCCTCATGTACGAGAGAAATGTAAAAGAAGAGAAAGATTGTAAGCTCTAATTTGATTATAAGTCAAATTTGATTAAGATAAATTTGATTATAAGACAAATTTGATCAAAATGTTTGTCTAATCTGGATCATAAGTCGATTTTATTGGAAGTCAAATTTGATTATAAGTTGGATTTGATTGTATTATGAGTCAAATTTTGATTAGATTGTAAGCCAAATTTGATTCGGGGTTTCCAATCAAAGACCCATTTTTGAAACAAACCCTAACTGGATTAAAGGGAGGCCTATAAATATAAGATA